>VWZX01004809.1:1205489-1557888 GCA_013399015.1 Galbula dea | reverse complement strand
CGGCGGCACCTCCTGACCGCCATTCCGCCCCAAAACTTTCCGTTTTCCCCTTCCCACTCTCCGGGACTTCCTTGTGCCGCCTGTGCGCGCGGAGGGGGAGGAGGAGGCGTGTGCGGCGGCGGCGGCGAGGGGGGATTTACAGTCTCCTCGCAGGCTGGCCGGGACCCCGGGGGAAGAGGAGTTGCACCATGCGCGGCAAGTGAGGGAAAGTCTCCGCCAGCGCCGCCCGCCGAAGTTGAGGCTTTCCCCCGCCGCCCGTGGGAGCTGTGCCTTTAACGCCCGCTGCGTGAGGTGAGTTTCCGAGGCGGATTATTCATCCTGGGGACCTTTTTTTTTTTTTTATTTTTTTTCCCCTTTCTTATTTTCTTCACCCATCCCACCCCTTACGCGCACCGAGGTGACAAGCACCCTTCCCTGGTGCAGCCCCCTTGAGCCGAACTGGGCCGAGCCGGGGTCCGCCGCCCCCCATGTCCCCTCTGCTGTGGCTCGGGCGGGGTGACCCGCCCGGGGGCTATGGTGGTGGTGGGGTGTCGCTCAGTCACTGCTTGTTATGACGAAGTTTTTTGAACCCTTGGGTTTTGGGGTCTGTTTGGCTTGGGTTTTTTTTGCGCGGGGGGTGAGAGCGCTGGGCCGAGGAGATGTTGTGTGGGGCTGCTGCCTCAGTGTGCTTTCATGTGCCCCTAAGCAGAGCAGCACTGGGGAGGGAAAGGGGGGGCAGTTTCTGGAGCGGGTCCCTACTTCTGAGATAGTATTTTAATGATTTTTTTTTTCNGGGGGGGCAGCAGGGTTGCAGACCTGTTGCACACCGGCTTGCTCCGGGCCGGCGTGCCCCGAGCCGGTGCGGTCGGTTTCTGGAAGGGAAGGGGCAAGCGGCAGGGCAGTGGGTGCAGGCACCCGCGGGGCGGGAAGCTGGTGGACACCTTTCCCTCAAGTGCTGTAATTTCGGCTGAGCCCGTTCCCCATTTTGTGCTTGTGTAATCTCGGCGGTTGGTCTGATGTTTCGGTTCGGTGCGGTGCGCGGGTAAATATTGGTGTGGTGTGATGTAAAGCGAGTGACCCTTGACCTGTTTAATGATATGTTGTTGGGTTCTCGAGTAGACATCCTGCACGGCACAGAAAAGGAAAAAACACACAAAGCCACACCCTAAAAGTTAGCCTTGCATATTAATTTCTCAAAGTCGGTGTTTAGACTGAATAAAGGCTTTCCTTTATGTTGTCTTAACATGTCTCTTGCTGCTCTCCACGAGGATCTGTATGGCGTTTTTCCCTTCTTGACGCACAAGTCTTCAAGTGTGGATGTGTGTGTTCGTGTGCTGGGGGAGGGGAAGCAGTCTGTTTGGTGGAGCTCATTCCCTGTAAAAATATTGCAGCGTAATGTTGCAGAAAACTGAAATATTCCATTGAAAAGAGCATTCCTCGAGTGATGGTTTGAATAAAATGGAATATAAAGTAAAATTTCAAGACTGGTATTTTAGGCTAATAGTATGAAAACAAATGTATTGTGCCAGAAGGAAATCTGACTGTAGGTAATAAATACAAGGTCTTTACTCGTGACAAATGTAATGCCATATCTTTCTTCCTTAGCCCATTTATTAGTGATCCTTTAACTGCGACGGCCCATGTGGCATGTACAAGATTTAGTATAATACACCTTGCTTACCATGTGGCTGCACATGCTGGATTTAGGCCTCTTCCTGTCCTACTGACTGTGTATTGATGCAGAGACATTGGGCAGGTTTTGAAGTAAATACATTTATTCTGTAATAGCAGATGTTGTTGGCAAGAGAGCAAGATTGTTGTAGTGTGTTTTGGTGTTGGTTTGTGTGGGAGTTTTTTTTGTTTGTTTATTTAAACAATTATGGATAATAATTGCAACATCTCAACTACGGGGATAGTAAAAAAAAAAAAAGGGAAGCTTTTCCACAGAAGGTTTGTAGAGGGGGTGGGAGGAAAAAGGAAAGTGAGAGGGGGAGGGTGCTATCACATTAAAAATGTGTGAAACCTTTCTTGGACTACATGCATTAATGGTAAAACCGGTGGAGATTTGAGCAGAGCTGCTGTAGTTGTCTCAGTTTAACACCTTCAGTGAGCTAAGCAACAGCCAAGATTGTTTTTTCTCCTGCTAAGATGAAAGAGTGGCAGAAAGGGTTACACATACGTGTAAACACTGGCAACTACACAACTGTGTAAGTCTCATAGGACAAAAAACCCCCTCCTCTGCAGATAAATTGTAATCTGAATGCATCCTCTGTTCTTCCCCCACCTGATTAAGTAAGATAACACCAAAGTCCTCTGCTGTGCCACTGCTATGAGTTATGCTACCTGTTCTTGTTTTCATTAGGTGGCAAGTGTTCTCCACAGTAAAAGTATCGAAAGAGGAAAAATAAATTAAATCCTTGATAGGTAATGGGCATGTGTCAGCACCTGGAATTGTCAGGCTTCTGCTCTACCAGTTTGCCCAGTTTTGGTCCTGTCACTGGTTTACAGATGCACTTTTCCCTTTTTTGTGGCTGTGGGGCCAGGCGTAGACCTGTTGTCTGTGTGATAAGTTTAATGTGCTGTGCCTCCTGGACCAGCTTCTTGAACAGAGACTCCTCCAGCAGTAGCAGTCATTAAAAGGCCTACTTGGAGGAAGTAGGAGCCCTGAGTTTGGGGGGAATTCAGGAGAATGTCCTTCAGTGTGTATGGGATGTTGTTTCTTGGTAGCTGAGATAAGTCAGCAGTTCCCACGCCTAGGATTTAGCGATATGCTGAATTTGGCTCATCGTGGAGATGATGCTGGAAAGCCCATCCCATGGTTTTAGGCTGGTGATCGCAGTAGATGGTGTGTGAGTATGTTCTTTGGTGCCATTACCTCTTACTGTTTTCTGTTGGCTACTGTTAAGAGTCCAGTGCTAGAATTCATGCTGTAGTTGGTATTGAACTGATGTTTTTATTTTAGTAGTGCCAAGGGGCCCCCTTTCAAATCGGGGCCATTTGGGGAATATTGTAGATGATGGTTCTTGCCCTGTAAAGATCGTAAAGTGAATAAGTGAGGGAAACAAAAAGCCAGGAGGGTAAATGGTGGAAAAAAGTGACTCAGGGGAATAGCAGCTGATTGTAGTGCCTTATCTGTGGGATGACAGTGTGACCTCAGCTGGTAGGATACAGGAGAGTTGTTAACACCTGGCAATGCCACTGCCTATAAATTGAGCTGCTCTGCGCAAAGGGAGTGTGAACGTCTCTTTGCCTTTGTGATGTGTGATCCATATCCTAGATCCTCTTTACTATTATTCTTTTAATACCTACTCTTAGCTTATGTATACCAGCCTGCCTATAAAACGATCAAGATTTTGTAACTCTTCAGGGCAGATTCTTCTTTTCATAATCTTCATTATGAGGCAAGATGGAAGTAATTTTGTATTTTTCAGCTGCTAAATTCAACTCCATTCCCTCTTTCCCTCCCTCCTTGTGCCTATTTTTAGTTAGGAGGAAATAACTGACCTCTTTACAGCAAGAACCCAGACCCCCTGGGTGCCATTTATAGGTTTCTACCAAATGGCCTACTTGGACAAGTTGGTTGAAATTAAACAAAAACACTGGAACTACAACTCTGCATAGGAATAGCAGCCTTCCTGTCAGTACAAAATCTATCATTTTAATGTTACTGAAACAGACATCCAAAGATGAAAAATATGAAAAATGGGCTTTGGGTTACTTTTCTTTGGTAGACAAGAGAATACTGTAAAGGTGGGGGGTTTTGTGTGTGTGTGTGTGTGTGTGTGAATCTAGTCATTAATATAGTGGAACTCTTTTTTTGTTTCACAAACAGAAGCAGCCCCTCAAAATTAGTACTGTGTAAAAGCCAGGGGGAATCGGAGTATATTCAGTCTTGTAAGGAAAGGTTTTTTCCTTGTGTAGAGATCTTATCCTAGATGGAGATCTATAAATTATAGTTACTATGCCATGGAAATATAAAATTGGTTCTGCTAGCTTAAACGAAAGGGAATTTAACTATGGATACATGACTGTTTTTCAAAGTTGAGGGACACAGGCATCTTGCATTGCCTTTCTTTGCACATGCTTGTATTTAGTTTAAGTGATGTTGATGCCTGAAAAATATTGGACTCTAGCAGCAGGTATTGGATTTCTTCATTTGTTGTTTGGGCAGAGTATATGGGTGTACATGCAGTATGTGTATTGCCTCTAATCCTCTGTCCAGATCCCAGCCACCAGTCCCTTTCTTTACTTTGAGTTACTAGTATGTCTGCAGTAGGAAAAGAGGCTTCTGATTAGGTGCATCTGTTGGTTTTACTTCCATTTTTAGAATCTTGTTGGCTTTGTGCAATAAAAGGGATATCACAGTGTTTAACCCCATTTCTTGATCCTCTCTACTTCCAGTATGGACAATCAATACATGTCTGCTTGCCCTACTTAAATTGAAGCGTGTGTAAAGATTCATAATGTTATTTGAAGTTACAATAGAATTTTATGCCAAGAACCATGTAGTATCCATGCAATACAAAATCATGACAATAGTACTTTAATAGGAAGAAACAATTATTTTAATACTTTATTTAAATTTATTGCATAAATGCAGTTTGGCTTTAGTGTTGAATCTTACACCTTTGCTATGAGAAGTTACGCAGTGCGCTAAACAACATGGGCAACTGTACCTTTTGATACTCAGATGACACAACTTGTTGCTTATTTATGAGTAGATGAGTAGCACTAATAATGTGTAATAAATGTGTGTGTATATATATACACTCATCAAAATACTTCTGTCTTGTTAAATGTGGAGTTTTATTGACTCTGCCATTTTGAAAGGCAGTGTTCTCCATTAATATGTAACAGTTGCGCTATACATTACTCCACTGCCATTCAAAACACGATTGCATTCACTGACCTAAATTTAGTTTAAATTACTAATTCTTAGTTACAGTTTAACCTCTTACTACTGTGTAGTGGATTTAGAATCCATTTTGTTACATAAAATCATACCTTAGTTAGGTGGAAAGATGTAGTAACATCAAGTGTGATTTTATTTTTTTATTCTACTGAAACACAACTTTCCCATACCTGCAATAAATTATTGATAGAGCAGAGAAGCAACATTTTTCCCTTAGGCATTAAAAATACGTGGAAAATATCCTCTGATATTTTATCTTCAAGAAAACAAAGAGGATTTTCTTTTGGTGGATATATTCCCTTTGTTGTTCTGTAGAATAATACCTTCATTGTGCTCCTTTTTGAAGGCAGCAAACTGCACTGAATGTACAACTTTGGCTTCTGCTATATTTTGCTCTGTAGCACTGTCAGCTCTTCGTTAATCCTGTACCACTGAACGGAAACTCCGTAAAATATTCTCCGCAGTTTAAGAGCAAAGGCAACTATTTATGATCTGTATATCTGAACAGAGTAATCATGTTACAATAGCACTGCTGAAAGGATGCTGTTGCATTGTTCTGATTAACATGTATACCACTGTTGTTATATTTTATGTTTAGAGGTGTCCACTGATGAATTTGTGCCAATATGGACACAACCCAGTAGCCTACAGCAAAACCATTGAAAAGATATTCTTCCAGAAGAATAGACCTTCACAGTGTACAGCTAATACATAAATGAGATTTTTATAAAGTGAAGTAAAAATACTTACCATATGATGGCTTCAGTGTCATTCAGCAACTACAAGATGGTCGTTGTCTACGCCATTTGGTTTAGTCTAGTTGTTACTGGCAGAGGATTGTGTGTGTCCAGAGACCCATTAGTATAAAGACTTCTGTTAATACATATTCTGTTAATACATGAATTCTGTTAACACATCTCAATTGGGATTGTTAACCACTATCAGTTTCACAAATATTGTTTAATATGAACTACACTTAAATTGTCCTGTGTCTGAGCATGTGCACATGCAGGTACATATATATGTATGTAGATAGGTTGGAGAATGGTGCTGGAGTGCAATGGATAGGCTTCTTAAACCCTGAACTAGAACGTGTTAGGTTTCAGCCTCTGGTCTGCAGCACCTGAGGTGGTGCAGAGCCAGCAAAGTGAATGTAGGACTGGCCTAAGCTGGATCTCACGTTTTGGGGGAAGATGGAGCGTTCAGTTAGGTGCTTGCTGAAACGTGGCAAAGTCAGGAGTGGATACTGTGCTATTATATGTGACAGAGCATAGTAGGACCAGGAGGCGACAACTGGGGTACTACTGGTGCAACTGGTACATGGCTGGAGGATGCATTCAGACTTCAAAATGATAATCTCTTAATTTTTCACTCCTTTTTGATTTCTTTTTTCTTTTTTTCTGTCCAGTTTTGGTTGCTCTTGGAAGTAAAATTTAAACTGTAGTTACAACAGAAATCGAGGCGAGATTACCTTTTTCCTGAGTGTTCTCCACAGACAGGGGTGAGCTTTGCTAACAGGGTAGGACACAGAATCCAAGCGCAGGCAGTGCCTGTACGTATTGTGGGGATTAGTTTCCAAGGATAACTATCTGGTGCTTTTTACAGTCACAAAACAAACTTAACTCTTCCTGTGCCCATTTATATGCACACATGAATTAGGTCACTAGGAATTTGATTATAGAATTGATTCAAACACACCAAATCTTTTCTAATTTTTTCAGAAGGTTTTGGTAATGCTGCCAATTATATGCATTTAGCTCTCTTTCATTGTTGTTTAACTTTGCCTAATGCTTTTTTAAATTATTTTTTTTATTGAGTTTTATCCTTTTTGAGTGTAAGAGCTTCTGTAGATTTGTGTAGTTAATATAGTTTGTTTTTTAATTTGTGGACTTTTAAAGTAAAATAACATAATCTGGAAGGCACAGATAAAAGGCAGGCCCAAGGATTATTCTAATGAGGAACACATTTTCCTTCTTATCCCAGTTCCTAAAAATGAAAGCAAAGAACAGAAGCAGGTACATTTTTAATAACATTGGATGGTGTTCACAAGACACAGATTTTTGTGTCATTCTGTAAATGGTATCAAGGCTTCTTTATTTCCCTTTTAGCTACTATTGCTATTCTGGTTTGGTTTTTTTTTTTTTTTGGATTGATGGTAATATAACTCATTAACAGTACTCATTTGTATTTGTAGGACTGTTTTTATATTAAGAAATCTAAGCATACTTGACTCTGATACTACTTCTTGTTTCAGTAAGTGTCTTACATAACCAGTTAATTTAAATGAGCCAATTAGTTTAAAAGTAGTGCATGACAGTGTATCATAAAAATTCATCCAGCTTCATTCTCACAGGATTTTATGTGCTTGGAAAAAAAAAAACATTAGCAAGCTAAAAGGATGGTCCTAAATACAATATTAGAGTGGAAGGAAAGAACCTGTTGATTACATAAAGCCCAAGTTTACTGAAACATTAGCGTAATTATCACTCTCACTGCTGCTGAATGAAATCAGCTTTTCTGGGAGACCACCATCATGTATTTATATGTAGAGTGGTAAGGCTGAGTAGAGGTTAGGTAAAAACCGGATGTGGGTTAGGGCCTGATGGCTAGTTTATAAGAAGAAGGAGGAAGACTGGGAGGAGGTTAGCTCAAAAACTAGGCTACACCGGTTTTAACCTGCTGGCTGTCAAGTAGACAATGGTATTTTTAAGGAATTTTCTGAACCATGGTTTTTTTCTTGACTAAGATAACACTTATTCCTTTGCATTTTTTCACTGTTATGACAGTAGTATATATGATAGGTATTTTCTAATATGTTAAGTGTTACTTTGTGGTTACAGCAATAGCTTTTTATGTGTGTCTGGTTTTTTTTCTGATGTTTTGCTTGCTTGTATGTGCATGTGCTTACTGCTGGATTAGTTTTATTGACTTGAAATTTTGCTTAGGGTAAGCAATATATTCTTAATAGTATCTCTTACATTACAAACAACATGTATTTTGGGTTAAAAAAACCACTTGAAATGTAGAAGGGTTCTGTGTTCTCTAGCAGCAACATGTTAAATGCAATTATACATTGTTGATTTGATCATATTCGGTGAAGGGTGGCTTTGTAGATAGGGTGTGTTGTGCATAGCAGGTGTTTATGTATCCATGTCCAGTGTGAAATAAATCATTTACTCTTACTGGAAATATATAGTGACCTGTATCCCATGTGTGCTGAAAGGGTGTCCAAATAATTGCTGTGAAAACTTTCCTCTCTGTTTGCTCCTATCTTCATATTGCCGTGAAGAATTATTTTGAAGTATTTAGCATTTTTTCCTAAGTATAGTTGAATATATATCTATAGAAAAAAAAAATCTGTTCCTTAATATCTTTACAAGGCATTTGATAGGACACTTCTTTCCACAGCTGGATACTTACAGTGGAGTCTAAATGATTTATCTGCCTGCCATTCCACCGAACTGCTATGAATATTTTACTAATGAATGGTTTTGAAGAGTTTTAAAGTTCAAAACATTGTCAATTAATTTTGTTGCAGGTTTATTAAAAAGTGTGAATGTAAAATTCTCTTTAGTAAAGTACAGTCCTATCTTTCCATCAAATTATAAACTGGGACAGAAAACTTATCTTTCGTCTCCCTTTCAGTGATGAGTTAGAAGTAATGATTGCTTTAGTTTGTGAATCTTCTGTTCATCTGTAAGTTAGTTTCTTGGCTAACAGAGCTGGGTTTAGGGTATTAGACTGCCTCTGAACAAGACTCCGTTGGGCTTTTCCAACCTTTTTGTAATTACTTTTTAACTTTTTTTTTCTTTTTTTCGCCAGTGAAGTTTAAGAGGTTTCATTTCAGTGAATGTTTTCTGTGTTCTATAGTTTTTCTTTCTGACAGCTCCATGACACACAGGTAATGCCAGCAAGGACAGAGTTGATGATACATTTGTGTTCCAAACATTCAACAAATCTTGTTATAGCTATGGCTGGGTACTGCAAAAATGTATTTGGCATATGCAGGATACTTCCAGGATCAGCCCTTATATGATAGCAGAACAGATTCTGGACTGATTAAGTAAATGTTTCTGTGTTTTTTTAAAAAAAATGACTGATGATGTGATTTGTAGCTTTAGTCCTGATAGTGTTTTTGTAATGAAACAGAGATTGTGGTGTCCCTCTCCTCTCCTGTGATCCTTATAAGTAGTCTTTTTTGTATAGCGTAACCTCCACGATCTGTTTTGAATACCGTTCTTATCTGAATCCCCACAAAGTTCTTTGCAGTTTCTGTAGCTGACAAACACAAAGTTGAGATTTAAAGCCCTGTTTCTTTAAAATGTACAGGAGCTGTGTTGGCTATGTTGAAATTTTCTTAGGCTTAATATTTTGCAGTATAGCGTGTAAGACTTAACAACTTGAGCTTGCAAATACGTACACTTAAAAAGTGACAAGCTGAAACAGATGATTGGAACCTGTGACTTTTTTAGTCAAGTGCCCATAGTTTTCCAGCCTAGCCCACATCAAAAGGTCTTAACTGGCAAGCAGTGTCAGGATGCTCTTGTTGTTGCCTGTCTAGATCACATAGAGTCTCAAAATTACTCTGCCACCTGTGACCTATCATATAGGAAGCTCAACATGACAAATCTGGCACCCGATGCTTGTCTTTTGCATGAGGGTTATAAATGCTGTACCTTCCACTGAGACCATGTGCCAGACTTCCCACACAGCGATAGGTCTTCCTCCCACATTTTACATTGGCTAGAGGATGGAGCTGAACTTATCTAACCCGTTCTGTGATGGATCTCAGCAGTCTGGCTCTTACTACTTTGTATGGACCACAGCACCGAGCCTACCTCAGCTGACTGGTTAATGGCAGTTAAACAAAGTCTTCTGGAGGTATGAGTTTGGCAACTGGCTTGTGTGACACCAGAGAGGCTCAGCTGGAAGGCAGAAGTGTGACTGTGCATAGCACAATGCATGAACCTTCATGTTTGGTGCTGGCCATAGAAATAATTGGGAAGGTTTCACTGCTCCTAAATGAAAAAACCCAAAACCCTAGAATGGATTTGTCTGTGTACTGATGATATGTGTTTTGTTTTAATTTACTGTTTTTCTCTCTGGTGGTTGTTCTGTGTTTGTCGACAGTGGATAAGGAAAATTTCACAGAAGGAACATTGTTTATTTTTTCTGACGTTAAAAACAATATTTCTAACTGAAACTTTTTTTGTTTGGTGACTTAAACATTCTACAAATAGTTGTTTTACATAAATATGTAATTATTTATGCTGTTAGCATTGCCTTAACCCTTATTTTTGTCTTTAGAAGTGCATATGGTTGCTTCTCTGATGTTTCAAGTGGAGTGCTAACGTATGTGAGAAAGTATGCCCTGTGGCCTGAAACATCATTTATGCATTTGCCAGTTACCTCAGTCTTTTCATTTCTGTTTGTATGCATTATGTTTGGTTAGACTGTATTTACTATTGATTTCAACTGTTTGTAAATATTCGACTGACAGACCGTTTGCTTGTGTCTCCTTTGAGCCAGCATTTTACCCTCATCAGTCTATGGATGTATTCTTTTGAATGTTGGCCAAATGTATTCATAAAACCAGGAAAAATAAAAGAAAGAAAAAGTATGAGACCTGTGTTACCTGTTATTTGTAAACAGCATTATGAAACTGCCTTTCAGTGTTTGACTTCATGCTATGCTTTTTTTTCCCCAAGTTTTCCCTTTTTATTCTCTCAGGTTTTCTGAGCTTCCCAGCATACACAGCCATTACCTCAGATGTTGTAATTGCTACCTTTTTTTTTTTTTTCCTTTTTAACATTCTTTTTTGGATTGTTTTTGAAGACTAATGCTACCAGGTAAATAACAGCAGTAATATTTATCAAATTCTGTAGTTCAAACCATGGCTTGCAAGTCACTAGGGGACATACGGACTGGTTTTTTTAGAGATCAGGGGGAGAGGTGGAGGGGCGGGGCAGGAAGTCTATTGTCATTCTGTTCTAAGTTACTGAACAGGGTGTCTTTCTAGGTCCACAAATTTAAAGAGATTGAAACCCACTGATCTAATTATATTAGACACTTCTTAGATATGAAATGGTCTATTTTTATGACTTACTGCTTTGTAGGTGTCATTTAAGTAATAATCTTCGTTTTCAAAGAAGGCAGTTTATTCCAACATTAAATTTTTGCATCAGTTTTGTTAATATTGTCTAGATTTTTATGAAAATATTCCTTCTCTTTTTGTAGGGCTGTGATCGGTATTCTCTGATAGAACACAAATGTGACTGATCTTTAGTTGCACAAAGAGTAATCGAGAGGGACATTTGGATTCCCTAGTTTGTGTTTTTAAGGTCTGTCACGTAGCAAATCTACTTCGTAGATTTGGAGAGGGCTTAAGCAGTACTGATTTTGTTTTAGACTCCAGATATCTGTATGGTACTATCACATTTCAGTAAATCTAGATTCTTGCATCTTAAAAATGTGAGGAATTTTGTTATTTGATGTTACTACTTCTCTGTTCTCTGCTTGAGAGCAGCACTTCCTTGCTAATGTTAGGAGGGGTTAGGTAGAGGAGGTGTGTATGGTGAGAGTGGGGGCTGGAAGTAAAACAGGCTCTGGCTGTTTACACATTCCACGCAACCATGGATCTGCTCTCTTTGAGGCCTGAAATATTTTCCTTTTCACTATCAGACTTGCAGATCTGGGGTATTTAGGCACACTGCCAATAAAAATAAATAGTAATGTGTTAATCTCTTAGTTTGAAATGTAATAAACTATATTTTACCTTTTTGTGTGTGTGCATAAGAATAAAGATTAACAGCACTTTGTAATGAGAATATGACATTTAAAAAAGATGGGAAACTATGGCTATTGCTATGCGTTCGAGAATTGCCTATAAAAGGACAAAGTAAATTTGACGCCTTCCTTCTTGCTAGTTTATTCCTAAGGGAAAGTCACATCATCAAAATATTTTTTTGGTAACTAGTTTTTCTGTTTTCAGCATGATAACCTTTTGTTCAAGGAACTGACAACGAGTCTTTCTTTCTCATTTCCATGTAGTGTGTGTATGCACATGCATGGTTTTCATTTGTTTTGAGATGAGTTTAGTCTGCTTTGTAGTCTTTCATTTGATTATTCTGGTTTCCAGCACTTATGTTTCAGAATTCTGATAAAATCAGATAGACAAAGTCATCTACTTGCATGTTTATTTTATTTTATTTTTTTTAATATTGGCAATTATTTCCTGCAGCATGCACTAAAATACAGACTGAGCAGGCAGGCAGATTAATAATGAATTCTTCCAGGTTCTGCATAATGCAACGAACAGACCTTCTGTTTATTATTATTTTTTATCAATGTTTGTATACATGTGATTTCCTTCCCTGAAGCTTGCTTTCTTGGATTTCTTAAAGCTGTATGCTGTATGCGCCGTTATTAGTTTTTGCAAGTGGTGCAATAATGCCACTTTGTCACAACTTGCTTTGTCACTAGGACTTGAAGTGACTCAACTTCTTATTGTTTCTGCTTTCTAAACAAAATATGTTGCCCTCCAGAAATATTGCCATAATAATTATTATACAAAACCCAAAACAGTCCACTGAGAAAACAGCTGTTACACCTTCAGTGTTAAGCCCATCCTAGCACATGCAGTACAAAAGGTAATCGACTATACAGTTTTGTTCCAAAGGCAGTTAATTGCTTAAAACTTCATTGCATAGCTGTGACTGTCATCTAGTTGGTGTTCAGAGGCATTGAACTGCTTTTGGAAAAGCTGTAGGCTACTTCAGCTGGACCACCAGCAACTTGGACAAACACATGGTATTCTCTCTCTCATCTACATTTTTAGGAATGAAGTACTGCTCTCATCATGTTGTGACCTGGACCTAAAGCCAGAGGTTGTTTGGGGTTGCTGTCAGGCGAGGTCATCAGACTGTTGAGTTTAACCTAAATGGGAGTAAACTCTAAGGTTACCTGCACCTCATTACTTTTGTACTTTTATGACAAATACTGAAGACTATACTAGCTATGGCTCACACTGTTAGCTGTTAATAATTGTGTCTCTAGCATGTGTACTAGCTGGATCCTTTAAGAGGCCAACATTTTTGAGTATAGATATCTACACAGGCAGCTTGGTTTTCAGCAGCTTTTGGTAGGTATAGTGCCAGGTGAAATCAGAGGAATTAGTGGCTGCTTAGCACCTGGGTAAGTAATTAGTCTCAATAAAGGGGTGCATCATAACATTCTGAAAACAGATCACCTTCCTTTTTTTCCCCCCTAAGTTAAATAAAGTAATATTTTAGGAATGTACTGATATTGTACTGGTGGCTTGATTTAGCATTTATTACAAATATTTCTGAACCTAAAAAATGAGAAAACCTGTGTTATGGTTGAAATTGTATGAACTGGGAACTTTTCTGTTTTAGAGAAACAAAAATATGAGGTATAGTGACATAATCGAAAAAAAACCCCAAACAACAGAAAACCAACCAACCAAACCCAAATGCTTCTCAAAATTAAACAGATTTACATATTAATTGTGTGTATAAATATCTATAAATAAGTAGTATCAGATGATGAACTTTATAAGAATTACATGCAAATTGCACATGATTGAGTGTTTGGGGTTTTTTTTCTTCTCTGTAGCTTAAAACATACTGGCAAGCTGGTTGAGGAGAATTTAGTGGAAGATACTTTTTAATTAAATTTGCTGTGAAGAACAAAATGTGATGAACTCTTCTTGTCCACAGAGCAGTTTAGGACCTGTAAAGTAGTAGCTCGGGCTTCTTCTCATTTCTTTCTCTTTTTGTGTAGATTGAGAATGTAGGCCTGTATGAAGCATACTCTGGGCCATTTAAATATCAACAGTTAATTTCAAGTCACAGAAACTGAAATGAAATGTTAGACATACATTTAAAGTTACGATTGTCATGTTTTTTGCTAGTGGCAAGTCTTGCACAGATGATTGCAATATAACAAGTTTGCATTGTTGACCTAGGAAAACAGTCTGGGGTTAGTTGAGCGCTACAGATGCTAATTAATTATTTTATTTAGAATTTTTAATTAGTACCTGTTTTTTTTATTTCCCTAAATTTCCTAGAAATCTTAGTTATGAATCTGATGCAGTAAAAAAAAAAAAAAAAGGTGAAGAGTAGGGCCCTGTCAAAGGAGCATGCAGCTTGTGATGCAAAGAGGCCATTTCCATTTTAGTGCTTCACTTATTTCTTCAACACCAGCTGATAAATGAGTGGTATCTGCGTTTACACAGTTACACGAGCCTCTAACTTTGTATTGTTATGTGTCTCTGTTAAACTTAGGGATGAACCTCACCTCTCAGAGTATGTGAAAACATAAAGACAGTTTGTAGTTTATTAGCAAGACACTGATTCAAGAGACCTTTCATAATTAAAGCTGAAGAAACGGGAGGGTAATCCGGTCCTTGCAGGAGGAACACCTCACCCAACTGCCAGATTTTTGTCGATCTTTTGCAACTGCTGTTTAAAAAAGGTTTCTCTCACAATTGGTTTCACAGCTTTTGAACGTGATAGTTTCAAAGCTTATTCTAGGCTAGTCTGCTTCCTGTGAAGAGTGTTGTTTAGTGAGGTGTGTTCATGTATGCCACATCATGCTGGTGAGAAATAAATTGTGTTTTGATCCTGCAGATCTTGCTTCACTTACTAGATTTTATGTTCCTTTAAGTGGGGCTGGGAGGGAGCAAGAGAGAGAGGAGCAAACAGCAGTGCTGATACTGTATAGTTTCATTGGAGAGAGGCATGTATACCAGCTTTCTCCCGGGTTTGATCTTCTTGGGCATTCTTATCAGTGGTGGGGTCTGGCTGAGGCTGGTAGCAAAACGGTAGCTTGAAGAGGCTGTGATCTCTTGAAAGGTAAGCATTTACAGAGCACTGTTTTCAACCTTTAATTGACAAGTGGCTTTTCTGAAAGAGGAAATTGGTTCTGCCAACTGTTAATGAATTGCTACAAATTGTCACGTTGGTGAATCTTTAGAAAAACAAACAAAGGAAAGTAAACCAAAGCAAATACCCCACCCCTCAACATCCCTCACCAAACCAAAATTAAGCAGATTACAGACTTGTTAACTGAGCACTGAGGCTTGTTTTAGGACATAGGTGCTTAACATTTTGAATTGATTCTTGATTGTCAGCTTGATGTGTGTGGGAGGTACAATGAACTTTCCATGAAAAACATTCTCTTAAGAACAGCTGCTACTCGTGATCCTTCTGGTACACTTGCATGTATGTTTAGGAAGGAGAGAAATGACATATTAGTGTTTTCAAGTCTTCTAAATAAAAAAATTGCCTCCCTTTTTTGAAGTAACCCATCTTTAGATCATACCCTGTTGTTTGGCTGCTGGAAAGATAGATTTAATTTTCCAGTAAATACATCTTTCTTATTTTACATAACTGTAATTTTATCATTATAATTACAAGCATCTTAATTAAACTGCTGATGATAAAAGAAGTATTTATGTAAAAGATTTGATTATGCCTGATGATACAAGTTCAAAATTGGGCCAAAATTGAGGTTCTCTGTCATGCTTCCTTAACGCAGGTATATACGCCTTTGTTCCAGTTGTTTCTGTGATAGATTGCAGACCATTTCAGGTGTTGTATGATTGCCAGTGCTGTACCGGTTGACACTGATCTAATAAGGAGCTGTGTTTAAAGCCAAGAATTGATCTCTTTTTGAGTTACAAATATGTCTCTCTTCTCCTTGAAGTTACCTCAGTGCAGATGTAAATTTCATAAAGCCATTTCCCTCCTAATAGCTAGCCTTCCAGTTCTTAAACATTGAAACTAAAGTGCTCTTTGCTGCATTTTGATGAGTATAAGTAGAATCTTAAACAGTTTGACTTAAAAAAGGAGGAGATAAAAAAAAGACTTCCCTTCCAAATGTGTTTATATACTTTAAGAATATTTTCTGAATTATGTGTATTTATTATAGGCCAGACACTTCCTTCATATAGGATATGGCTGTAGGTATCCAATATTTATGCCTTTGCTTCATTCCATACTGAATAGTTTCATGGAAGTTAGCAGCAGTACTGTCATGCAGAAAGTTCAGAGTGTGTGTGTATATGTTTAGGACTTGGCCTTAATTGCTAGTTTATAAACTCTTTAAGAATTTCCTCTCTGGAGGAGAAATGATTTAAAATCCATCTTACTGCTTCTACTTTGTAGATTTTAAATGCAATACCCAGTAACTAAAGACTTTCAGTAAGCAGTGAACAACTTGTTGCTTAGCCTTTTGGTTTGTCTTTGTGTTTCATGTTTTATCTTTTGTCCATGTACCTCCAGTCCCCTCTTAGCAAAGACTGGACGAAGGGATATTTGACTGCTGCCCGCAATGCTCTTAAGGAAGAACAAGCCTGTGAGGCTTCAATGTAAATAATATGACATTTAGTTATGAGAAAGTTAGAAACTGTTAATTGCTCATGAGATACCTCTGTAGAGCTCTGCTTTTAAAGTTTCTTCCAAGTAATCTCTGTGTCTCCAGTCTGAATTTTATAATCCCTAGCAATGCAGACTCATTCTGCAATTAAAAGCAAAAAAAAGCATATTCCAAACACTGTCTAGTCACAGTTCTTCCTGTTATAGTCCTTAGAGAAGTTAATGCTCCCATTCTGAGATGAAGGAAGCCTGTCACTAAAGGGATGAAATAAATTACAGTGGTATTCAAATGATAAAATGAAAAGATGGGCATGGAGATGGCAGATGAAACAGTAGTCTGATGAAGGAAATGGTTGTAAATATGCGGTCTAGTTCGTGATGTAGGAAAAAGGGAAGTTGTGTAGTTCCCATGCAGTGTGTAGGTAGATTTGGAGTGATACATAAATATTCAGGGTACTTTTTCCCCTCTTGCGTTGAACAAAGGATTTTTCAAAGGCTTTCTGTATAAGGTAGGCACTAGACTTCATTTACTTGTCTCTTTTGAGAAACAATGTAGGTGTGCTTCATATTGTTAAATACATTGTTTACCATGTTTTCCAGAGTTGCTCTGAGGTCAGTCTGTTGGGCTGTCTTTTATGTGTTCCCCATACTGGGATCCAGCAGACCTGCCCTGACACCTTTACAAGCTGCTAGATGTTACAGGCCTCTTCTCAGTGTCGCAGCTGGCTTCTCACTGCTCACACATGTTGGTGCACACAAATCTCTGCCTCACATAAAGCTTCTGGGACAGTGTAATATGTTTGATGGAGACTCTGTGCTTCTCTCTGAACGTGATGAAGAAAACTTCAGTACAGGTGTTTACTGTGGCAAAATGTGTCTCTTGGAAGATGGTTTGGGAAGCCAGGGAGGAGGTTAACAGCAGCAGCGTGAGGCAGCAAGGCCAAATTTGTGTGGCTCAGCATGGCTGTTGAAGTATTCCTGTCAAATCACTTACTGTTGGTGGGTGAGGAGGGAGGGATGGCATGTGCCCTGCAGGAGGATCTGGTTGGAGGTGTCATGCTTCGAGGAGGGGAGAGCAGCCTTATCTGCGTGGCAGGGACTGCATAAGGTGCCTCCTGCTCACCGTCAGGGGCTGTCCATTGGCTGCAGCTATTGTTTGATGCAGTTAGTTTTAATTGACTAAGACGACCTTAATGGTTTTGTTTATGTACCTTAGTTTTATTGCAGTTTAGCCCTCTAAATACCCAGGAGGCTTCTAAAATAACAATTCATTAGAAGCTAAAAGGAATGTAAGCTTTAAAACAATACGTTTTTTCTTTGCTCATCTTTTAATACATGTATGTATTTAAAACTACACCTTCAATCTTGGGAGTCCTACAAGAGCTAAAATGTTTTGACAAGTCATAGCTGAGGTTACATAAAAAAGAAATCTATATTATTCCCTTTTTCCCCCCCCTTCCTTTGTTGTTTATTTTGTGTATTTGAGACACTCTTGTCACAGTCAGTTTCATTGCAGTTCTCCAAAGCCACTGCTTTTCCCATGTAGTCTGTTGGATGCTTTATCCAATAGTACAGAATCATAACAATATCATAAAACGAATTTCAAATCCTTAAAAGCAAACTTAATTAGCACAGGTTTACCCTCTTGAAGCTATTCTACCCCACTTGTTTGAAGTTGAGCAGATTTCTCACTGGTGGTGCCTCTTCCAGTGGGGGAAAAGGGAGAGAGAAAGATTAGGTATAGCTCAGTGAAAGACCTGATAGCTAAAAGCTTAATGTGTAATAGAATTTTTTTCGTCATTTGTGGAGTCGACAACAACAAAAAAAAGGCAGTACTTTGGACTAGAAGCTAAACTATTCTGGTGTGAGATGAACATTTATCTGGTTTGTTGTACCTTGAAAAATATATTGTTTATTTTTCTGCTAATGAGAGCACACCAGATTATTGTTTACTAGTTACCATTCTAGTCCATATCGGAATTGAACTTGGCAGAATATAAAGGAAATTTTAAGACAGCTAAATATCATCACACAGAGTTTCATTTACTGTATATTTTTGTAACTTCAGAATTACAGTAGGTTGAGGAACATGCATATTAGGGTCAACAGCACAATATTGCATTCAGTTCACATATTGATATTTTTATGGATTTATCCTATTTGAGCATTGACTAAAATATCAATATTATTGCCTTTAAAAATCCAGTTGTCTATTAAGAATAGAGCTGTTTTTGTCTCTGAAACTTGTTTCTTCCCCACTAGTTTGAATTTACCATTTCTACACAACCAGTACTGAGTTAACTAGTAGAAACTGAATAGCTAAAGATGAAATCTAGAGGACAATGACCATTTCTTACTCCTCTGTGTGGAAGTACATAGAAATCACTGTGGTTTTCTCTTGTGAATTGGCCTGACTAGCTATGATGGTGTGAAATGTTACGTTATTTATGTGTTTTGCTCAGCTGGCAGCTATACCATTTCACTGGATTTTAGCTTGGACTAGGTGAATGTAAAAGTTTGACCAGAAAAAGAATCTGATTGAATGGATTGGTGTGCTCTAGGGACATAGAGTACAGCTAGAGCAACTTCTGCCTGATTTTTCAGTACTTACCAGCAAAAGCCAGCATTTATACAGTGAAAGTTAAATGGAAGGTCAGTCCAGAAACTTTGCCTGGACAGTACTAATGAACTTGGGGATCTTGAGTTGATATACATCACCTAAGTGTTACTGAGGTTTTTCCAAGAAACAGTATTTGTGGTGTTTGCATTCATAGAATCATAGAATATCTCCAGTTGAAAGGGACTCATAAGGATTGAGTCCAACAACCTGCTTCTTGCTGTGTTACCTAAAGCCAAACCATAAATCTAAGAGTGTCGTCCAGATGTCCCTTGAACTCTTGACTGGCTTGGTGCCGTGACCACTTCCCTGGGGAGCCTGTTCCAGTGACCAGCCACCTTCTCAGTGAAGAACCTTTTTCTGATGTCCAGCCTGGTGTTCTCTCTGTCTGTTTATCCCTTCAGTAATAGAAACTTGTCTCTGTTAAACAACATCAGCCACGTTTGACAGAGTTAATGCATTCAAAGATAGAGGATTCCTACAGATGTTGTGAGAATTATGACTGAGGAGATGAAAGAAACCAGTCATGCCACTCTCTACCAAGATGGGAAGAGTGTAACTCTTGATTCATTCTGTGGGGCACCAGCCAACTCATATGGGATGTGATCTGTGGATGGAATGGTTAAAACTTGAAAGCCTGCCTTCACCTGCCTTTGCTCTCTCTGTTTCTCTGAGGAATTATTAACAGGTGCTGAAGGCACAAGTGCTGCGTGGCCCTGAACTCTCCATGCACAAAGAAAAGATCAAACAAACAAAAAAGGAAATCACTGGAGTTGGAATGTGTTGTGACTGAGGACTCATCTGATAATACTAGATTTTAAGTGAGAGTGAAATGGAACTTAACAATTGCATCAGCTGTTGTTTTTCAATTTGTTTTTCATGTCCTGCAATGGGGAGGACACTAGCAGAATGAGGAGGGATCAAAAGACTATTTTAATTGAATGTTAAGCGCTCTTGAGAGAAGTATGGCTGGGGGTGCTGCACTCAGAAAAAGATACAGACACTCTTCTAAAATAAGTAAGATTATCTTCCCCTCTTTTTTTTTTTTTCTTCTTCTATCAGTGCTCATCCAACATGTTTGTTAGGCTGAAGATTTTGAAAAGATAATGTTTGCTTTCTCTCCATATCAAGATCTCGGTTCCATCTGCGTTGACATTTTAGCTTTATGAGGGAGAATGCATTATGTAAAGTTTCCATTAGCCTGCAAAATACTAATTTAAGTGTTGAAAACATGAGTTGTTTTTGGTGAGTGAAGCACAGCAAGCCATGGAGATGATTTGTACTCATCAAAATTAAATAAAGGGAGTTTTTTTTAAAGTCAGACAGAAAACTTAGACTACCACTCACTTTCTTACCCTTCTCTTCACCTTTGTTCAGAAAATAAAACACACTGAACAAAGGCCAAGTTCTTAATAAGACAAGTGAAAGCATAACTGTAATTTGTAGTTGGGAATACTTTGAGTAGCATATGTGGCTATACATTCCTTTGGCAAGATGTTATTCACATTCTCCTTGAACATATAATTATGTATCATTGCTTAATAAGGAGAGAACTTCTTTGTCAAACATTCCACTGTAGTGTTAAGCTTTCAGGCTGCATATTGTAATAGAATGTTTTGGGAGGTATAAGAAGATTAACTGCTGCATTTTTTTTCCTGATGGGAGATAACATTGCTACAACATTAACTGTAGTCTAAAAGAGGTAAAAGCGTAATATGCAGTGGTGTATCTGTACATAAATAGTACGGGAATATAAATGAAATCTGCCTTGACATACAGGCATGATAACTTTTTTCCAGCTTGTTTACAAAATGAAAGAATATCTGTCTCTAGTAGAAAATTGCATGTTTAAAGCAGTCTCCCACTATCCTTTGAAGTGTTAAATCCTCCTAGGTTTCATTTTTTTTGGCACAAGAGTACTGGATGTTTAAGAAGCCAACAACATTAGCTTGCACAGGAGCATTCCTGTCTGATTTTTGTTTCTAGGTCTGTTTCCTGTGTTGGGGGAAGGGGAGTGAGAGCACAGCTGCTCCCAAAGTTCAAGATGAAGCTGCTTCTTTAGTGTGTTTTAAGCCTTGGTCACAGTTTCTTACTGGAAGTCTTTAAATGAGCTTTAGTCTGATCCTCAATTGCTCTTTTATAGGCATGAAATATCCCTCCTTCTCCGGTCTTCTCTCACCCTCCATCCCAGTCCCCAGCAACTAAACCCACTCACTAATAAAACAAAACTCCTGATTATCTGCAAAACAGATATCCAAGAGAACCCTCAGAAGCAGAACTTTTTGATGTACATTTTTCTGAGACCAAGTAGATAATTGGTTCAGTATCAGCTTGACAGTGTGATCGATCAGTATTAGTTCTGAGACTTTTTTTTTTTTCTCCCTTGTTTTAAAAATGTTGATGCTCGCCAGCACAAAAGAATGGCTTCTTTGGATACCAAAGCTGATCCATTTGAACCTTTATTTCTCAGATAAGCTGATCATAAAAGACAAAGGGAGATGCATTTTTTGCCTGGTTATTTGTGGTACCTCCAGTAGCTCAGATGGAAAAGTAGCAGTCTATTCTGCTCTTTTATTTCCTTACAGGTATTTTAAATAAAGTCTTCTATCTGAATTTTGGCATACATATTCCCCAATCAGAAACAGCTCTAGTTTTTCATAGTTCCATGAGCAAATTATAGCACCTCCTTCTCCTGTTTGTCCAGTTAACATTTTTATTGGCCTGTTTTGCAACCGCATAAACCGAGCCTGCAGTGTGAAGAATATTGCTATTCCAGTTCTTTTCTTTCATGCACTGGTAGGGCTTAGTGTTGAGGTACCTTTGCTTATATAGACCGAAATATTTGGGTGAGAAAGAAAAGCACATACTGTTGGTTCTATTTGATTTTCCTACTTGAGAGCAACTTGATGGTCGATTTAGGAAGGGTATGTTTTGTTTAAAAGGTAGTGGGACATAGATGGAAGTCTAGTTTTCATTATGGCTGTTTTAAAATCTGAAGGTGGTTTAATCCAAGAAAAGCTGACAAAGGAGTTAATGTTAGACTCTCCCTGTTGATTTACAGAAGTCTTGGCATACCAGGGTGATAGTAGAAACCTGGATGAATGCCAGAGTTTTAGACCAGATAACCACGGTAGTTATAAGCCCAGATACTGATGAAGATAGAATGTCCTACTGGTATCGGGCTTGGTTGATAAAGGACAGAGAAGAATCGCAGGATATTGATAATGCTTGTCAGCAGAAGCTTGTTAAAAATAGGTCTTGTTACACTACTACTCTTGCAATGTGTTTGAGGTGCTTATATATTGGGCTATTGACGAAGAAGCGCCTTGGCTTCTTCAGGGTCACTCTCTCGGTGCTACTTGGTGTTTTTATGAAGAAACAAACAATGCACAGGGAGAAGGACATGCAGTAGCTGAATCAGACCTAAAGGCAGATGGTGACAGTTAGAGTGTTGCGTGTACCAGCAAGTTGCTCGTCCTCCACACTAGAACTGTTTTTTATCTGTGCCTGTGTAAAAATTATCACTCACAAAGTTTATAGATGATTCAAAGATTGAGAAAGTAATAATGAATGGGGCAAATGGCAGAGTGACTGTGCTTGTCAAACTGGGCAAAATAAAATCATTGCTTTAATGTGGCAAATGTAACATTATGCACCTAGAGACAAAGACATAGATTTCCTTTTAGAGCAACAGACTCCATCCCACATAAAACATCTGTTATTGAAGGGCTCACATGATCTCCGGAAACATAAGGTAGGAAGTTTGTGAATGGGAAGGGAGATGATGCTGTGGCATTGACAGAGCTAGGACTGGATCATTTTCTCTTGTTCTCGTGTCCTTAAGGAAGAAACTAGATGAAGGTCCAAAGACTAAAGGGTGGAAACAAGTCTTAAGTAAAAAGTTTGTTTGAGTTTAAGCACTTGAGCTTAAGAAAGGGCTAAAATGTATTCTCTTTGAGTCTTCATGAAGCATAAATCGCTGAACACCTGGTGTTTAATTCTTACTGGAAGAATAATGGAACATCTCTATTCTGATTCCAGTTCTGTCATGTCCTGATAATTTTAAAAGCTTCAAAAATCTATATATAATAAGAGCTTAAGAGCATTCAGCAGCATAGTTGAATACAATTACCTGGTGTTACAGATGGAGAAACTGAAAATAAGTCACATGGTTTAGTTCTGCCTCTGGATTTTTTTTATGAAAACATTCACAGAAATCTCAGGATAGGGGTGTTTTCTAATTGTGTTGTCTAGCAAAATAGTTCTGTGAGGATTCAGAATTTTGCATAGTTAGAAGTCAGGTTTTTTTGAGGAGAATTAACATTTCTTATATGAATTTTGATCTTGAGGAATTGTATTAGTACCTGCAATCCTAAAACTGAAATTAAGCGGAAGCCAAGATGAAAGTGAAAGCTAGGGGGGTTGATAATTGTCTGTTAACTGTGAAAAGTGAGCAGTAGCATGCATAATGAAAAATATATTAGAATACTTTATTTAAAAACCCAGTGACACACCTAGCTACCCGTAAATACCCGGAAAAATCCAACAGGTGAGACCAGTATGGACTACAGCAGTAGAGTCCAGTTCTGGGCTCCTCAGCATAAAAAAGATGTGGACCTGTTGGAGCGAGTCCAGAGGAGGGCCACAAAGATGATTAAAGGACTGGAGGACCTCCCCTACGAGGAAAGGCCGAAACAGTTGCGGTTGTTCAGCCTTAAAAAGAGAAGGCTTCGAGGGGATCTCATAGCTGCCTTGCAGTACCTAAAGGGGGACTATAGGATAGAAGGGGAGAGACTCTTTAGATTATCAAACTGTGATAAGACAAGGGGAAATGGCTACAAGCTACAAGAGGGGATATTTAGGTTAGAGATTAGGAGGAATTTCTTTAGCAGGAGGGTGGTTAGGCACTGGAACAGGTTGCCCAGAGAGGTTGTGGATGCCCCATCCCTGGCAGTGTTCAAGGCCAGGCTGGATTTGGCCCTGGGCAACCTGGTCTAGTGATTGGCATCCCTGCCCATGGCGGGGGGGTTGGAACTAGATGATCTTTAAGGTCCCTTCCAACCTGAGCCATTCTATGATTATAAAGATGGTGAAGTCGGGAAATGTATGGTAGAGTAAAAGGTTGGAAAATACTCAAGGAAGAAAAAGAAGTTTTGCACTTAACTTTTAAAAATCCATCCTCTTCTTTATAATGTGACCAGTATATCACCCTGTATATAAATAGATATGTATATATAAGTATGTATATTACTTCTGTGGAAATGAAAATAATTTTTTCTTCTGTGTTTAAAAATGCCATATGCTGATGTAGGAGAAAAGTTTTATTGCTGTTTCTTGCAATTAAAATATATATTAAAGAAGTAGTAATGGAACCCCTAAGTTATTATTGGATATTTCACATAAACGTTCATTATGCATTTTTCCCTGTATAAGTTGCAGGAGGCAAATAATGAACTAAATAAATTAATGCAGTACAGAAGATAGTGTTTTCAAGTGCGTATGGTTACTTAAAGCAGGAAAAATATAAATGAAACCCAAAAATGTGGGAAAAAAATCTGACTTGGAACCAAAGGAAGAAGGCATGAAAATAAGATCTGAAAGTTCATATGTAACCAATTTTCATATTAGTACATAAATATATTTATCTAAGCAGAGTTTGACTAATCCGTCTCAATTTGAATTTTCTCAAGGATATCTGAGTACTTGTTATCCTACGTCAAATGAATTATTTTTCAGGTATAAACTTGTCAGCAGATGCTCCAAGGATCCAGTCTGCTTCCACCCTCATGATATGATGGGGTGTGGTGCTTCAAAACTTGGCTACTCTGTACCTGGGAAGAGTGAATCAACTTTAATTAGGTCAGTCTTTTAATATCAAAACTCTCAAGCCTTCTACTGTCCCAACAGATGGATGACAAGAAATTAAACCCACGAATCCCAGTGCTGTGTGCCTATTTGTGAGCTCCTGGAACTTTAGTGTTGTGGGAGCTGTAAAACCAGTATTGTTCATGATGCCAACAAACAGCACCAGGTCCTGCCTTCAGACTTTTCTGAAGTCTTAACAACCAAGCAAAAGAAGTTCCAAACAAATTACAAATGGTAATAGTCTTTCAAATTCTAAGAATATTGAGATCACAGTTTTGTAAAATCATTTTTTGTAAAATCATTTTACAAATCATTTGGGAAATGATCCAATTTGGTACTGAAATTTGTGTGTTCAGCCCTGCAACTTCGTGGAGTCTCCTTCTATGGAGGTATTCAAAACCCGTTTGGACGCACTTCTGTGTGACCTGGTCTAGGGAATCCTGCTGCGGCAGGGGGGTTGGACTAGTTGATCTTTCCAGGTCCCTTCCAACTCCTAATATTCTGTGATTCTGTGATTCTGGTTGTTGCTGATTAAACCTGAACTAGCTTAGCTCCTGTGTCAGAATTACGTCATTGCTCAGAGCCTTTCTAATGCATTCCAGGTGAAACAAGGCTGCCTTTTTCTTTTCTGTCTGTTGTTACTTTAAAAACCAAACTTATACTATGAACTGCACAGTAGTGTTGTCTGATGTGAACAGTTGGGATGGTGTATAGAAGTTGTTTAGGACTTGACTGAATTTTTGCCCAAAATGTGTGTGTTATGCACTTGTCACAGTCAGTGTTCATTAGTTTTAAAGGTAATGGAGGTGGAACGTGTAAATACGTTGATGACTGTGGTCGCACATGTCTGTTCTAAAATGCTGCATTCAGTTGTATAATACTTCTGAATTAATATGACTTTCTTTCCATCTCCCTTTCTGGAGAATATTTTTATACTTGAACACTATTGAACTCAAACCCACAGATTTTGAAATTGAGTGATACCAGGGAGGTTCCATAGAGTCTATATCATTGTTTAAGGGGAAGGAGGAGTGGGGTGTGAAATCCAGAAAGTAGTCTCTTTTCTGCCCCTTTATGTTCTCAGACCACATGCAGATACATTTTAATGTTGACAGTTATGCTTCTATCCTACTTCTGTTCAGCACTAACCTGTTTCTTTTGGTCTGTGTCCTTCTGTGAGATGTGTGCCTGGAGAAAGGAGGAGCAACATACCTTCTCAATTCTTAAGTGATTCATAGCAGTATATGAAGAAAATGGCAGGACCCCATGATACTGCATCATATTTATTTGTTGCCATTTTCCTATTGGTATACTTTCTCTTCCATTTTTCCTCTTGGCGTTTTCTACATCAGAATTTATGTGTTACACTTATTTTACTCCTGCAATGCCCTCCCCCCAACCTTTATTTTAAAATTCCACAGGGAATGCTAACTTTTTTTCTTTTTTGTATGAATTGAAAGGTGCAGTTGGTATTTCAAAATTCAACACTAAAAATAAGGCAACCAAAAAGCTTCATTTTCATTGCAGTTACCAGTCTTATTTACCATTTCAATTACTTTGCTTGGATTACTTCTACAATATTAAGCATGATAGCAAATTATTTAAAATACATATATGTTACATATATGTATTTCAACTTAACACATTGTACCTCTTTGTAATTGTTTTTGCTTTTTTCCCCATCAGATTTCTGCAGGATGTGTTCCAAACAACATTTATTTTCCTGTATGTTGGTGGAAAATGTTCTGTCAAAATTTCTAACCAGCTGCACTTAAAATTGTTTTACCAGCAAAGTGATTTTTTAGTTTATGGGTGTTGAATAAGTACTTTGCATTTATACCAGAAAAAATAATAAATATTACTGGCAGGAAAAGGTACCACACACCATCCATATTTATACCTTTTCCTAATACTGACCTGCTTCTGTTATGAACTGAGATACCAAGGAGCTTCTTGGTGTGTTTGTGTGCTGTAGATAAGTTCACAAGGAAATAAAGCTGTCCTGTGATTTCCATGCGTCTCACATGTTAGAATGCATTACAGAGGAAAATACTTTGTTTTGTATTAGATGCTTAGCTTTCACACAGCTGTGGATGTTACTGCTGTAGGCAGCACTTTAAAAAAAATCTGACTTGTAATTTTGTTTGTCTAGTCTCATGCATGCTATTATCTGTGCCCAGTGGTTGGAACAGTGAACCATATTAATTCTGGAAGTGGCTTTAGGCCATTCATCCTTGCTGGTTGTGTAGGTGCAGTTCAGTTATTGCGAATCACTCGCAGAATTACTCCTGCTTTTTCCCAGATTCATCAGCTCCTTCTAGCAGGTGGTCCTATTAAATCATAGAGAACTTGCTAAAAAATAACATAGTGTGGCAAAGCATTAAAAACTTCTGCTTTCTGAAGTTTTGTCTGTCTTCTTAGTCCAAAATAAAGTCTATCAAACATACCCATGTGCCAGAATACATCTGTGATGTAAACCAAATGTAAAGTCATATTCTCTAATGTCTTGGCTGCTTCCTTAGAAAGTCATTTGACAATATTATAAAACTCTGTGATCATAGCAACATGCAAAACTTCAGTAGTTGTGGCATGTAAAGCTCATTTTTACATTTGAAAGTATTATTAAGTGTGACATAACACAGTTTGCCAGAGCCTGGATTTACAGAAGCTGAAAGCTTCCCATACTCTGTGGAAGTGTACTACTCCATTCATCTCAAAATGGAGAATTAACATGCCTGTACATTCCTCATTCCTGTACATTCTTCCTTGCGTGGTGATAGTAATGAAAGCAACTGAAGGACTGCTTTCAGCACTATGGCATCCTCTCAGCACTGAAGAGGAGTGTCACTGGCAGAACAGGTTAAAGTACTCATGCGTCTTTCCAGTCTTTTGATTTGCCTGTAAAAAGGCTACTGTGTGTGGTCGTGTGCAGCTACGTGAAAGATCCTAGTGCTATCTTTTTGCTATCTTTTTGTGTTCTTTTCACAAATGGGTTCTTGAATGAAGATGTATTACCACACTGGAGAAGTATGCTTATATCAAGTTGTTTTCAATCTACGAATGCAGAAATGAGTAAAGTGCTGAGCACACTAAGACATCATGCATGGAAATCAGTCTTCCCCTCTTGGTGAATTATCCAAAGTTCTTTGCAGAAGCCAGCAGTGTTGGCATGTTACAAGATGCTTCAGGCTTCCTGTGAATTTCAGTTCATCACTACAGATGGAGCAAGAGGGGTGAAGGTGCCTCTCTGATACAGCTATTACATCCCATTTGTTGACTGACTAGAGGCAGGATAGCTGGACTAAGCTTCTTGGGAAAATGGAGTTCTTCTATCTCTCTTATGAAAAATAAGTTTCTTAATTTCTGCTCCATTCTCCTCTCCCCAGCTGATCCTTACAGGGCCAGGCATAGGAGAGTAGAGCAAGCTTTGGACCTGTGTTATGCCTTGCTTTCGTCTTCTAAATCTAGAAAGGAGGGGAAGCTGTCCTTGATCTAGAAAAAAGGGGCGTCAGTAGACTTTGCCATAGCAGAAGGAACAGAAATGATTTGAGAGGCAAGAGGTACATGTGAGTACAGTTAGCTGCTGATCTGAGCTACAGGAAAAGGTAAGGTTGGCACAACAGGTATCTAGTGAGAAATTTGGGGGGTAACAGGGAGCACTGCTGAGTAACCACAGTACAGCTGCAGCAGGAAGCAAGGTTACTGCCCTCTGTAAAATGACAATGCTGTAACTGCTGTGTATTACAGACACACAGGAAGAGCTCAGAAAATTAAGAGGATTAGAAGAAAACTGAAGTGTACTCATACAAAAAAATTGCTAATCTTTAAGTCGAATTTCTTATTTTTTAATAGAATTAGCAGAAAGACTTGTGTGCCTGTTTAATGGTAAGCATCTTTCAGGTTTTTAACAAACCTGATGTTTTTTGCATACAGTTAGTTTGTTCACTGCTGATGAGAATTGCTTTTCACTTTGGTTAAGACAGAAGAGATACGTAATCTCTTCAGGTAATACCATGCTTTTATGATCTGCTCCTTCTTCCTTTAGAATGATCAGTCAGTTGCTTATTTGGATTAAGATAGGTATGCTTCACAGTTACAGTGGGGTTGTCAGCTCTAGATATATCAACATAGAAACAGATATGACTTAAAAAAACTTGTTAAAACCAGCTAATAATATCTGTGCCTTGATCTTTGAAAGTCCAGTAATAACTTTTTGTGGGTGACTGTTTTGCTGTTGTTCTTTTTAACCTTCCAGAAGCAGGATACTTAGAAATTTTATTGCAAATATTACATGCATTTTCTGAAATTAGCACTCTCTAACAGTGCTATCTAAAATGTCTGGACATTTGGATCTGTGTTGACTGTTTTAGCCAAATATATTTAAATTTATACAAGCTGCTGAAATTTATCCAATCTGTCAGTCGAATAGAAGCTGCTAGGTTTTCTTATCCATTGGATCAAAATTAAGATCATTTGATAAAACAAATCTCTTATTTCTAGTCCAGCCTGATCTTAAACAAATTTGAGGCTCCTCAGCTTCTCCCAGTCAGTACTTCATTACAAAAGACAAACAAATGTAATTTTGTGAAAGACCACCTGTGTGAAGCTCAATGGAAAAAGGAAATATTTAGTGCCTGTCTGGTAATGATGGAAGGGATTTTCACATCAGTGACAATGCAGCAATGATAATATCTTAATATGTGTCAAGGTAATGTTCACAGTTAAACCACTTAAAAAAATGTTTTTGTGAGAATAAGTTTTGCAACCACTAGTGCTGCTTTGTAATCTTAACAGTTATGCAAATGATTTCCCCCCCCCAGTAAAGTCAGCAAGATTTGCAGTTGGGTCCTGTTTATGAGCACTCTACTGTCCATGGCCCTAGCTCTGTGGATTTGTGATGCATGCCTTTGTACTTTGAGAGGATACAACATGTGCTGTGATTTCACACACACACAAAGAAACCATCATTGGCACTGTCACTAGTCTGTACTGAATCTGGACCTGTGTTTCTCTAGGGAGGCAACACACCTTCCTCCTATATCTAGAAAAGATACAGATCATGTTGTCATAAAAATAGCAGAATGATTCACATAACTATTTTCCTAAATCCTTGGGAGGCCATTTACTGGTGCTGAGCTCTAGTTATGTGCCAGTCACATGTTTAACTCCAGTTTCCTTTTTCTTTGATGGATCATTTAGCAACAAAAAATATAGGACCAAAAAAATCTCAGTAAAAACAGAAATGAAGATACTTCCCAAATATCACAGTGGTCTCAACTATTGTTAAGAGTACAAAGGGTTTTTTTTAACACTCTCCTTCAATAGGAAGTGCTGTGTGAGACCCGACAGTGTCTCTGAGCTGGTAAAGCAGTTTTGTTTCAGAGCTCTGCTCATTCTGTAGCATTTTCCTCATGCTGTTAATAGAACAGATTTGCAGGTGTGGAGGAATGTATGAACAGTATAATTTTTTTCGCTTGCTACTCTAATGTCTCTCACTTCCATAGTTAAGTTTCTTATCCAGGAAAAAATACAATGCCCTGTCAGCTTCCCAGAAGATAGAATAGAAAAAAACCAATTGTAGTTTTCTGCTTTGAAGTGAATCCAAGAAAGTTTCTGATACAAGTCACTAATAATAGATGTTCTAGAAGAATTTGGAAATAATGCTTTTATTGACCAATGATAAATGAATTTTGGAGACCTCCTGTATCAGAATCTGCCTGGCCAGGCTCAACAATTAATTGATCTACACCTAATGGAAAGAATTAATTAAATTTTGATATAATTATGTTGTCAAGGGATATCAAGCTATTGATCAAAGATGTGCAAGTCACTTTTTAAAATTAAATTAGTAACCCCTCTTTTTTCAGAGTTACAGTTCAGAGGGTAATTTAGTAATTTGTACTGTTTTATTCTAATTGGAATGTTAATTAGAGTATTTCATTCTACCCAGGTGATACAGTCAGCACCCTTTCCTTGTTAAGTGTTACATCATCTAAAAATTCAGCTGCTTGTCCCTCACAAATCTGCTTAACATACCTCATGTGGATGGCAAGGCTATTTTTGCTGTGTGTAAGCATTAAATGTCTCTGAAGACTGCTCCATGAAGCTTATCTCTTACAGAAGTAGCCACCTAGGGACCAGGCAAGGCAAATCACTGAACCTCAGAAGGTTTGGCCTTCGGTCTTGGATGGAGGGTGCACTAGCCTCCCCAGCCCTGTCCATTGCAAGTTTAGGGATGCCTTGCAAGTACAGGCAGAATTTATAAACTGAACAGGAAAGTATGCCCCAGATTAGGTAGTTGAAGCTTGGGTAATCCAGGTTGTTTTCTTGGGGTTGAGGGTTGTGTAGCTATAATCTAGTCTAATCCTATTTTAAATGCCACTGTGGGTCTTTTGTGCATTTAAAGAGAGAAGGAGACCTAACCCCAGCTAACCTAGGACTGGGGTAGTGAACAGAGGAAATGAAGATCGTGATCACTGTGCCTTCTTTTCTCCAACTCTGAGCTTTCCTGTGCGTTGCTCGAGGCTTCTAGGCTTTAAGATGCTAGCAGATTTTAGAAGAAGTGTGACTGGTTACTCTAAGGCTGGGAAGTTGTGTTTTGGACTGTGAGGGAGTTGCCAGCCTTTCTGAATCAGAAGGGGAATAACTAGAGTCCATTCTGCATTTGCTAATTCTCAGTTAAGTGCAGTCCTTGGCAATTTGTCTTGGCTACAGGAGAGGGCTGAGATGTGGTGCATTCTCAGGTGCATGATGCCTGCTGTTCTGAAGGCTGGTACCAAAAGGGATATCCTTGTAACTGTCTTAATGACTTCAACAGACATAGCCCTGCTGATACGCGGCGCAATGGGTGTGGTCTGCTGGCTGGAAACATAGTCTCCAGTCTATTTCTAAATGTTTTAACCTGAGTGAGTAGTTTCAGATGGAGGTGGCTTTCCTCTTCTGCTCCTCCGCCTCCATCTCCATACTATGTTTTGGACATTTCCTGGGAACTGTAGGGTGGTGGCTTAGAAGTCTGCCCACAGCTTTTTGGGTGACCTTGCCAGCAGCCCCTTGTCTCTTTCAGTGGATCCTTTTCTCCTTCTGAATACCATGAGAGGGAATGATGGAAAGGCACAATCAGCGTTTCCCTTGAGCTCCCAAGGCAAAAGACTGGGCTGTGTGTCTAACACCTCTCACTAACAGTGATGCTTGAGAACTATTATTTATTTTTCTAATATCTTTAAAGTCTAGTGTGAGTGTTTGATATACTGTGTTAGCTTGAATTTTGTCTGTTTAGGCAAGTTCTGTTGCATTTTTGCTTAATGTTCTATGAATATGCATGCGTGCTTACACATGCATATAAACCAACATAAGCACCCTAGACCAAACTCTGTAAGAAATTGGTTTTCTTCTGTATTCCCTTCCTGCTTCACTCTCTAAAAAGTAGTAGCCTTAAAGGTTTTGACACTTTTTCAGCAGTTTCATCAAATACAATTATTTGCCTAAGTGTTAAGGTGTCAGCCTGACTTATTTCTTCTTCACACCTACAGCATTCTTCTGTTTTCTGTCCTAGAAATATTTGCATTAGTCTTAAACCTTTACCAAGTCACTGCTGACTCATGTTTCTGTCAGACTTTATTTACAGCGTGGGTCTCTTTGATACAAAATGTCAACAGTACACTGGACAGGTTAATTTATTTCAAGAAAGTCATGACATCACTTAAAGAAAGGCTAGGCCATCAGCTGACAGTATGGTTTAACATAATCCTTACCTGTTTTGATTATGCTGGAAGTAATTTGCAGCTTGTTGTAATGAAAGCACTGTCGAACTGAATTAAAGAGTATCTCTGGTACAGGGGGGAATTTCACTACATGAAAAATCTAGCATGTAGTGGGTTGGTTTTTTCTTCTGAGACTGAATTAAATATTGCAATAATCAGAAGGCTATTGCTTCAGATATGTGGAGGTAGTTAGGGAGAAGTGCATTAACTCTTTATGCAACGCATTTGTGTTCCATTGTATCTGTCAATGCTATTGCACTATGTTTGGCCTTTTAAATATTTGATAAATAACACTTTTGTTCAGTGCTGTTTTACAGCACCTGATCATACTGCAGCCAGCTGTGTGCAAAGAAATTAATAAACTGCTCTTCCACCTGAAAGATAGCTGAAGAAGCTGTCCAGTATAGAGGTGCCTGTTTTGGTCTGCTAAATCACACAGCTTTACATAGTGCTGTTTTAATTAGTCCCTCTGGTATGCTGAGATGCTGAGCCTGTAATACCTCATTGCTTGTGACAAAATTGTGGTGTTTAGGAGGAGGTAGAAAATGCCGAATGTATAATCTTCATTTGTAATCATATCAGGTGTATCAACGTAAACATCCAGTTTTCCCCCCCCTTTTTTTTTTGTGTGTACATTGGTGCATGAAGGCTTTCCCTTTTGCTGAGTAGCTGTTAATGAGCCTTTCTTAAATTCTCTTCTGTTCATCTCTCTGGATCATCAGACTTTACTGATAGAAACTGGTTTATATGTTTAATCTTCTACATCTTCATCCTTAGGCATTACAGGATGTTGTTCAATAAGATAGTAAATATAGTAGCCACTGTATTCTATTCCTTGTAGTGGTTAAACATACTACAAGAAAGACCTTTTTGAATGTGTAATGTGTTAGTAACTTCCTTGCTTTGTTAATTTTTGCCCTCTTGTTCTCTGAGCCATACAGGAACGATCAGTTATACTTGATGTGTGCGAGAGAGTGAGGACCGGCTGATATGCAGTGGTGTCTGTGAAGGCTGAATGGGAAAAGGGGTGGCTGGAGGATGGTTCATTTCAGTGGTTTTCACACAATGGCAAAACACCTCCTTGGCAGCCACTAGCACCAGCAACTAAGACACTGACCTTATTGCTCTCCCAAGAAGACAGGGAACAACGTGCTCACAAATAATTTGATTAACAATTAATTTGATTACTCTTGATTTGCTTAGCACTTCTAACACAGAAAATATTACGCTTACTTGATAAGGAAGAGTACATTAGTTTGAGCTATAAAACTATAAAAAATCCCCAAGTATACTGTCATCCCTTGCTAGAGATGGAAGGTACAGTAGTGTTCACAGCGAGTACTGCATTTACTTACTCTGTTATGTGATGTCTCCTTTGAAGTTTATATGTGTGATATTTCACAGGAATACCAGAATATTGTTATTTTTCAGAAGGCACTGTTAGGCAATGCAAATAATACCAGTTCTCAAACCCCCAGTTTTATAGGAACATAGTATTTTCTGAAATATGCTTTTTTAAAAATGATGATGAAGCAGTGACACAAATCAATAAAGCTTGGGGATTTTCAACATGGAGACAAGTCTGAATTCTCTCCTTCAGTCTTCCTGTTGTGCACTGGTACTACCTTCTGCTCAAGCCTTAGTTTTAGTGTCAGTTCAGGTTCTTCTGAATTTTTCTGACAGATTTATCTCTGTCAACCACAGGATTTGTATGCCATCTCATACTTTAGTTTTTGATGTCTGTACTTAACTGATTTGTTTCCTATCTGTCTAGTCCATCTTTTCATTTTTTGTAAAATGGGTTTATCTTGGTTTTGTGATTAAATGGAAGGAGTTGGTAAGGAATCAGATCTGGATTCTTTATTACATTTTAGCATTGTTCCTTGGAAACCTGATTATATCTTGCAAATTAGAATAACATCAAGGTAATAAATCCTGCATAACGTGTTAAATAACCCATTTTTTGACTTCTAGATTCTTACTGAAGCACAATGATACTATTCCAAACTTCAAGTGTGAAGTGTTTTGCTGTTGGCTCTGTATGTTCGCTAGCAACTAAGCATTTGCCATACTAGGACAGAATTCTTTTGTCTCACAGAGTATGATTTCATAACTGTCTGTTAAATAATGGCTTTTTATTAATGATATTTAAAACAAACATTTGTGAAAAAGCAAGGGAAATACTTTTCCAGACGAATTCAAATCCATGTCTGTCGAGCCTCTGTCTGTCTTCCATTTTCAACTGTGACTGATAACGGGCTGTAAAATTCACTTTTGTGTTGTCTGCATTGAAAATGTTCAGTATATACATATATTTTGTTACTGCTGATAGCTAGATTAGAGTTTTGCCAGTAATACTTGTTTCTAAGAGTTTATGGTATAGATCTATTTGCATTTACTTGGTGTTACTGACTGGGAAGTAAGTGTATGTATGTGCGTTTTCTCTTTCTGTCCCAGCTTCTGAATACCTTACAGTTTTAACTGTTTTGAGCAGCCTTCATTGATAAAGAGTTCTTCTGACATTCTCTGCTCTGAGATGTTTCTTAACCTTTCTCAATATTTTTCGCTGGTGAAGCTCTTGTTGATGCTAACAGTGAGACACTGAAATGGAAATGGTGCAGAAAACTCATTGACCTAATAACAGAAGCTTTGGACATGCATTTGCATTTACAGTCATGTCTAGGTGAAAACCTTGAAAGTAAAGTTTTGAATTGGTTTGGTTTTTGGGTTTTAAAAAAAATTTTCTTCCCTCCCCCATTTCAGATTTTTGCTTCTTCTCATTGGTAGCATGCAGCTGATCATCTTAGGAAAGTAAATATATGCTGTGTTTGTCTCTGACAGGAGAGATGGAATTCAGAAACCAAAAAGGATCATTTTTTCAGCAAATAAAGTGTACTTCAGTGATACTTGCTTGGAATTTATGCTTTTGATGGCAGCTAAAAACATTGGGCAGGAAAAATCATTCCAGTTGTCAAGGACAGGAAATCAATGTGATAAACTAAAAGAAACAATTAAGAGGTTAGACACAAAAAAAGATGTGTATTTAGGGAGGAAGCAAGTGAAAATTTGAATAAAGAGAGCATGCAAGCTTGGAGTGTAAAGGAAAGGAATTCCTGCAGTAAGATAATGGACCCAGCAGTATTTCCAGGCCATGAGGTGGTAGCCAGGTTCATATACCAGCTACCTCCTGACCTCTGTAAGATGGGAACTAAACAGGCATCAGCTCTTTCACCTTGATTTCCACATCAGGGAAACCCTGATGAAAGTGCTGGAGCTTTTGTGAGTGGCATTAGCTCCACAGTGTAGATAGCATGTGGACAGACACCTTCTGCTGCTCCCTGACAGAGGTATGGGAATACTTAATTTAACCCCTTCCCCCAGAGCTGTAGGGAGATTGTGTGGTAGGGCACGTTTTAGTACAGCAGTTGCTGTTTAGCAGCCTGTGGTTGCTGCTATGGGTTGTCACCCCAAAGGGGAGTTGCTTGTGATGTAGCCCCAGTGCAGTCACCTCAGAATAAATGAAATATCCCTGTGCTGAGCCACCACTAGTGAAGTGAAAATCAGAGAAGTACAAAGAAGCAAGTAAATGAAGAATTGGTTTTCCTCCACTTAAGATATGTTGCCAGCAGTTACTGAAAAGAGATCTTGCAGCAGCATTTTTGACAATTAAATGAGAGCTTTCCAGTGTGAGGTGGTGAAACTGGAGGTTAAGGTTTGGAGACATGCTACTGCTTCACTTGTCGAGCTCCTTAAAAATAAATGTTGTTTTATTATCTTTATTTTTTAATGTAAATTTCAGTAGTTTGAATAAGATTTTCAAAGTAATGGTAGTTCTAATGAGCATCATTCTTCTAAGTATTTTTTGTCTCTACCCTCCCATTTGAAAAGAGCATGATTGATGTATGGTACTTTCCTGCTTCTGAGGCATATGTTACTGGGGCAGCAGATGTAGCATGTGGAGAGTCAGGACTCAGGACAAACTCTTCTTGTGCAGCTTATTTCATAATTGTAACTCACAGCAGCCTGAGGTTGACTCTAATTTATACCCCTACTATATGCTTCTTAGATAGTACAGCATAGTGAAAGATTGGTGGCCTGGGGGATCTACCCTGGCTTCCACATGTTCCTCTCTCTGTGGCTGAGGAATGGCAGGAGCAGGAGAGGGCTGCCTTCTCAGTTTTGTTCAAGGTGAGCATTCCTGGGCTTTAGCAGGGTCATCTTGCAGATAGAAGAGTTTTCTGTTGCCTACTTGCCTTAAAAATCTGTCCATCATCTGTTATTTGAACTCCATGTCAAGTTCAGGTTGTATTTTAGTTTCTGCCCTGGAGTGCTAGCAGTTTTGATGTCCTTGATTCACTTCAGTGTATTGTGTATCTGCTGCAGGCTCTCACCGTTCTGAAATTGTGTCCTATTGGTCCATCAAGAGTTGCTAATTAGAGAAGATCAATGGAAAAACCTCATGTGTGTTTCCAGGTTTCCCTGAACCTTTGGCTTATGATTCATTACCAAAATAATTGCACTTGAAATGATGGGATAGTATTATGCTGTCTTTGTCAAGGCTTGCTCTAGGAAGAGTAAACAAAGGATTAAATGACTGGAAGAAAACTTATCTCCTCCGTTTCTCCACCAAAACTTTATTTGCTTTATTTTTATGTTAAGATCAAGAATATTACTCTTTCACAGGCAATATTCAGCTGCTTCTTTTAATCTGTAGTTCATGGAGTGGCTGAATATATGGATGCACATACAATACTTATGTTGCTGTGAGACAAAGATATACTCTTAACTTGACCTGATCTGAAAATAAAGCTTTTGTGTGAGGGTAGATCTTTTGATCAGAATCACTACTGCTTTTTAAAAGTCTATATATGCAGCAGCTCCTGGTATTAATGGTGTTTACAAGTACCTTGCATTTCCCTTTCCATTTGGTATTAAACTGGTCCCATATAAACACATACTGTGTCTGGGTGAAAATGGTGGTGAAGTATGTAAAGCTGTGCTGATTTCATACATATATAAGGTTCAGAATCTGACTCCTTTTTCTGTGATGTTGCCTTTCTTAGTAAACTGTTGATTCTTAATTCATGACCTCTACTGAATCTGCATTTTCCTTCCAAGTACTCTTGCAGGCTGTACTACTTGTGTTGTGCTGTAGTGCTTAGAAGTAATGAATGGCAAACAGTATCTTGGAGGGCTCAACTACCTGCTGTCAGAGTAGGTCAGTAGAGAAACTGGCTCTTTGTGACAGTGTCCTATAGATGGGGGCCACAGTAGGAAAAGGTGAAACCTGAATACAGTGCAGTTCTGCAGCAGCTCTGAAGAGTGATTTAGCTGACACAGATTTGATGCAGTAGTGATGAAAATGTGTGGAAGGCTGAATGTCAAAGATCATGAGGAATTCTCCTTTTCTGCTTGCCCAGTGAGATCTTAACCACAATACAAGTGCTCTTTGAGGTGTGGAAGATCCCCTTGTTCTTTTGAAACTGATTATAGGTGCAACTGTAATGTCACATGATAATACCATCACTTTAATAAGGGAGTTTCTTTGATTTGCTTTGCCTTTTGCAGGCATAGTTAGGCTCTCTACATGTGTGTTGCAGACAAGTCAACTCACCCATTCTTTTCTAATCAGGGTCAATGTGACTGTTAGACTGCAAATATTTTGATAAGGGCTGTTTAGACAGCGTGCCAAAATACTTTCTGCAAAGGGTAAAATATCTGAACATAGCAAAAAAATCCAATTTCCTTGGGACTTAATAGGATAGATATTTTAAATCCTTGATTAAAATTTCTGTCTTACTCTGATTCTAAGCATTTTGCTTACTTCCTCTTTTCTCTGTGTCTTTCAGAGGAGGAAACTTAGAAGATAGGAATCCAAAACTGAAAAAAAAATGCACTAAAAATATTCACGGGTTTTAAAAGAAGTAATTTTAATGGGGAAAAAATCATGTCATTGGTGATTGCTTTTACTTCAGTAAATTTCCATTGAAAAATTTCAGTGTTCTCTGTATGTTGAAATGAGTGTGGGTGTTCTGCAGTGAAATAATTTGGAGTGGAGTCTCTCTGCTGCCTTTTTTTTTTTTTTTTCTTCACATTTCCCTTTCCAGATCTCAACAGGATCTATCCAAAACCAATACATTGACTTTTTTTGTTTTAAACTATCTTGTGCTCCTGTGTTAGTAGTCTAGGCTGAGATTGTGTGGCATTGACTCAGAGCAGCATCTAGCCAGTAGTCACTAGTGCAGGTTCAGGGAATTGGGAAATCCTTGCTTTTTAAGGTTCTTCTGTGTATCAGTGTCTTCAGTTATTTTCCAAGGGTTTTTAGTGAACTAAATACCAACAAGAGATGTTTTGGAGTTAACTGCACTGAGTTATAGCTCTTCCAGATGGCATGGATTGTTTTATTGTTATATTGATGTTTAGGATAATTGTGATGTAGACTGCCATTAGCATGCTTGGTCATCAGGAATGCATAGAGCTCCTGAAGTCAGTACTTAGTGTCGTGCATCCTTTTTCAGTTGCTCTACCTAGATAACCTTTTCTGGCCAATTGTTTTTTTAATACATTTTTGACACATATGTCAGGTAACCGCAAACCAAAAACCTAACCCTGCAAACACCAAAGCATGTGTGAAACTTGCTCAGATAAGTATTTTTACTGTCATGGAGATTGGTGAGGTGAATAGTGATTCATTTACATCTAGCAAGAAATCCATAAATGGAATCACTGGCTCTCAGAAGTGTGAAAGTGTCTGACAGTTATGCTTTAAAATACTTTCTATCTTTATATAATGACTTCAGAAGAAAGCACTCCTGTGTGCCTTATCAGAAACAATAAGAATTCTCCAAAGTGTTTTTCAAAGCCTTTCAGAAGTCTTAACTATGCAGAGTATACCTCTTCTTGTGTGCAGACTAGTTTTCAGAAGTCTTGACTGGGCTGTTCAGTCTGCACCACAGGAGTCTAGTAAATAAAATATACATAGATAGAAATTCCTATGAAATTACCTTTAAAAAAAATTCTTCATCAGTAGGTACTACATGATTAGTATAAAATTGTATTTTAAAAAATGTTTATTTTTCCACACTGAGACTTTATTGCTATTCATTAGATTACTCCTCTGCACTGTTTGGCTGAAACTGTACCAGCAGGTATTTTGGTCCAACGAGTTCATGTGAGGAGTTACTCAGTTTCTGAGTAATGAAAATATTTTTACTCATCTTTCAACACAGCTGTAACTTTGTATCTCTTTGTATGTGTGTGTTAAAATATTAGGTTCTCTATTCTGTGGAAACTTCCCTGTACTTTCAGTGTATTTCCCTGTACTCAGCTGTAGTGTGTTCCTAGGTCTAGGTGATGTAGAGGTTCAGCATGCTTTGATTTCGAACTCTGAATGTGGGCAGCCTTGCCAAATGCCATTGGTGATACTAATTTAGTTGGGAATACTGAATATTTTCGCTGGGATGTCATGCATGTACTAAAAGAGATGGGAGACTTAGTTTATAGCCAGTCTACTGCTCAGTGTCTGAGTGGCCAGATGGTTACTCTGTATGGAGAACTTCAGTGCGTATGTGCGACATGAGTAGTTAGGAAATCTTAATTGCCTGTGCTGTTGCTTTGATGCAAAATGTAAGACAATAAACTGAAGGAAGTAATTCTGGTCTTGTGTGTTTCTCTTTTGATGTTCTGAATAAATTTAAATTTACTGTAAATTGATCAAAGTTAGGAAACTCAAGCCAAAAGTATCACCGAAGTGATGCCCCTAGCAAACCCGGTGAAATACAACTTGTAAAGTTTTTGAGTGCTCTTCCTGTAGTTTCTTGCTTCCTTTTTATGGCCATAAACTACACTGTATTGTTTATGGTTTGCAGTTTATTACCCCACCTGACATTTGCATATCCTGTGTCATACCTACACTTTCTGTCACATCTTACAAATATATGCATGCTGCATTCTCAAAACAAGTTTTTTGCAAGATACTCTTTCACCCTGTGTGTTAGAAGGAGTGTGCCGTGCACAAAACATACATTTAGAAGCATTGGGTTGTTTGCATTTGAAGGGAGTTAGGGTCTTTAACCTAGGCATAAGCTCTGTGTTTGGGCCTTTGCTTTAGTTTTTTCTTACTCTGATAGTTTTGATACATAAAACTAGAAAGATTACAAAATGAAGTGGTGAGGTCAGTAAGAAGGGATGAATGAGACTAGAAATGGAAGTACTGATGATAATTGAATCTGTTCAAGTGCACTGTGATTTTAAAAAAACCCTGTTTCTTTCATGCTAACATCAAAACCAAACAGTGCTCAGATACAGATAATTTAGTATTCTTAAAACATTAATTGAAAGATCAGGCACCATAAGGTAGCAATGTAAAATGTTTTAATGTAGCCTCATAACTTTGTATCATACCTGGCCCACACGGGTAATTTACTGTAAATCACTTTAATTGTTGTCCTTCCTGATAACAACATACCACACCGTCGGTTTGAAACACTGCTTGCTCATTTTTGCTTGCAAAATACAATGTTTCTTTTACCTTGTATACATACAAAGATTTTAGTGTGCATTTGTATGCATGCAGACTGTATGCCTTATTTGCAAATGTGTCTTGGCATATTTATTTTCCAACCAGGAATGTGAGTGGATTTTACTGGCAGGACTCTACAAGTACATGCATTTGTATTCAAATAGAAGTAGTTTTTGAAATTGTAGTGGTTTTCTGCGTGGGGATTGTGTATTAGAAATAAAAAAAATCCACTTCTGTTGTACCTATTTTATGGACTCTGAAATGTTAATATGTAGATATTATTTGCAGATGGGATCTATGTAAATGTCAGGAGATAATTGTCCTGGACATCACATTACTTACTTTTTGTCAGAATAAGCAAAGCCTGCACTCAGGCAAAAGTGTGTGTCTCTTATATTCTGTGTGCTGTAGAGCAAGAACTTAACCAGAATTGTGCCTGATGTTTATCTGCAATTTCAGTGAAGCATAACCTTTTCCATTATCAAAACCAAAACGGCCAGATTGATATCTGTGCATTCATATCTTGCTAATGAGTGCATGTGGCACAGAGGACAGAAAACCATCTTTACAGCCTGAGGCAAATTGCACTACTGCAGATTAATAAAATGCTGGGTGTTCCTCCTGCATCTTCAAATGAGATGGTTTATCATCAGACTTGGCATAACTGGATGTAGGATGGCTTTTTCATCCCTTCAGTTTCAAAGTAAAAGGCATGTGCTTAAGTCACCTTGGAGTTACTTTTTCCTTGCTTCTGGGCAGTTAGCTAACTGAAGAATGCTACCCCCTTGTCACAGACTCAGCTCTGCTGACCAGTGGTAATGTGCTAGGTCATGTCAGTTCTGTTGTTTCTGGTCCATACTGTTCTTCAGTGATGGATGAATATGCAAATATCAAGAAAGTATATATATTTCATTTGTAGGTGTGATGTGATGACTTATGTTAGACTTCAGTTTCCATGAAGTAATGCTTGATGCTTTGAGCAGCTGCACTTCTTTATTTTAGTGCAGCAGTATTATTAACATTGATTTTTACACCACAGGGTGCTAGCAGAAGTCATCCCATGTGCCTTAGATATTTGTGGACTTCTTCCCTTACCAGTAGTGCATTCATCTGTTGAGGGCAGCTCATACTACAGATCTAAACAGGAAATGGTTAAGATACACATGTGATAATGGGCAAAAAAGGGAAATCATGTTGAAGTGTAACTGGGATATTTATTTTCTGAGAAACGGTGGTAAGTGTGTTGCTTGTCTAGAATGCTTGCTTTATTTATGGAAAAATACTTCTGTGTCTTAGCTCAGAGGACAGTGCTGGCTCTGCTAGTTGCTTGGAAGAAAATCTAGTAATCTATTTTTTGGAATATGACAGCAAAACATGCATGGCATTTCTGAAGCAATTAAGAGATCCTAATCTTTAAGGGAAAGTAATTCATGTTCTGTCTAGTTCTAGTAATACTCATGTTCTGGGCAAACTTTTCACGAAGGTAGATTTGTTTTGTTAGTGGCATTAGGAGTATTCGATCATGACTCAGAAATTAACACTATGATGTGAGTAGCTACAACATGCTACATTGAGTAGGAGCCACCAAGCTGTTTGCTTGGTATCAGTCAGCTCCTTTGTTCATCATTATTCTTTGAATTTGTGCTCTGGTATGTTTAGGTATTTTTGTCTTTCTCTTGTGAGCTGTCACTTTCAGTATGATCTGAATTTTAGAACAGGGTGAGCATTCAGAAACCTGAAAATATTTTTGAGGAGAATGTATTAGTGTAAACAGGAGCTTTGGTAGAAGTGATTATAACTGAGCAGCTTTTGCTCTGGCGACTAAGAGCAAGTGAGCGTGGGAGGAGGTGGCCTAACACCTAGAGGCTTGTCTAGATTGGATCACCACAGAGAGGCACTTTCAGTGCCAGCCGAGGACGTAAAGATGAGAGCAAGCAGTGGTGAGGGCACCCCCAAGTCAAGATGGGTGGAGGTTTGGCCTTTCTGAGTGTCTTCTGTGTAGCTCCTCAGCAAGCTACTTAACAATTACATGGTAGAGAAGAGAAACAGCCATCTGTAAGTGTCCATTTAGAAATGGCTTCTGAGTGCAGGCACAGGCATTTGACGTGGAGTAATAGGAGCGTACTTGTTCCTGTGTGTAGTTCATCTGTTTGCTGCTGGTGGTCGGAGTTGTATATTTAGGATTAAGAATCAGAAAGTTTCAGTTGCCAATTCAGCTCTGCAAGCCCCCAGTGTCTGGTCTCAGAGAGGTCATACTAGTCTTTATCTTGATATGCAAATATTTGAGATGAGAACATCTGTTAACATCATAGGATGTTGTGTAGATTATTAAATGGTTGTAGCGGTCTGAATTAGTTAAAGTGCTGTGATAATGCCACTAAGATGGCTATAAGCCACCAGTATGATGCAGCTGTGAAAAAGGGTAATGTGGTTCTACAGTGCATTAGACATGATATTTTTGTAGAGAGAGGGAGAAAAGCTCATAGCATTTCACAAAGCATTCCTGAGGCTTCATTTGGAATAATACTGTGTCGATGCCCTTTCCTTGCAGTGAAGGAAAGATGGATTTAAATTGGAATGTGTGCAAAGACAGACTACTAGACTGATCAGAGTTAAGAGTAGTTACCTTTCAAAGCTTTTGTTGTTTAGCTTAATCAGATGGAGATTGAGATGGGATAAAGTTATTCTTTGTAAAAAAAAAAAAAAAATCATGGGTGAATCAGCAATGAGGAACTATTGCAGCTGAAGTATAGCCAGTTATTCTGGTATTAATATTAGAAATTGGTTCTGAGTAAATTTAGACAAAAAATTTTAAGAACTTTCCTCACCATTTCTTCTAAACAGCACAGTAGGGCAAAGAAACTGAACAGTTTTAGATCCAGGTTTAGTAAGCTGCACAGAGATTTTATTCTGGAATGACTCTAGAGAGTTAAGTTATGGTATTGAGGGATCTGAAGGGAGGCTGAAACTGTTTGTTTTCATTATATTTTTTTGGCACTAACAATATGCTTCAGGATTTCCAGTGGTTGCTTGTGGATAAGAAGTATGTTTTGTTTTCCTGTTCTTCTTCCATATCCTTTAATAACGACTAATTTTTCGTGTCCCCTGTTCTACCCCCACCTTCGTACATTCACCGTGGAACCAATTGCAAGACACGGGATCAGGAATGAATAGCTCCCCCTCAGGAAATAGAAAATAAAATAGGTATTTTCATCCCCTGTTGTTGTGTGAGGCATGCTCCACCTCCTGGGATCGTTTAGGAGAAGGTGTTAATAAAATACTCAGCTATTGCAAAGACATAGGATATAGACGGCACTCTCAAGTTCCATCTTTCCCTCTTATGATATTCTATAATTACAAACTTTCCTGTAGCTATTTTGGCTTTCGTAGGGTATTGAGAAGCACTCTGTGGTGTTTAAGGCACATAGAGCAGATTTATTATGGAAACTTCAGGAACTAGGGAACTGTGTTCTTTCATTGTGTCGTTGCCTGCAGTTGGGACATCCATCCCTATGGATGGGGCTATTCCATGTCTCTGAACTATACTGAGGCACACATTGAAATGCTGTGTTGGTGATCCAGAGGAAGTGTTGTGTACTTTCTGCTGCCCATACTTCACTATTTTGTGTAGAGAAATTTTTCTGTCATGTTGTCTGGAAAATACCTGTATTTGCCTCTTCCTGTACCGTAGAAAGATTGTTCTCAGTAAGTGTATCTTGCAGGTTGGTTATCCCTCTGCCTTTCCATTCACAGCAGTTCTGTGAGAAAGTGGAGTTCTAGGGAAATAGCATATAATCAAAGAACTCAGATTGAAGGAAAATGAGATATGAAATTATTTCAGTCTCTAGCTTTGATACTGAATTAAGTAACCAGAATGTGAGCAGGAAGCAGAGGGTGACAAAGAGCAGCACTTCCATTAGGTTGTCTTGTTTTTCAGAAAGCCATGCAGCTTGAGTGATGGGTAGTGTTTATAACACATTCATGGCATAGATGCTTCCTGGTAAGTGTGCAACAGGAGGAAGTGTTGTTCTTAAATTAGCAAGTGAAAAAGCAGCTGGTAAAGGATGGGCTGCAGCTTTCTGGATTTTTTTCTGGACAGGATTTTAAAGAGAAAGTTTCCTCTCAGCATTTCATTGGAGAGTCAGACTGAAAAATAAAAGCTACTTTAGTGGGGTTTTTTTAGACTCAGGCTGTATCATGTCAGCAGACATTCAATTGACTATGAAAAGGGCACTGTGCTCTAGGTGACTATTGTCATAAGAAAAAATTTACTTCTATAGGGAACCACTACAATGTAAGCCTGAATATTTAAAGAAAGTGAGCTAGTTAAGTTAGATATTATTCCTGTTTCTGCCAATAACTTACCATGTGTTTTAATACATATTATTTGGAAAGGAGATGAATAGTTTTGAGTAACTCATTGGTTTTACAATTGGGTCCAATTGAATGTCACTTTTGTTTCTTCCCTTAAAAAGACTGTAACTCCCATTTATGATGAGTTCTGTCTCAATAATGAGTTGAGTTCAGAAAAGTGTATATTAACTTCACTGACTAAATTTAATAGCCAGACTTTTGAAAATTTTAGCCATAGTGTGTATAGTATAACAGACAGTTTAAAAACTTGATGTTATTTATTATTTACTTAGAGATCAATCACAAAAAATATGCCAGGGAAAGTATTCCAGTGGAAGGGGCTTAGACTGTAAATTCTTTCCTGGTCAACACCTTACAGATTGTCAGTGCTGGGGAAAAAAAAAATTCACTGAGTTGTATTTCATGGGCTAGAGCGTGACGGCAGCTGTGGTGCTTGTGTTTCAGCTGTTGGACGGTCTCTAATACCTTCAGATGTTCTGAAGTGAACTCCTAGCAATTCCCTTCATGATGAGTTCCTATAATTAATGGTTCCTGAAAGTACCAAGCCTCCAGCACTTCCTTTCTTCCAGAGATCTCTGAAGAGTGTAGCTCAAGGATCAAAGGAATGTTAACTATATTGGCTTTAGGCTGTGTGAAGTATAAACCCACATCACTTGTATGCTGAAAAGTTCTGGCACTTAAGTGAGTAAGTTAACTAGCATCAGTCAGCCTATAATAGCTGTAGTGATCATATTAAAATTCTCTTACTCTAGTAAGAAAAATTTTGAGGTGAACTTAGCTTCTTTGGGTGAAGGTTGTTAAGCCAAAACCCTTTCTATTACCAAAAAACCCCAACCACCCATAGCCCTTCGTGGAAGATTTAAAGAAGTGAAGTATGTGATTCTGTCAGCATGATACTGGTAAATCTTCTGTGCCAGGAAACCATTAGATGGTAAGAACCATGATTTTCCTTCAGTCTTGCAGGCCTTGGGGAGGCACAGGCACTTGTTAACGTGATGAGGTGCAGATGGGGCAGTTCTTGGCTTCATATGGGTAATTTGTGGGGGACAGTGATGGAACTTAGTTTGTAAATTATTCTATTGACTTTTCTGGTAAGAAGGTATATGTGTCAGTGAATGAAGTGTCATTTTCATGTCACTGATGATGGAAACTAGAATGTAAACACTGCGGTACAAGAGATGCCAGGGGCTTGTGAGCAGGAAGAGAATATAAACAGAGAGGGGTTTCCTAAAGTAGGTTCCTCTTTAGGAGATGCCTTCCAGCACTGAATCATCTGTACTCATTAAGTAAAGTATACTGTTACTAAATGGATACTTGGGTAATACAGTAGCAGCATATGAGGGATATGTACTTTCTTCACTGAGTCTACATGATTTCAGCAGAGGTTGAAATTTTTAAGTCAAGATCAGTTGCACAAATTTTATTGCAGTCTGCAAGGATCCTAGAGCTTAAACCCCCAGGGGTGTGTGTGAATATTTCACCCTGAAGAGAGGCTGCCTCCCTTCCCCTTCTGAGTGAGCACTTGCTTCTGCTCTCTCACCTGTGCTTGCAACACACACATGCACTAGTCAGCCTTCTGAGTAATTCAGCACGTGGCACACTGGAGGATTCAGGAACAGACCCTATTAGTTGTTTGGGAGGAGTAGGAATTTGGACAGCAGCAGAGCATAAAGGAAGAAAAGAGAGAACTGAGACCTCTGTTGTCACTGTAAAGGCATGGGGTTGCATTTGATGGAAGAGAAGCCTGTACCTGCTGCTCTGCTAGAGAAAAGCAGCAGTGTGTCTGTCTCCTAGTTTTATCATCATGAGAAGGGGAAGTACAGTGGCTCAGAAGAAAAAATATGTCACTTTTTGTACTATTTAGAAATAGTGCAAATGGGAAAGAAGCACAAGGCTTAAGCACAGGGAATTTTACTAACACATGAAGCAAAATGTCATGTGAAATGTGCCATGGAAATGTGACACTGTGTGTATTTGAATTATAGATGGGACTGGCAGAAGGAGGAATAACACTGAGAATAAGCTCAGAATAATGATTAACAGGTCTAGTTTTAAATCCAAGGCAAAAATTTTTCGGCATTTGAAACTTGGGGTGTATTTCAGTGAGGAAATTACAGGGAATAGGAAGAAACAAACACAGAGAGATGAAGAGGAGGAGTTCTGTATGACAGGAGAATGTATATAATATGGGAAAAGAAAAAAAAACAAGGCAGAAATGCTGATTAGTGGGAGAGATGACAGGTTTAGGTTACTGATACGGAAATCCATGTTAGGAATAATCTTACAGCTAGCTGTTAGTTTTCATTGATATCAAGAAGCTGAAATAATATAACCTATGCTAATCTGAATCAGGGTTTATGTAATCTTTTCAAAAGATGCCTGTTCCAAATAAGGGTGAAGTCATAAGGTAATCCAAAGAACTATTTTGGTATGTTCAAAGGTGGGAAGAACGTTCTTAGTTAAGTTCTCATTGTGATTTTATTATGTATTTCTGACTTCTGTTTGTGTCAATTTAGTTCTTATTCTGTGGATGCAAACCCTATTATTGCCAACCCCAAATACTGAAACTATTCTAAAAACACAACTTAGCAATAAATGAAATGTAGTTCAGTTTGCTTTATTATTTCACATCTTGAGGGAGTAAGCCTCTCCCAACTTGTTTGCCAATGATATCCGACCGAGTGGGGTGGTGGACCATTGGAACAGTGAGCTGCCCTACAAGAAGACTTGGATAGGCTGGAAGAGTGGGCTAACAAGAACCTTACAAGTTCAACAAGGACAAGCATAAGGTCTTGCACATGGGAAAACACACTCCAGGAATGCAGTACAGGCTGGGATCTACCCAACTGGGGAGCAGCTCTGTGGAAAGGGACCTGGGGGTTCTGGTGGACAAGAATTTCACTATGAGTGAAGAGTATACTGCTGCAGCAAAAAAAAGCCAACTCTGGGTTGCATCAACAAGGGCATCACCAGTAGAGACAAAGAAGTAATTATCCTACTCTGCTCAGCACTTGTCAAACCAGATCTGGAATACTGCATTTAGTTTTGGTCCCTGCTATACAAAAAAAGATGTGGACAGGCTGGAGAGGCTCCAGAGAAAGGCCACAGAGATGATTGAAAGACTGGGAAGCCTGCCATATGAGGAAAGGCTGAGAGAACTGGGTTTGTTCAGCCTTGGGAAGAGGAGGCTTAGGGGAGACCTTATTATGGTGTTACAGTATTTAAAGAGTGGCTACAAAGAAGATGGAGGCTCCCTTTTTATGGAAGAAGTCGCACAGAGAAGACTAGGGGTGATGAATAGAAGTTAGTCTTGGGGAGATTTCAGTTGAACAGGAGAGAAAGCTTTTCACAGCAAGGATAATCAGCCAGTGGAATAGTCTCTTCAGGGAACTGGTGTACTTCTCAATGTTGGACACTTTTAATATTCAGCTGGACAGGGTACTGGGCAATCTTGTCTACAGCAAGCTTTTGCCAGGAGAAGTTGGAACGGATGCTCCCTGAGGCCCCTTCCAACCTGCTATTCTGCATTTCTGTGATTGTGTGTATCATCTTAAATTCAACCTTAAGCCCTTTCCTGCTAGAAGTGGGGGAATATTTGAGATAAGACAGGAAGATATCTTTGGTTGATTTGTACTTCTGGGGAAAAAAAAGGCTTGAAGGTATCCTGTCATCTACTTTCTTCCAGTGGTATAAAGATAAGCACACTTTTATCCTTGGTAAACAGTGCCAAGAAAACCCTGTTCTTAATTAAAAAAAAACCAAACCATTCCTTCCTCCTCCCTGTAGTACTTAATATATTTATCTGAATCTAGGGCTGTTTTGTCATCAGAAAGAATGGCTTAAAGAAGTACTAGTAACTGTGTTAAATGAAATGTAGAATGAGTTTAGATTGAGGCTTGGACTCTTACCTAACTTTATCTGGGTTCTTTGTAGAATGATTTAAAAAAAATTAAAAATTGAAGAGTAGGTGTTAATGTGACATCAAGACTGAATTACTTACAGTCCACAAAACCTTCATGCAGCTGCCTTGACATCTGAATATACAGGTTTTGCACTGCAAAGCTGGGCATGTGGAGAATTAAGATTGTCTAGACTATGTGCACTGAGCTCCCCTGGACACAGACACTGTGTTATGTAGTTTTAAAGCATATGATCTCAAAACAGTGGGTTTTTTTTTTCAACTGGACCAGATGTGTACAAAGATTATGCAGCAAAGGAGACAGATCTGCAAACTTACTTCAATTTGTTGTAGAAACTTTCAAGACAGGTAGTGAATGGGGGCAGTGAGCTACAAGGAAGGAAAGATGCATTGCCTAGTTAAGGCAGATGAATACAAATTCCCCTGAAAATTAGTTCACAATATTATATAAAGCTAGGTACTCTGACAAATGAGCTTTTGGAATCTCTAGTTGAACATTAAAGTTCATAATGCTCCTAATTCAAAAGTTTCATTCTTTTAAGTTCACAGATCATATGACATACCTCAAAGGGGACTGTAATACAATCTGTTGTTATCCTGACAGCACCAAAGAGGAGCTCTGTGTGAGAAGGAGTGTTTGTGTCCTCAGAGTGCTGTTCTGGAACAGCACAAAATAACCTGCAGTAGATAAAGTGCTGTGCTGTGACCGTATGTAATTCAGTTAATGGTCTGGATTTTCAGTACTCTCTTTTCTTCAGCTGCTGTATTCACTGAATGAGGTTGATGTCCTGTGGAAAGAAATTGCACATCATCATCTAGTAAAAAGCCAGTTGGACTTCTGAAGCACTTACTTTAACAATTCTTTTAGTTTCCACCTCATCAGACACCTTTTTTATTTTAATATTTTAGGGTTGAGGGTGTTGATGTTTATGTATAGCTTGACTTCTGTTTTTTTAAATGGTATGCTTTCCATATATTTATCCTGGGAAAATCTGGAGGCACAATGTGCAAAAGAAGCCTTAAAAGCTAGGAAGCATAGTTACTGTCAGTTTTTAAATTTCTGTTGACTTCTGGTAAAATCTTTGAAAAACTGTACCTTGCTTATTTTTCCAATTATATATTCACTTGCATGATGGAGAAGATGAAAAAGAATTTTCTTCTAATCTGATGTAATTGTATTTTAGGGAAAATAATTCTATTTTATCTGGTTGTATTCTGAGCATGCTCAAAAGTAAGGCTGCAATTACTATTTAAAGAGGCAAGTTTCAGTGGTTTTGTCATACCAGATGCATTGCTTTTCTACTCATGTTATTGTTAAATGGGCTGCTCTAAATCAGATGGTCTAATTCTGGAAAATTTGAATATATACAGGTGGACTTTTGTGTCAGCAAAGCCACAGTTATTTAATTGGAGCTCCATATGTCTGCAAAAATCAATTCCATATGGTTGACTAGTACATTTTGAAAATGTTTCTTTAATTCATACTAGTACCAGGAGAAAGTAGCATAATTTTAGTTTTTGAGTTCCTCCTTAACAAAGTGATAGTGCACCTGTACACAAACAATCTTTTAGTTGTTAAAGTAGTCATTGAATATGTAGGATTTTTTTGTCACGTGTTAACAGTTATAAGGTAGCTTAAGTCTGTGGCTAACAAAGCTTTAACTGTGTTGCTGTCTGTTTGTACTCCTAAAAACAAGTGATGAAATATACAGACTGCCCAGAAAGGTTGTGGAGTGCCTCTGGAGATATTCAAAACCAGTCTGGACAGGATTCTGTGTGAACTGGTCTAGGGAATCCTGTTCTGACAGGGGGGTTGGGCTAGATGGTCTTTTGGAGACCCCTTCCAGCTCCTAGGATTCTGTGATAACTAAATCATGCAATCTCACCTTCTGCTATGTTGAATTTACATGAAAACTCTTTCATTAAGGTTTTGCTGAGTCTAAAAAAATATATGTGTTTAGAACTGGTCAAATAAAGCCCTTTTTGCAGGGGGAAAAAGCTTAGAGTTTGTTTCTGGTTAAGAAAATGAATGGGAAATAATCATCTTAAAAAAGCTGGAGACCTGAATTTTTAACCTGTTGACAATTTAAGGCTGTAAGAGTTGATACAATCAAGAGACAAACTTAGAGAAGTTATGTAAATTGATTATTTCTTTGGGTTTTTTTGTAACACAGGTACCTAAGGATAAAACTGGCCTGACAGGAAAATCTGGGGGAAACTGGGGACCTTGACTGTTCTTGCACCTGAGTAAGTGAATGCTTAGCTGGAAATCAGCTTTACAAAATGTTAAAACTGTTAAATATTTTTCAGCATCTCTATGCCTAATTGCAGTCTGTAATTTGAGAAAATACCTTGGTTTTTGAACTGAAAAAGACTAGAAGAACTAGGGCTAGCTAAAGGGAATGCTGTGTAGAGCCTTCAGTGCTTGGCAGTAGGTTTGCTTTTTATTGCTACCCTTAAAGCTTCCATAAAATTAGACATAGATTTTATTCAGGGGTTCTTGGTATTTTGGTGGTTTACATTTTCAGTTATTTATCTTGAGACTTAGTTTCTGAGTTTGAATGACCTCTCTGTTTCTTAAAGTTAAACTTGATCTTGCTGGTTTGCAATCATAGTAAGGCACTGAGATTGATCAGCACTGAAGCCCTAAGAGGTTAGATATGAGGTCATCATCAGAGGATGAAGGCTGAGAAGACAACCTCATGGTGGCCTAATATGGTTGTCTCGGGAAGTGTGAATGCTCATTTCACATTGTTTGAGACAAAAGCTGTTGTCTTGGTTGGGTTTGCTTCCATTCAAACAGTTGGATTAGCTTCCATTAAGTAAGGACAGGGACAGCTTTTCTTCATGAGGCTTAACAGGGCATGTTGCAGACGTTCCTAGGCGTGTGAAGGTCCCCAGTCCCAAACCCAGCCTACACAGCTTTCTGAAAAGCCAGGAAGAGCACTTTTAAGTAACACACCTAAGCTTCCTTTCCTGGCAATCCAAGAATTATTCCGGTTACAATGAAAGATTTTACATGTCAGAAGGTACTTTGTTGTTTTATTTAACTTATTTATTCCTGTATCATATGCATGTAATGTTAATGAGGAGATCAGCATGGCACGAAACATCTTTCTGCTGGTAATGTATTTTTAATAATGGGCAAGCTAATTGAGTTTTCTGAAATGATTGCCAGAGCTGGAGCCTTTCTTCCTGCTGGCATTTGTCATTTTAAATGATTATGTTTTGTTTTGGAAGGCATCAGCAAGTTGACGATTCTTACTGGTATCTACATTAAATTTTACAAACTACTTATCAGCTGAGAGTCAATTTAATCTGGTCTAAATCAGTGCATTAAATCGTTGATTTAATCTGGCCTCTTATTAGTGCATTTTATTCCAAATCTCTGTGGTGATTTAATAATATTCATGTGCTGAATGCATGAGCTTATATGACGTTGATATCTGACATCACTGCAGAAAGAGTATTTTATTCTGCCATAGTATTTAGAGTGTTTATCTCTGTGATAGAGCAGTACACAAAAAAGTCTCTCTTTGCTTTGGATATTAAAGAGAATAAAATATGTAACTTAAAAATATGCCAGCCTTTATGAGTTACATGCACATAAGACTTTTAATTCATTCAGAAGTGCATTGTGGTGGCATTAAGCATTATCTTTAAGCATTATCTTTAAGCATTAAGCCTTTGATTTGTAAGATAGGTAGTGAATCACAAATAATACCTGAGGCTATTATCGGTAACTGGTTACATTCCTGTGCACTTGTAGCTCTCACTGAAGTTCTGGCTCCTGCAAATACTGTGCCTTGTTACACGTGCTCTCATTGTGCATGGGGTTAGGAATTGGGGCTGTGGACCTGCAAACAGGTGTCAGGTTTACTAAAGGAGAGAAATTCAGTATTCTTAAATGATAATGGCATGTTTTGAAATCAAAATTGGCTCAACAGCTCTGTTTTAAATTTAGCAGGGACCTTTGAGAGAGGTTTTTGCCTTGTTTCTTTTAACTTCTATACTAATATGCAGCAAATGTTTTCATTTATTTCCTGTGTTATCAGTCCTACTCTGCATATTTTAGTCTGCAGCTTTTGACAGTGATGAAAGACAGGTATTTCCTGACCTTTTGTATTTTGGGTGCTATGTAAGCTCAGCTGTTCATTTTGGGAATATTTTCTTCCCCTGTCTTGTTCCTGTTTCCTCATTTGGAAGGCAGCTCTAGAAATTCCAAGTGCAGTTGCAATCTTTTTTGGCATTACAGTTTAAATTTTGTGCTTGTGCACATGAGACAGGAGCTTTCCAATACAAAAGAAGGGTGGTCATTCTGCTAGGCGTGAGGATTTGTAGATGTAGTAACTTCTCCCTTGATAAAGATATAATGGCAGTTTTATGTTACTTTTTACTTCAAAATTGTCCTTAATTGTTGTTTGAGGAAGGCAGAAGTCAACTAATATTGAACATGGGGATAATCCAATTAAACTCTGTAGTCTGTTCCTTTATGAATGTAGGATTGATCTCCAATTTGGGTGTTTTATCCAGTTTATTATTTGCCAGTTATTGCAGTTACTGCATCACCTACAGATTTTCTCATTCAGACTTCAAATTGAGGGCCCTGGGGCAAGATTTTCTCAGTTAAGCATGGAAATGAACTTGCCTTGTATTTGAGAGCATCCTGCATGTAACAGTTCTTGTGCCTGGTGGTCTGGAAAGATTTAGGGATTGTGGAAATCTACATCTGGGTTTGAAGCAAGATAAGAGGTATCAGTGCTGCAGCCGTCTGTGCACTGCACTGCATTCTCTTTCAGGGCTTGGTGGGTATTAGTCCGTGCCATGTTTAGAGATTGAAGTGAAGTCAACTGGTACAGGCTATGGCCTGTTGATACGGTAGGATGAGGCTCTTCAACTTTTTTTTAGCAGTGAATTTCAGGGAGATTATTATTATTTTTGTGAATCATAGTGTATGGGCTTCTGACAGTTTTTAAAGATACCATAGGCTCTGCTGTTCGTAGGCTAAGTGTCTCTGGGATTTAAAACTGGTCTCTGCAGTCTCCCTCGCACAGAGATCAATTAAGTTTCTAATTAGAGTGGTATCAACTTAGCATCTACTGAAATCCTTAAAAAGCTGATGTTTGGTGAGACAATTCTAGAAGGTTTTTGAATCTTATTAGGAATTTTTGGTTGAGGATTTTTGGTTTTTAATATTTTTGAGAGAAGTTCTTTGTTGTGCAGCAAGTGGTGTTTCAGTAATGGAAAGCTCCAGAAGCTGAAATTTTAATGAAAAGGGAACTAAATAAATTTATTTAAATGGTTTTATTTATCGAAATAAATTGTTCTTAGACAGCTAACACAACTGTAGTTGAAACCCTCCCCCATGCTTTCTGTCTTTGAAAGACAACTTATTTTGATAAGAGCTAAAATGCTGATGAAATTATATCTCCTTATTTTACTTGAAGCCAAGTGTCAGAGCCTTTTATTGGTGTTTGGAAAGTTATATATCACTAAATTTGAAAGGTACCAGAGTCCTGTGGTTGGCCTCAGCATTAAAATATATAGACACTTCTGCTTTATGAGGCTGTAAACCAGATAATTCATCACTAGTGAGGATCTGGAGGTAGACTTGGACTATTAAAGAACACTGTGTCATATTCCAAATTCCTTTGGAGGGGGAGTGTTTGTTTTTAGGGATTCTTGGAGAGTGGAAGCCTATTATGGTGGTATTGTGCATGTAATAAATCATGTACTTTGCCTAGGCTGTGGGGCTTTTTGTGGGCTTTTTTTGTTTATTTGTTTTTTTTAATTTTGTTTTTTCTTAAAGGTCTAAGACCAGTCAAACATTCTGTCTTGATAAGAATGGCAAGTAGTATCCTCTCTGCAAACACAAAAGAGGGAAGAAAACAATTTTTATTTTGTTTTAGAAGTGTAGTATTCTCACTATTTATATAAATAAATGCTAGTGTGTCTTATGATTCATGTGAACAGCAATGCAGCTGTATTGCTGTTGAATAACAAGAATGAGAAGAAAGAGGGGATGACGAGGGGGGTATGTATCAGAGATTGGCATCGTGGTCTGAATGAATTAATGCTGTAGGTTTATTTGGGGGGGGGCACACAGACTCTATACAGGGTGCTTCATCTGTTTGCTGCTCCTCGATATTTGGAAAGCATCTTTAGGATCCTTTTTGTAAACTAGCTCTTGCAGTAACTGGCAAAACAGAAGCAATTAGTGGTGCAATCTCAAAGGGAATCTCAAGCTTCGCTTTAAGTGCAATGATTAAATCCACTAAAATGATAACCACTGCTGCCAAGAACTCCTGTAATTGGTCACTAATGTATTTTGTTGCAGCAGTCGATAACTACTGCATTTCGTGCATGTCATTAGTAATGCATACACGTTTGGTCAGTAAAATTGAAAATCCTAATAGCCGAGGCTAGAGGGGGTGGGAAGGAACCCAGAGCTGGAGAACTGAAATACTGCTCTGTTGATAGTACCTAACTAGAACTGTATGCTTCAATAAAACAAGTGTCCTACTGTGCTGGAATACAAATGGGCTGTCTGTGGCAGGATATAGCAAAGACGTTTGGCAGAGAGGGATTTGAAAGCTGCTGGCATAATGTAATTGAATTGGCCGTTTCTTTAAAGATACAGCAAATTGTTTGCTGCAGCATTCATCATCATAAGGAAGGTCAGACAGCATGCCAAACATATGAGATTCATAATAAAAAGTAAAATGGTGACGCTTATATTTAAATACAAATCATGTTATCATATTTGTAAAAGCTGTGGAAATGAATGGGAATATTTTTGGTGGTGCTGAGGCATTAGTAGTCTAAGTAAGACTGTAATTCAAGAGAGGGAATGTGTATAGTCAGGGAAAAGACCCCCGAGGGAATTCAGCTATTGAGCAACATATGATCCCCCTGACTTTGAGGGGATAGTAGGTATTTTGGCAGGAGTATTGCTGACTCTTTCTTCTTAAGCGAAGATAACTTGTATGGTCCAATTTTTTTCCCTTTTAAGAAAACAAAGGGAAAAATACCAAAGAAGAAGGACTTGAGGAAGTCTTCAAAAAGAGACAAAATCCAAACTGAAGCATTGCTGGGTTTTGTTAGTTACACTGTGACAGAACAAGATGACACAACAACCTGTAGGGTATCTGCAGTGTTATGGGAAGTGCTCAGTATTGGTACGCTGGGAAACCCCTCGCAAGTCGCATGCAGAATGCTGCACATAAATTGCATGGTGACAGGAGCTTTGGGCCACACACTGATGCCTCTGCAAATGAGTAGCTGTTAGCTTTTAGGTCCTAACACATTCAGGAGACTGGCATTTTGATTTCTTGCACCACTGCACCACTGATAGGGTTGGAAATGTGAATCAAAATAATTAGATTGGATATATAGATCCTAGCAAACCAGCCAAGAAAGCAATTGGGCTGGGGAGGTTTGCTCTGAATTCTAAAATGTGCCGGCGCTTGCTTTATGAGAGGACGAGGACGGAAGGAGTAAACTAGAGTGCAGATGCTCACTGTTTATATTCAAAGCATGTAATAAAATAATTGAATATATGCTTCCTCCTATTAAAGCCTGTTGAAATCAGCACATTGCCATTATATTAAAAAGGGAGCACAGATTTTCAGGTAATATATCTTAGTTACAGTACGCACAGTGTACAGATAGGCAAACTGGAAAGTGGTCTTTTTTATCATCTGAGGCGTTCTTCCCTTTGATACAGAACTATTCCCATCAGTGCATTTTCTGTTATGTTGTCCAGCAGTAGCTTTGCAATATTGCCTCTGGCAGTTTTTTCACAGGCCAACAGTTATATTCCCCTCCAAAAAGCTTTTTCAGCTAGTCACTCAATATTTTCCATTTAAAAATACACCAAACATCTTTCCATTTACTCCTTCTTGAGCTTCCATATCTGACAAAAATGTCTTAGTTTTTCTGCTCTGCAGATTCCCCTTTTAGATATTTGTAAACTATTACACACTTTCTGTTTAACCCTCTTTGCCATTTTTCACCTGTACAAATTTATCTCACTCTTTGCTCAAAAAGTCTGTCCTTCAAGTTTCTGCTTTTTAGATACTCCCTTTCATTTAAGTAGGAGATTCAGGACTACAGGTCCTCTGAAATTTATAGAGGTTATATGTTTTTTCTCTTATCATGATTTACGATGCTTTTCTTATAAAATTCTGCTGTGTAGCTTGCCTGCCCGTATGGCTCAGTGCACTTTTTCCCTCCTTCCTTTCTTCCTTCGTACTAACTTTTTTGTACCAAACTTCTTGTATTTTTTTTCCACAAGTAATGTCTTTATATTACTTTCCATTTGTATTTCTGTGTTTCATTTTCATTGCACTATATCCCAAGTCCCTGCAACTTCTAATCTATCTAGTCAATGTTAAGCAGTCCAAAATAGCCCAGTGGTTTCAGTGCACATCTGCGGTGAAGAAAGCAGTGGGTTCAGTATCTCCTGTGCTTTGAAGCCAGACATACAGGACTGTGTCTCTGCTATTACTATATGATAATAACACATGCTGAAGTATTTGCCTGCTCTTGCAGAAATCTGTCCTGTGTCCTGCCCCTAAAACACTGGCTGAATTTGTAAGCAAATCCAGCAGTTACTGGCTCCACTTGTAGTCCCCTGGAAAAAGCTGTGTTGAGCTGTTCCTGAATGTCCTCATTATGAAATAAATCCCATCATTTTTCTCCTGTTTCCCTACTCCAGATCTCCAAGTGATTTTAGATGTTGGAAAATTGTTGAAATTAACATGAGGAATTGTCCATTAGCTGAAATATTTCATCCTGTTCAGATGAATTTCTAAATACAGATTTCTTTCAGTGTTTCAAAGTTAGGCATTATGCGAGGACTGCATGCTTGAGTTTCAAAACTTGTGTTATTGGGGAAACCCATTTAGATAATGTGCTGGTCTGTTTCTGTCTTCATGCTTAGGAAGGTCTTCATTTAAGCTTAGGTCTTTCATACTTGCAGATGATTAGATTATTTAGCTGAGATGGTGGTCATATGCTAGCCATGTATTGTTTGGAAAAATTAGAGTCGTTTAGGAAATGATACATAATAGTACTGATACCTTAGCTCACTACCTTGGGAAGTGCTTCCCTTATTTTCCTTTTTGTGCCTCTCTCCAGGAACAAAACTAATACAAAAAATGCAGATGCTGAAAGTCACAAAAATGTGTTTAAAGTATGTTCCTTCTGTCTTGGAACAGTAGTTGCTGACAACAGAAGGCTTGTTTGCTTGTTAAAATTAGATTTGAACCATCAGTGTAATAGCGTTAGGAAATTGTAGGGTGGAAGAGTGCCAGGAAGGCTATCTATATCTGCCCTTTCAGTACATGTAAGGTGGGCCCTGAATGACTTTAGCTGGCTTCTCAGTTGAGCCATCTTGCTCTGTATGACAAGTACTGGTTTAAGCATCCTTCAAACAAAATACTTTGTACCTGGGCAAAAGCCATTTTAAGTGAGATAACAAGAGCAGACACAAGCACAACAATGCGAGATGGCTGTTACAGCTAAGGCTTCCTAAGTGTGTGTTTCTCGTTGGATCTTTATATCGTATTTAACTGAGCCCAAGCTCATTACATCTCATCATTTTTCTGGACTAAGATAAAAAAGTCTGTGTTTTGGGGCTTGTTTTATTGGATTTTGTCGTTGTAAAAACACTGTGAAATTTTCATGAGCTAGCTGTGAGCAAATTAGAGGATGTTGCCTACTCTGAAGCTGTGTCAGAGTCGGCATCATTCTGGCTTATTCTGTTTCTCCTCAGCTGTTTTAAGGCAGTCCAGTACGCAGTTGCTGCCTTGCTGTAGTTATTATCCATTGGCTTTGCAGTAACTCAATCCATGGGAGACAGTGACAGTTCTATGCATCTTAAAACCATTCACAAGAATAGTTGTAATTCTGCTGATGCAGAATGCAGCTGCCCATTTAAATCTTTTTCTTACAGAGGGGCTGGTTATGTCTCTGCTGTGTACTGGCTTCTGTTTTATTTCTGGTACGTTTTTTAGACTATTTCCATAAGCAGCTTGGTTCCTGATTACTTCAGGGAGTGCTTTGCATCATATAATGGTAATTGATACCAGCTGAAGTGCTAAAGCTACCAGTCCCCTAATTTAAATTAGTGCCAGTCAGAGATGGGAGAGCCAAAAGCAGGATTGTGCATGGGAGAGGCTGTGCTTTTGGAAATGACTTAGTTTGCTCTCGTAATGGAGTAAGAATTTTCTAACCTTCTGGTCGTGCAGTTATTCTTGTCGTGGGTGGCAAATTGGAATCAAAGTGGCCATGAAGGGACGATCAAGAAGGAGTTTTAGTTTAAGTGTTTAATGGTGTTTAGTGCATTACTGTTCTCTTCCTCAGTGCTATGAAGGCAATCAGACATATTTTAAAATAAATCTACATAAATAACTGGCTTATAATAATGTGGCGTTGGTTTATATCTCTTTATATCATTTGTTTACATCTACTCTAACATTCTCTCTGTTGTGTGTATGCATGTATCCATCTATGTATATATATATATGGAGTTTATATATATAATGTTTATTTATCTTACGGAGACATAAGAAGTTCTACAGCTGGATTGTAGTATTTATGGGTATTATTTAATTGTTGGCATATGTTTGGAAGGCATAGGACCACCACAGTTTCATGAGACTGGTACAGGAAACTTGACTGTACCCAAGGGAAAATTGGAAGTGTTGCCTGAGTGTGAGAGGCCAGCTTGAGTTGACGTGCTTGTGTGTTCAGTGTACAGACTACAATCCATACTCCCGCATGTGTAGCAACTGGGAGAACAGTGCGTTATGAGGAAGACTTTGCTGAAAGTTACTAATGTGTTTGTGTTTGAAAAAATGGATGGGGATTAATCTATTTTTTTTCCTTGGAGTCCTTACAGGCCTGGCAGAATGATGTATATCAGGTAGGCTTCAGGTCTCCCAGAAGACAGTGGTTTGCACAGCTCCACTAGTAGCTTGTTCTGCTCTCTTAAGATGTATCTAGAAATGTAACTCAAGTTTGGGTTTGTGTACATCGAGTCCATTATTTATTGTTATATCTTTGCAGATTAATTTAATTGCTTGTCCTCTTTATGGTATCCTGCATAATATTTGTAGACAGTTATTTATCAATACAAGATTAAGAGCCATTCCCTTTAAGTAGCCCAGATACTTGTGTTTTGTGAGCCTTTTTGTAAGTATTCTTCCTATTTGTCTTGTAGATGTCTACAAAATACGTAAGCCTAACCTAGAATATTAAGTTTTCTACAGCCTTACTACATACACTGTAGTTTGTGATATTGTATATATTCTTAATCATACTGTTAGCCAGTATCATCTTTAAACATATTCCATGTCCCCTGGGAGTCTACCTACCATCTGTTACTTTATCCCATTAAGATTTTCACCATATTTCCTATTTTCTCTCCAGCATACTGGTACTGAAAGAAACCTCCTTATAGTTTCCCTTATTGATCCTGCAGTTTAGCCTTAATTACACAGCTAATCAGATTATGTTGACTTTTTCTACTTTTCACCTCCCTGTGCTTTCCAGTTTGACCAGAAGCATATACTGGGAGCTGATTCTCTCAATTTCTGCACACAGATATTTGTGTGCATGGCAGGATAAGTATATAAGATTCTTCTAAACACTGATTTCTGTTCCATTCACTTTTTGTATATGGGTATAAAGACCTTTGTGGGTCCCAGTTCTTCAAAACTTCAGTAGTCTCTCAAGCCTCTGCTTCCTCTTCTGGGTCAGGGAAATCCAACTCTTCACAGTTGACTTGAACCAATTCAAACGCAGCAGCTCCCAAAGGGCCCATCCTGCCCTCCCTTCCCTTCTCCTTGACCTGTGTTCCTGCTCCTTGGTGCTGTTGGCTCTCTCATTATGCCACTGCACAGTGCTGAAAAATGGTTTTGTTTGTGAGGCAAGCTTCTAGTCAGATCAACAGTCTGATCCCTGACTCATAGCAACAGTAGGGTCTTAAATAAGCTTAAACTGGCTGTTAATACACAATGCTGAGTCACTGCTGAAATGCTTTCCTTTGCTGTGCACCTTTTTAAAGCAAACCATTGCCAGATCCTGTCTGCCTAGAACAGGCTATAAATTGCCATCCAGAGATGTGGAATGATGAGCAGCTCAGCCATTTGTGCAGAGAGGCAAAGTAGGCAGGTGTGGAGAGTTTCCTCAGCAGGTGTCTGCAGCCACCCCGCTTCTGCTCGAGCTTCACTGCCCAAGTGAAAACCTGGGGAAGTGCTCTCCAGGCAGAAAAGGTGGCTTTCTGTTTTCATCAAAAGCTGTGAGAAGTTTAGTATTCTGGGAAGGTGTGTGAGAATTATTTACAAACACTGTCAGTCTTACTGTCTGGTAAGTTTACTGACTGATGTCAATAAATGCCATCATGATGGTGTAGCTCTTAGAGAAATACAGAGCAGAGTGGAGCTCGGACCTGGTGACAGTTCCAAAACACTGAGAGACATTCCTGCACTGGGGACCTGCATTGTTCTACAGGGCAGGAAGGGGTTATTCAGTCAATGCTCATTTTTGGTATTGCTGGACAAAACCTTGCATGATAACACTACATGTTTTCATGGCTAATGAGCTCAGCCAGTCCTTGGTTTCTGTCCATGTACTACAAGAATTAAATTGTGTGGAATTTAAGTGTGGAATATTTAGGTTCATTTATAAATACAAAGATTCATGTGTACAAATTGGCTTCAGTCTTGATTGATTTAGAATACTTCATTACGCAGTACAGCCAAGCCAATGTAATTCTTGCTGCTGCCAGAAGAGGTGGTTTGGCCCTTGCTTTCGTCTCCCTGCCTTCTGGCCATCTGATGCTTGTCGGACTCCTTGCTCTGCCACTGAAGTCCTTCCTTCCTGGAAGAGATCAAGCTATTTTATGTGGTTTGATGGTATGAAACAGGTGTGAGGAACTGTGTGCTTCCCTTTTGGAAGCTGTGTTCCAGCACGAAGGTTGCAGGTCTAGTGAGAAAATCTCTGCCAAGAGGTACAAGCTAGATCAATATGGGTTCATTTCTTACTTACTGTTTTGATAAGAAAAAGAGTGTTCTGGTTTTACATGTATCTTCTGTGATACATTTTTAGATTTTACCACCTGCATATGATGCAATAGTCCTTGGCAAAAAAAAAAAAAAAAAAAAAAAAAAAAAAAAAAAAAAAAAAGATAAAAGAATGGCATTTCTAGCACAGATGATTGATAGAGCTGTGGTTTTACATTGAATTTTAGTGGAGCAGGGAGACGTTCTACTCTAAAACTTATGCTATCCTGCATTCCAAAATAAAAGATACTAAAAATGCCTTGGTGCATGTATGCTTGGCAGAAAAACGAGACATACTACTTTACCCCCTAAAAATCCAAGATCACAGAATGAAAGTGGTTTTCATCAGCTAATCATGTAGAATGTGGCTACATTTTAGCAGTTTTGGTGACTCCTGAGGGTATCATGTTTGAAGTATGAGTGCTCTATATTTGGATTTTCTGCCTTACTGGGGTTCTGCAAAGCTGGTGAGCATCACCTCTGGTGTACTGCCAGCCTTGACAGTACCCCCACTGCAAAACATGGTGTAAAATAATGTAATAACTTTGGGAAGCAGTTACAGAGTTTGCAGCATTAGGAACAATGGGTTAGGTACCATCATGATCTAACAACACCATTAGCAAGCATGTGTGAAAGTGCAAATGCAGAGGCTGCAAGAGCAAATGTAATGCTTGTGCTGTAGAGCAGGCACTAAGGCAAGAAATGTCCTTGTTATTATTACCTGAGCTCAGCTACTGCCATTTGTCCAGTGTGGGAGTGGCAGCAGGTGTTGGTGGATTCTGCTCGGAGACGGTCAGGTAGTGGGAAGGGAGAGGTTGATGCAGGATCATGCCTCTGGTGGAGGAAGTATGGGAGAGTAGATGTCTTCAGTTTTGACAGCTTGGGTCTGCTTTTCTCAAATTTAGTCTCCACAGTCTTAATAGCTTTTTTATTTATGTGTCATCTGCTTGGCTGTTTTCTGTAGAGAGAGGAAACTTACTAGGTGTAGTGCTAAGAACACATAGTATGGACAGCAGTCCTGGGATTCTTGGCCATTGCTGCTGTATGACAAAATCTCTACCCTAAATGAGCACCTTAAATAGCAGGGTTGTACGGGACCAGCCACTGGAAAGACATGTCCCAGTTGGATGTAAGGAATTAAATGTGCCGTTGCAACAGAAGACCCAAGCCAGGTGGGTCTGCCAGACCCTATATGAAGCAAACTGAGCCTGAGGACTTCAGTGGCTTCAGGGAATCACCTTCTGTTTGTGCAGCCTGTGGGTGGAGAAGAAGCCTGCTGCAGCACATTCACACAAGCCATGTAGAAGCCATGAGAAGTGGCCAAATGGGGGCATGTGTCCCCCAACAATTGGGCTTCTTTCAGGACTGTTTAGGTGAGCCAGCATAGCTATGTGGGCCAGCTGGGTCCTGGGAGCTGGACTTCTTGATGAGATGAAGAGCCAGCGCTGGGCAGGCAGCACACATGGGGTAGTGAGGGACTTTAGCAGCCAGTTTTTAGCAGTCTCTATTGACAAAAAGTAAGTGGATTTTTTTTTTCCAGCAGCTTTGAGCATAGCTAAGTGTGAACACATTTTGCATCAGACTGAAAAGGCATCTCCCTGCACCCAGGGCTTCTTCGTGCCAGATTTCAAAACACTGCTGCAAAATAGGGAGGTTTATGAAAACGACAAGGCAGAGAATTATGATAGAAAACAGGAGTAAACATAAGTGTCATGGCTTCTTGCTTTACATGTGGGACAGACCCTTATATTCTCAAGTGATGAGAGATTTGGAATATGCATATTTGTACACTGTGAAGAGGTGGGTTGCTTAGTGGTTCTGAGAGTCTGGTCCCCTAACAAATTATTTGAGAGAGGTTACTTACATGTGAGAGAGGTTACTTACAGCCATGCTGCTTACAAAAATTCCATCACGTATGTGTGTATACAGGTGCAGATACATGTGTGTGTTTGCTGACTGCACGTTAAAATCACTTCCTTCCCATACTGACCCCAAGGTTTGGAGCTATTGTTCGCACCGTGCACGAGGCAGTGACTTAGATCCACAGATTCTGCAAAAGCTAAGTGTTTTTCTGACAGTGGCAGTTAATTGCTGGAAATGCAGAACCGTGAGGATGCAGCATTATTTCGCAGGTTCTTGAGGTTTTGCAGGGATGAAATGCAAACGTGGTATCAGCAGCTGGGGTTGGGCAGGCACTTGCCATGAATACTGATGTGTTTGCATCCAGACCTCTTCGTCCCCCAGGCCCTCCCCAGCCCCATCTGTGCCCGTGCTGGGCCCTGACTCATACCAGGCAAGTACAGAAATGGCTGTGGTTGTACCTGTTTGTGGGTGATGAGTTGTTTTTCCCCTCTGATCGCTGCAGGCACGGAAGAGAACAGCAGCTTATCAAGCACTTCAATCTGGTTTGCTGAGTGTAACAGCTTATGAGAAAATGGCTGCCTTGTTTTCCAGTGCTGTCCCAGGGATGACCACACAAGAGAAAATGAGGATCTGAGCATAAGAAATCTCTCAGCAGTTTCCCAGGCCATTTAGCATTTATAAATACACTATGAAGATTCCTTTTCTTCGCAGGTAGCTGTCTGACTTTAGTCCTTGCAGATTTGCTATTTAACACTGTCATTCTGGCTGGTCTGCCTCAAGAGAGGCTCATTCTGAGGAGGGGTGGGAAGGAGCCATTCCAGACCCTCAGCAATGCTCTTTGAGAACCCTTCTGAAATAAGGGGATGTGTGCATGTGTTTCTCTCTCTATATATATGCATATATAAGCATACAAGGTGAGACTTTAGGCTTGAAATTTGTCTTCTAAGGTGCTGGTACTGTAATCACTCATTTTTAGTGATTATATTAATGAAGTGTTGTTTTCTTAAGTATGTCATGCTTCTAAAAATTGCTTTCATCCTCACCTTTTGAGTGACATAGCATTGCATTATAACCAGGCATTATGTGATGTGAAATAGAAATGCATATAATTGTTACAGTGAAGTATCTTTAGGCTAAGAAAGTTTTAATATTAATGCAGAAGTGATCTGCACAAAGCAGTTCCCTCTGAATAACTTACTACAACATTCTCTGCTGTTGAAGTGCTTTACCCCATTATTGAGATAAAGAAAACAATTTTTAGCAAATATTACTAGCTTTTTGCAACAGTTTGTTTCCTTCCATTCTTCAGATGATCTCAATGCTTCTGTGAATTAATTCTCTCAATCCTGTTGAAAAAGCAGAAATTATATAAGGAATTCTAAACTGTAGGAGAGCAAGAAAATAACTTATTTGGAATATCATGGGAAGTCTTTTAAAAAGAATTGTTAGTTCCTTTGGCATTTGGGTTTTTAACATAAACTACTGTCTCAGATGGGTAGATTTAGCAGTGATGGTTTAAGATGTGACAGTTATCTGTTGGACTCATCTGCTGGACTAATCCCTCATTGACTGCTCAAGTAAATGCAAGCACTGTGGTCCTGGGCTCATGTAACCTTTTCTGTGTGGTGCGTTTTGCAGGTGGACTCTGTGGTCTGAAACTACCAGAGCTCTTAACAGCCAGGCTCGTAATCATGTGCATCTGTTTGTAGTAATAAGGGAGAGGAAGAAAGAATAGAGTGGGGGGAAAAAAACTAAACAAAAACCACAGTCAGAGCCAGGCATATTGCCTTTACCAGTAAGCTTCCCTACCAGCCCCCAAGCGGTGCTTCAAAAGTGTTGTCAGGCAACTACTAGCAATTATCAATATTGTGGCACTGATGTCCATTGGTTTCTGAGGGCTCATTTCTTCCCTTGAAGAGGCTTTTCCTCTTCTTTGTCATCTCTTTTAACACTATAGTGCAGTAAGCCTTCTCTGCAGGACTGATGTTGCTTTTGAGCATAATCACAATCCTATGCAGTCCAAATTGCTTGAAGGCATTAAGGTAGTGTACTCCCTTTATTTTGTAATGAAGAGCTGTAGACAGAGGGGTAGATGTTTCAACTCCCTTTTTCTCAGTTAAAACCTGTGGTAGATGAGCTTTGATTCTGTGTATGCTACACTGCACATTAGTTGGAAACATGGGAGTGCCCATGTAGCTGATTGCCTCTTCCAGAGGTCAGCTGTGCTGCTTTAGTGTCACTGCGAGCCCAAGGAGAATGCTTCACAGAGATCACTACAGCTGTGCCAGTATCAAACAGAAGATGTGTGCTTGTGAATCAAACCCTCACTGTGTTTCCTTTGTGTTTTCTAGAGCTGTCCAGATAACCTTTTATGTATTGGGGGGGAAAAAGGCTTTTTCAAATAACTGCACATTCAAATTGTGTGGGAATCAAAAGAATAGGAGGGATATTATTTGTAGGATATGTTACAGTTTGCTTCACATCTATTCTTCTGCAACTGTCATTTCTCTTTTAACAGCTGGGGCAGAGGAGTCTGAAAATGGAACTGGAAAGAAAATTGCAGGCTGTGTTTTGAAAAGCCCTTTGGAAAGAATACCTGTTTCATACTGCTGTGCCAGCATGGAAGCTGGCAGAGCTGCTTCTTCCCTCTGAGCAAGGCTCCACTGCAGCCTTTTGGATCAGGCTTGTTACCTGACTGCGTGCTTTTGTTATATCCCTTGTTTTGAATGGGTCCCACAAGGTCTCTGACAACATGAATTCAGGCCAAGTGTGGCAGTCTGATCAGGTGACTCTAAGAGGTATCCACTTTAAAATGAAGAAGAACAAACTACTGCATTGAAAATGATGAGGAATGTTTGTTTATGGGGTGTAACAAGCACTGCACAGTGCATTGTTTTGTAGAGAAGCCCAAGTTAGCATGGTTAGCAATACAGTGCAGCTTCTTTAGGGCAGTGCCTTACCTGGCCCAGTTATACTTTACAACAGGAATCAAATAAGGTGTAACATAGCATGTCTTGCAGTGCTCAAGCTGGTGCGGGTATTTCCTTTGCAGTGTGGCCAGGGGATGCTTGCATTCTTTGGTTACACTTTTCATCTACCAGAATACATCCATCCCATATCTCTGATCTTATTCTTAAAAAAAAATCTATTCATAAAACTTCTGAGGTCAGAGATTTATCTTGGCTCTTTTTTTCATCTGGGCTTTTCTAGATTTTAATATAATCTTGCAGATAAAGACTCGTGGTTAGGATTCCTAGGCAGTAGCTTCATACAAATTATGATACATTATTATTATTGATCAAGGCTTCCTGTATCCTGTTGGATCTTGAAAACAGCTGGCTGGATTGAATGCTTCTGAGTTTTTTTATACTGGTATTCACTGGCTCTTGATTCTGAAAAGAGAAGAATAAATAATACAGATGAGCCTGGAAGTTGTTGTTTGTCTTTTTAAAAAAATGTTGCAACAAAGTGTTTGGAGCATCAGGCCCATCTAATGCAGTTCCAGCTATTTCAAAACCAGAAAACTTAGAAGATAATGTTATTGTTCTGTCTTGCCAAATACATATTTCAGTGGGCTAATAATGTGGAGCTACTTTGGAAAGATCTCTGCTGAGATTTTTTGTTACACAATGTGAATGCCAGGCTGCTGATGTTAGGCCCTGAACCTGACCTGCTGTAAGTTGTTTACAATTTTGCTTTCTCTGTGTTCTAAAAATGGAGCAGCTTTCACAGTCTTTTATATTCATATAACTTCTCCCTTTCCACGCAATCAAACCTAGAAATCAGCTGCTTGCTTTGCTGGGCTGACATGCACACTACTTTATTTTCCAGTTTCATCAGTAATGGCTTTTCCCAAATTGTAATGGTGCTCCATTGACATAATGATGTTACTGCTTATTCACACCAAAAAATCTATTGAAGTCTCTTAACAGATTCCACAGTCTTTACAGTGAGATAATGGAAATGAATAAAATTATTCAGATTAATAGCTTTAATTTCTCATCAGTTTATTCTAGTTTTTCTTGAAGTGGAATATACATTTACAATAATACTTTAGGATGTATTGAGTCTCCCTGTCTGATATGTACCCCCTCTAGCTTCTGTACTAGCTGGGCTTTGAAGTGATGGTAAACTGCATGCATTTTGGCTGCTGTACAGGGAAAATAAAACTCTGCAGGACTTCTAAACCCCCTTCAAGAATATCATATTACTGTATCATCATTAATGCTGAAAGTTAGGATGCCTTTACATGCTCACCTGTAAGCAACTAAAATTAAATTTCAAGGATTTGTTGAAAGATATGTTTGTCAGCACAATGCTGAAGCCTCTCATAGGGAAGGAAATTTCACTGTCCTGTCTCCTGCATTTGAGACCACTTCTGGAGTCTTTAAATGAGGGAGTCTAAAGTGAACTTAGAGGTCCAAAAGTCACAAGGATGTTGACAGCTCCAACACACAACAAAACTTGTCTCACATGAATAGATTTTCTCACTAACATTGCTAATTCCATAGCGAAACTCATGTGTGCACTGGTGTATGTGAAATGTGAGCAATCTGCAACTGTATTTTCTTTTATTTCAAATAGTGATTCTAGATTGAGACCTCAGGAACAGAGATTGCTTCAGGTTTGAACTCCGCTCTTCTTAAATGGATGGCAAGAGATCCCAGTAGAATTACAAAGCACATATGGGGGTTTTTGGTTTTGTTTTCTCTGGTTTTTGGTATTGGACTTCTCAGTTGCTCTTCATTCTGTATGCCTGTAGGTTGCATTCTTCAGTCTAGCTTTTGAGACTGACCGCGTATCCCCAGTGTTGTGTTGCTGCCTTGGTTTGCAGTTCAATTTGCTGTCCTCTGATAGTATGGTTGCTCTTTCTGGCTTTGTCTACAGCATTGGGCTCTGCGGGTGAGGAGTGGATAGAAACCAGCAAAGTCGTATTACCAAACTGTGGGTGCTTCTGCTGTTGTACCTAGTGTCATTTGGGAAGATGATGGGTCCTTGATGGCACATGTATGCATGGTATCTCTGCTAGGCCAGAAGAAGCTTTCTAATGGACATAGGTCCTCAGCAGTTATTCCTCCTTCCCTGTCTGTTTTGCCAGTGAAGTACCACCTGGCTTTCATCATATGCTTTGGTGGAAGTAAGTTTGCATGGCTGATACCAGTCCAAGTCTAAAGGTTACTTACACTTTTTGGCCCACGTGGCATATCTATGTTAGTGTTGTGCTACTAGCAGCAGGTAGCTGGTTCATGTGGTGGTGGTTTCAGACAGGATTAGATTTTGTTACATTGTTTGTGTACAAGTACAAAATGTTTTATTTCAAAAGGTGGCATAAATCTACTCTTGAGTAAAAAGAGGCTACTTTTATTGTAGTGTAGTTACTCAAGGTACTTTATTAACGGATGCACTGGGAGAGGTTTTGTTTGTTTATTGGTACTTCTGAATCTATGAGGAAATAAAAGTGAATTAGATTTAGTTTTAAACTGAAGGACACGTGTGCAAGTTATGGTGGGCTAACAGGTTCCTTCATGTTGAAGAAAGTATGCTACTACTTTTTATGTGCCATGAGCTTGGAATTTCTGCATAGATTCATCTCTCTATTCCTACAAGTAGTAAATCACAGGATGTTCAAAGAACCTCAGTTACTAAGCCTTAAAATGCAATTCTGTCTTGTGATCCAACTTAGGGAGTCATACTGCAGTCAGCAATAATCACAACTGTACCTGTGCATATAAGGTAAAGAATACACAATTTCCCAGTTGTGACAGGGAACGAACTTGGCAGTTAAAAAGTTGTTTTTATCAGTAAACTGGACAAATTTGATCTGGATGTAGCGGAACACAGAAACCATAGACAACAGTAATGTTGTCATTAATGTTAAGATTCACAGACTTGGATCTGAACCTCAAATTCAGCAGTGAAAATCTGGAATAGCTTTATCTGTAATGTGTTTGATTCTCTCCAGAAATACTTCACTGGAACCAAGTACAGCTTCAGCCAACTCACTTCAGGCTAAATTGTTCATCTGTTTATTCACCTATGTTTGTATTCATCTGTTCACCCACTGACACAGTTTCATATGAAGCCAAAAGACTGGGACACAAAAAAAATAAAAAACATGGAAATTTTAAAATTCATAACTTTTGATGGCCATGACAGATAAGCAGCCATATCCATTACACAGAATCACAGAATGTTAGGGGTTGGAAGAAACCCCTGGAGATCATCCACTCCAACCCTCCTGTCAGAGCAGGTTCGCCTAGAGCAGGTTGCACAGGATGACATCCAGATGGGTTTTGAATGTCTGCAGAGACGTAGACTCCATCACCTCCCTAGGCAGCCTGTTCCAGTGCTCCACCACTCTCAAAGTAAAGAAGTTCCTCCTTATGTTTAGATGGAAATTCCCATATTCCAGGTTGTGCCTGCTACCTCTTCTCCTATCACTGGGCACCACCGAAAAAAGCCTGGTCCCATCCTCCTGACACCCATCCATGAAGTATTTAAGCATTGATAAGGTCCCCCCTCAGCCTTCTCTTCCCTAGGCTAACCAGCCCCAGCTCTCTCAGCCTTTCCCCATAACAGAGATCTTCTAATCTCCTAATAATCATTTCATAGACCTTTTCTGTACTCTCTCCAGAAGTTCCCTGTCCTTCTTGAACAGGAGAGTTGTAACTGGACACAGTCCTCCAGATGTGGCCTTACTAGGGCAGAGTAGAGGAGGAGGAGAACCTCCCTGGACCTGCTTGCCACACTATTCTTGATGCAGCCCAGGATGCCGTTGGCCTTCTTGGCCATAAGGGCACATTGCTGGCTCACAGTCACCCTGTTGCCCACCAGGACTCCTAGGTCTTGTTCCACAGAGCTGCTTTCCAGCAGGTCAGTGCCTAACCCGTACTGGTCCATGGGGTTATTCCTCCCCAGGTGCATTACCCTACACACTTGCCCTTGTTGAATTCCATAATATTTTTCTGTGCCCAGCTCTCCAGCCTGTCCAGGTCACGCTGGATGGCAGCATAACCTTCTGGTGTGTCAACTAGTCCTCCCCATTTTACGTGATGACCAAACTTGCTGAGGGAACACTCTGTTGCTTCATCCAGGTCACTGATGAATATATTGAACAGCACTGGTCAGGTGTTCTTCAATACATTCATCAGTGTTACCAGTCCCCAGATTTTTCTAGTACCCCTTTTTAATGTAATTTTTTACAGTATTTTTTTAAATGTGTCTTCTTTTCACTTGTTTATTATTCATAGCATTAGTAAGAGTTCATTACTTGGCTTTTATTTTATTTGGTGTCTTGGATCTTTTAACACAGTAACTGTGCTTCAATTGTTTCCTTGCTGTAGATGCTTTGATGCTTTTTTTCATTGTGTGTTTTCCAGTTTTATCATCTGGAAATATTATTAAAGACATTATATACCTTTTTTCATCCAAAGACATAATGCATCTGTTGATATTCAGGGCATATTGCTGGGGCCATCTGGTTTTCAAGGGAAGTGGGGGTTGATGAGGAATGGGGAAGGATTAAGGCGGAAGGAAATATTAAGGTATTTATTGTTTGATTAAGGTTTCATTTTTTCAAAGGATAAGACTGATTGGTACTTTGTTACAGTGTTTGACATTTCGTAGTTTGTATTTTTCTCTTTTGTTGTTGTTTCAAAGTGAAGCTTGTCTGGGGAAGCTCTGTGTGCATATGCTTGTGTGTATTAAAATAGTGTAGTCCCAAAAAATCGATGTGGCCCCGACCTGCTGTGAAGTCTTGACCAGTGTTGATGTGGTAGTCTGTTAGTATCAGGATTAAATGATATTGTTTTGAACTCTGTTCCTAAACTGTGTTCATCTGTCAGTTGGAAAAAGTGTTAGTGACCAGTGAGGAATTAGTAGCACAAAGTAGAAACCTGTTGAAACTGGGAAGATTCATATCAAAAACATGTTTGTGTTCCAGAAAAACACTTTCCCCCCCAGTTTTTCAAAAAGAACCTGGTGGTAGTTTTTTTTAGTGGATTCTTAGCAGTTGTCTAGGAGATACCACATCATTTCAACTCTTACCTTTCCAGAATAAAAGTATCTGACGTGAGTCTGCAGGACTCAGTGGGGACTGGAGGCAGTCTAAAAAATTAGTGTGCTCAGCTTTGGTATTCCTCATTTCCAGTATGGCCATAGTGATTGCTGTTTAGTGGTTTTGATGCATAGTTTGACATTAAAACCATCACATTCTTTTCTCTTTTCTATAGTGCCATTAAAGAACTGGTAACTGGCAGTATAGGGTGAAAATTGTTAATTTTTGTTTTATTTTGTAAATGTATGTCATATATCATGAAACACAGTACAGTGCATAAAAAGCTTTGATTTTGATATGCTAAAAGCTGTTACAGTTTAGTTAACCAGAGTCTTGAACTGAAAATATGGCATATGCCTTTTTAGAAGGAGGAAGAAAATTTTATTTAAGTAATTCAACTGAAAACAAGAAACAGCTTGGTTGTAAGAGGAAAGTTTAAACTCACATTTGAAATAATCACACATCAAATTGTTGTGCCTTTATATGTGTAAATTCTGAGTGATGTGTTTAAAACCCAGAACAACCATCCCTGGAGGGGGAGGGATGTGTGTTTGTATGTGTGGGTAATTATAGGGAAAGTCTTCATCCCAGTGCTTCTCCTTGCTCTTTAATCTCCCATAACTGACTCTGTATAAACCAAGATCTCCTCCTGGACCAATGGCTCCTGCCCACGTGCACATGATACACCTGTAGCAAACAAAGTGTCTTGTTTACAGTTACGAGAATATGTTAATCTTGTTGTAGGCTTCTGTATCCACAGCCCTTACTAAATACTAAATGCACTGTCAATTTTTTCAAAGTGTTTCACTGTCTTTGCCACTGTATTTTAAGAGGGAATAAGCCAGTTGAATATATGAGCCACTTTCATTATAAACAAATCAGTTTGTATGGAAAGAGTAGAAGAAGCAATGCATCACTATAGTGCTTAATAAATTCTGCCTGAATTTGGAGTACACAAATAGGGGGAAAATCCCTCTAACTTCTGTGAGGAAGGAGAAAAGTAAGTAACCACATTAGGAAAGTTTGCTTAATCAGTTGTAATTTCTTGGGATGTTTCATATATATTTAAAGTGTTTCATCAGTCTGATGTGTCATTCCAATCTTTACTGCAGTTTCTTTTAGATAAGCTGTTAGCTTGAGAGTGAGGCAGAAGAGTTTTTAGAAGGGTGGAACATGTGTTAAAAGCTTGCTTTGACATTTTTCTTGTAACCTAATGAAAGCATTGCAGAGGTTTACCTAAATAAAACTTTGACTGAGACCCATCTCCCCCTTTTTTTTTTTTTTTTTTTGGTGGAGGGCTTAACTAATCTTGATTTTTTTGTTAGCTGTCATGGAACAGCAGGCTATAAAAAGTAAGCAGCCTGCTGTCTTTACCCTGGGATTTCCAAAGTCCATGATCAAAAGCCTTTCTCACAAAGCCATTCATGGGTTTGCAGAAATTCCGCCCAGGACTTGTAGCTGTCCCGAGTTAGAAAGCTTTCAATACTGTAGCTTTTCTTAGGAAAAGATGTTAAAACATAAAACATCTGTCAGAAGAACTCTTTGTTTGGAAAGCTTGTTGAAGCACACCTTGGAATTTCCTTCCTTGGTGGTGGTGGGTTTGTGTGGTAAACATGAAATAACCAGGAGTGATGTCTCCTGGGTTCAGCATCTGAAAGGGGATGTTTGTGTGTTTGAGAAATCCAGACTTTCAAATATTTTCATCGTGCCATAAAGCATTGTTGGAATACATTCTGATATCATTGCAATTTTTGCTTTTTTTAGCAACATACAATAAAATCAGGCACAATAAGAACAACAAGCAAGCATACAATAAAAAAAAAACTTAACACTTAGAATTTTATTTTAGAAAAATGAAAGCCCATACTCTGGTTTAATTTGTTTGTCTCTTGTGTGTGGATCATGTCCTCATGTTGTTTGTATGTTAATGTGTTGAGTTCCTATGTACTGCTTCTTAATTCATGCAAAAATGCTTAGGGAATTGTAAATTCAAGTTATTTTCTAGCTCAGACATCAACTAGATGGTTAACTAAATTCCAAGGATAGAGCCAAACCTTATCCTCACTGCCTCTGTGATGGTAATGGAATTACAACAGGTGTGGTGGCCAAAAAATTTACTTGGAAAATCTTGACTACCTTGGTTAGCCATAACAGAGAAAGTCTGTTTGACTTTCAAGTCCAGAAAGAATTTGCTGCTTGTGAATCTGGAATAACGCTCATAAGCTGAACAGATTCCATGACAAGTCACTGGAGTCCCTTAACTGCTGCCATTCTTCCCATTCATTTTTGAAGGTATATCTGCCGGAATAAAATGGCTTAAAATTCTATTTAAATTTAAGAAGTGGGTTTTTTTCTCATTAGAATAGCCTGGTTTGGTTTTCCTACCAAAGAAATGTTTTTCATAGAAAATGTTCATCTTTTTTTGAAGTTATCAAGAAGAATATGAAAGATCTTAGTGTAGTAGCTTGAAGGATGTTTATAGGAAACGTTTCCCAATAGAAGAATTGGCATGAAAAGAAACATGAAGATTACCATTTGAAAGTACAGTAAGTAGACAAAGGCACTCATATACAAATAAGGTAAAGGAGGTTTAAGAAGGACTATGAAAGGCCTTAAAAATGAAATGAAAAAAATGCTTGCATTTGGGGCGATAGTATGATTTGAAAGGCTGCTATAAGGTCTCTCTGAAGCCTCTCTTCTCCAGGCTGAACCATCCCAAGTCTCTCAGCCTGTCCTTACAGGGGAGACTCCAGCCCTCTCATCATCTTCGTAGCCCTCCTCTAGACCTGCTCTGAAAGGTCCTTATGCTGAGGACCCCAGAACTGGATGCGGTACTTCAGGTGGGGGTCTCATGAGCACAGAGTAGTGCCTGTCTTCTGACTTCGAGAGCATCCTCACAGGGATACTCACCTATATTGTACCTGTCAAAAAGACATTAACCCAGCTATTATGTGCTGCTACATTTCACTGACCTAAATGATTGACTCCTTATTGTCCCTTAAATAGTTAGTTTAAAGTGTAGCTGAGCTTGCATTCATGTTATATGTGTTCTTAATCAACTGCCTGCTGGCAAGGGTTTTTATTTATCATAATTGATAACTGATGTTACAGTCTTGGTGAAATTAAAGTAACCTGCTATAAGGTACTTGCTAAGAGAAGAAAACTCTTAAGTTTTAAGGCAGAGAGAAGACACTGAAGTAAGAACACGGTTTCATTGTCAAAGAGATCCCAAAGGAAACAGTACTGGAAGGGTATTGTGTGAGGTCAGTATAGTCCTGGGAGCAGCTGAATAGCTCCAGGCATGTTTATAACTAATTTTTGAAATACTACAAGTGTAGCTCACATTATAAATAACCATATGTTCATACAATAATTGAAGAAGAAAAATCTGGGAAAAGTTTGTCCAGACATTTATAACTTCTTTAAAGAGTGGTTGATTTTTTCCATATGATTTTCAGACTAAGGAAATATTTTCATCTCTTGAGACCACTGGTTGCTGTTAAGAGCTGCAGTAAAAGAAAAGAGTAGTTATCATCCAACCTTAAAGGCAAAACATGAAAACGTTTAGGATTTAAGCTGACTGTTGGTTGCTTAATACAGCTTTTACTTTATAGCAAAGCTTCAGTGAAAACTTAATTTACCTTTTTTTCTCAAAATCCAAAGTGGTGGTTGAATGCCTGAACAAAGAGAGAATTTGTGTTCTGCTTGACGAACTGAAGAGTTGTTTAATACATATTACACAGTTCATTCATATCATAAAGAATGTAAAGTTTCTCTATTTCTAATTTTGTATTCAGCCATAATATAGATGTAGGTGAAAAAGGACAAGGTTAATAGGAGTATACAATGAAAGTGAATTTGTAAAGTTAAAAGCAAGAGTAGTTTGCAGTGGCAGAAATGGCAGAGATACAGATTAGTCTGCAGGCACTATTGCAAATGTCAAGTAGAGTTTGACAGCTGGTAGGATGGAGACATAATTAAAAAAAATTGCATATGTGTCCAGGCAGCCTTTAGCATGGAGAGTTGGCACACGGCAAAATAAGGTGAGTGCCATATGGGGGATTAAGGCAGACGAGTTCTAGTGGAAACTGTAGTCAAACAAATAGGCCTTCCAAAGACAGCTATAGTGGTAGCACTGTTGGTGTGTGTTTGTGGCTTCATGGCATGGCAGTCTATACTAATTAAAGGAATATTTGTCTCATGCAGTTTGCCATCCGAGCCAGAACCTCTGTAAAACAGAAAAGAGGGAGATGTCAGATGAGAACTCTGTGGGGGAGGGGTGGAGATGCCCATTTAAGAGACTGGACTGTATGACAGACAGTCTGTTTTGATGGAAGGAGGAAATAAGGTCTTTGTACACTGAGCTAAATTGTTAGACATTATGGTCAGTTGGGTTAAATAAAGGCACTTAGGGAAGATCCAGTTCTAAACAAGAATTAATATTTCTGTCAAACAGTTTTAAAAAATTACTTCACATTTTAATATCTCCTAAAGTACTAATACAAAATCAGATTTTGAAGATGGAATGCTTGTATTCTTTAAATATTATTTCTGTATCTATTTAGACTAGTTTGCTTCAATTTAGATTACAAATACATTGACGCTTGGTTCTGACCCTGCAGAAGGAGAGCTTAGTTTGGGAATGTAACTTATTTGGAGAACTGAGCTGTGCATTTATTTCTGTATCTTTGTCTTTAGTCTCTTGCTTGGATTTGTCTGGATATTTCATTGTAGTACTTACACTTCCATTTTAAAGGCATGCTTTTTAATCAACATTATGCAAGTCTAGCAGTATTGTCTGACACGTTGCCTCCACTCCAGACAGTTGCTGCATCATGAGGAGATTCTGCTGAATCACAAGTGAATATGAATTTCTTAAATAAAACACTTGAGTTTTTACTAGAAATGGAACAGATTTTCTTTGCGATTTCATATGAAATGCAAAGTCATGACCTGCAAGTTCTGCTAAGTCCTATGCAAAATTGGGACCTGTGAAGTCCTGAATTCATTATTTTCCTTGGTCTAATGAAAATAATATTCAAACAGTGTTTGCTGTTGGAGTTTTAAAGAAGGTCACTTACTCAACTGTGGTAAGACCCAGCTATGCACCTGGATCTGGCCAAGGTAGTAAACCCACCTTTGGCAACTGTAGCCTTTCTGGCAGGTGAAGGGCTTTTCTTCATTTCTGCTTATCAATTTAGCAAATAGCTTGAAGATGAGAGACTACTTAGGAGATTACTAGGCAGGAAAGCCCCTACTTTCTCCAAATTAGTAGTTTTATTAGAAAACCAAGCAAGAGGAGTTCTGTTGGTTTTTAAGTCTTGGAAGACATAGAGACTAGAAATAATTCAGTTAATTTTGCTACTTACAGAAAATACCCTTTGTATGTATTGAATTGGCTCAAAATGCAGAACTGTTTTATTAAATGTCATGTTTTACATAAACTCAGAACTGGTAAAACTGATAAAACATGGTTTCAAAAGATCATACTATGTTTACAAGATGGATTTTTATTTTCTTTTATAAAAAATTATGACCCTGTTTATAAGAAGGGGTCATTCAGTACTTACTGGCTAATTGTTCTGTAGCTATGTATGAAACATAGCTTCATAGTAAGTAAGTTGCAGTATTGAGTTGGTGTAAAAGTTGTATTTCATTATGTATTAATCAGTGTGTAATTAGGAATTCTAAGAAAAATAAAGCAAAAATATTAAAATATCAATGTTGTGAATGGTTGTGCAGCACCAGAGTCTTGCTGGCCAAGATCCACACGTAGGGTGTTGGCTGAAGTGGAGCAGGCCAGCTCTGTGAGGGGGAGATAACAGCAATAAGGCACCGTTTGCACCCCTTCAGGAGGAGGTTAGGCTGGGGCACATAGTGAAGACCATGGCTATTCTGGCTATGGCTGCTGCTTCTGCCTTGCCTCCTTTCATGTCCAGAGGTGCCCTGTCCCTCCTGCTAGTGACTTCTCTGGCCGACTTGGCAGCGTAGCTCCGGCACGCCACCATCAATTCTCTGAGTTGCAAACTAGAAGTTGGCTTGCCTTCCTTGCAGCTAAACAGTTCAAGGGAAGGGACTGAAGAAACTCAAAAATCCCAGGTTTGTTTGAAGTTGTTCTGCTGTTCTTTCTGTGATTCAGGAGTGTGAACTGTGTGCTGTGTGGAATATGTTTTCTGGAGCATTTTGAGGGAGTTGCTAGCTGAAGCACACTTCCTAGAGCTTGAAACAAATCTTGGTGAGACAAGAACAAATAAAGTAAGTTACAAATTAGATGCAAAACATACAGCTTCTGTCTGCGTTACTAGTAGGACTGAGGGAAAATACTGTTCTAGCTTCCTGCAAAATTGAATTTCAGCTAAATGCTTCAGAAAGTGTAATGTCAGGAATAATCAGTTACTTAGTGTTTTCCATTTGAAATGCTGCCTATTCCTGATCACTTACAGTTGTTATTTTTACAGTGTGCATGGATTAAAGTTGAATTAGTATTTTTTATAAGTACTAGGTCTTTAAATATGAAATACAAGAGGCCACCCAGCACAGAGGAGTGTTAAGAGCACGTGGAGTCCTTCACCTCTTATGTCAGTGGCTTTATGGTGTCATCACCACTGTCAATTTTTTAATTAAACCACCTGAAGTTGCTGCTGGTTGTCTTGTGAGTTCATTTCATGGCCTGGTAGGAAGTTTGAAATGTTTCTTAGTTCGGTACTGGAGTATTGCATCAGAAAGGAAGAGTTGTTGGAGACTTGGGATCTGTATCGCCTGCTCTCTGGGTAGATCTGAGCATAAGTATGGTGGCAGTGCAGCATGGGGAAATTTTACACCCCTTCATGTGAATCTTTCTGTTGTTGGCACTCTTGGTGTAGGATTGTTCTTTATACCTTATTGGTTCATTGCTGGACAAAAAAAAAAGAAAGAATAGTAAAAATATGTAACTTGTGGCCTGTTCAGAAGTTCTGGAAAAATTCCTCAAATTACTGGAAACATGAGTCTTCCTAAATGTTTTTCACTGGGCAGAATTATGATAAAATTTATTATATGTCTTCTTTTGTTTATCTTTCCCTTTTGCAATCACATGCTAAAAGTTTCAGAAATGGTTTCATGCAGTCAAACTTTCTCTGAATACTCAGTGCTTAGAGTTTTCTTTGATCCCTGAAACATGTGAAGCTGGGGGATTTAGACAAGGATGGAAGAAATGACTGTTGGTTGATGGTACAGTTTAACAAATCTCTGAGGTCAATTTGGATTCCCCTTCATAACTGTGTGTGCATTGTGCATTCACAAGTCTGTGTGCACATTCAATAGGATGTTGTGTAAAATACAGAAAATTAGTTGTCTACTCTAAAGAGGAAATCTCTTTCTCTCTTGCCTTACCCATTCTGCCTTGCACAACAGTTGCCTAAGCCTAATTCCCTTTTATGTGATATTGATTAACAGCCATGCTGAGTCTAGGACTGTCAGAAGGACTAGGGTTTTTAATTATTCAGCTAGAATGAAATAGAAAACAGTGCAGCAGTAGCATCAGCAATAACATAAGGCATTAGCACTTCAGCTCCAAAATACAATCACTCTGTCTCTCTAGTTTGAAGAAAATTCATACAAGTCTGAGACCTGTTTGGAGAATATAAGTAAACAGTGGGTTTGTCCTCAAGATCACTGCATACTTTGGGTATGTTCTTAGGTGCAATGCCAAGTGATTACACTGATATAAAAAGAACACTGTTTGTCCAGAGGCAGGATATTCCTGAAGTCAGATTTTCAAAAAGAAAGATCTGTGCAAGAGCATTTCTATGATTATTGCTTAGATAGGTCTGTCATCTCTATAAACTGTACTTCTGTATGCGTGTGTGAAGATTTCACATTTGTTGAATAATGTCTGTGAAAGTCCCTTTTTCTCTCACATAGCTGCAGTGTGCAAATTTATTGTAGAACTATTTGCATGTTTGTCCAGTTTTGGTTTTGGGTGGGGATCAAAAGAAGGTATTGAATGCTAGAATCTTTCAGAATTAGAACATGAAATAAAAAAGAATTAAGGACAGGGTTGTGTTCAATGAGTAGAGTTAAAATACTTAAAATCACAGTTGGTATAGGGTCCTGTAACACTGCATTGATACTTACCACAAATCTACAGCAGTGGGTCGGTTTGGATAGATTCTGGGGGGTTTTTTGTGGTCACAAATTGCAAGGAGCATGCATTAATGTTCCACTGAAACATGTCCTTGTGTGTCTTGATGCTGGAATCATCAGGAGGTCCTAGAGCTGTGGGCTGTTGTGGGCTGCGAGAGTACCATTGTGTCCTTGCTTTGTTCATAGGTTCTACATTAGATGGCTACTTTTGCCATGGTTACAGAAGAGGTACAGGCTAAAGTGGATGTTAGAGTTGATGTAGTAAGTCTGGTTTTATGGTCTTCAAATTTGTATTAAAATAGTTGTAAATACTGTGTTTATTATACAGAAATGTGTTTTGTGGAAAATACATTAATGTAAAATGCTTGGAAGGAGTGACTTAGTAAATTGGAACACAAATGCGCTTCTTTTAGTATATTTTCTCTGGACTAAACTGTAAGAAACATCTTTATAAAATGTGATTTCTTAAATTAGAAAATAACAATATGCTTGTTTGGATTTTTTCTAGCATGTTTTATTTCAGCATTAGAAGCAGTGGCAGCCTGTCTCAAAGCTCTGTGTTTCTGCCTTTATCATCCAAGAGCTAGGACTGTGATAGCATTAATTTACTAATGAACATAGAAAACAACAGTCTGATGCTGTTTAAAGGGTTTTTGATTTATTTACATGTGTTCATATTCAGTATTCAACTATGGATAGATTTTTTTTTTCCCCTGGTTTGGAAGGATTGGAGAGAAAGAGACAGAATAGAGAATCCAGTGGCTAATTCTCTGGTTTTGAAATTATTATTGCTAACTTCATCTTTAAAAGTAGCCCTCCTTGCAGATTAAGGTTTACTAAAGCAGAATGAGGATGGCAGAACAAACAGGTGCTGCATTTTCTTGTAAAACAGTTTACTGCCCAGTCTTTATACCTCATGATCTTCACGTCTTTTTAATTCTTACCCATGTTAATTTTTAGGGTTTTTTAGGAACATGGGTGTAAGGCAGCTCTCCACACCGGGGTTAAACTGGATTAGACTGTGTAATTGCAAAGCAGAGCAGAAAGAGAGTGAGTTTATGGGAAAAATCAGTTGTTGGTGTTCTGAGTACAAATTAAAGCCAGCTTATCACACTGTTTATATAAGAGGTGAACTTTACTGTGACTGGCAAATAGATCAGGAACCTAAATAGTGTCATTGTTTTACTCATTAAAGTTGGAGTAACGAAGTAAGCCATGTTCCAGCTGCACAGCTGCATGTCTGTTCAGAATGAGATGAGGTAGTGCTGTTAGAAAAAATAAATGATTTAAAATTAATTATTTGTTGCTTACAGAACTAAACCTCAATTAATTGGTATGTCAAGAAAGCACAGGCTAGATGCTAAGTCTCTTGAGTGGCTAATATCTGTCCTGACCTGTGCTGCCCACTCCTCTAATATTTACACATGTCTACATGTAAACTGCTGCTGGACCTACAGTCCAGGGGGTGGTTTTATCATTTCACAAGCAAGGTCTGGTCTTAAAACAATATAAATAAACCTCCACAGTTAATTTGTATGGGATAGCATTTTCAGAACAATGGTTAAAATTCCTCAACAATGTCATTTTAGTCACTAAATGCACAGAAGTGCTTGGCTGTATGTATAAATTCCATCTCATCATAGAAATAAGTCCCCCAATGCTGTGCATTTCAGTTGGATTATTATTACATTTATTGAATGGTTAAAGTTACTCGGCCTTTGGCCTCGAACCGCTGTATGAATGCCTCAGGTGGTAAGGAAATTGCCTACAAATGTGCTACTTGTCATGTCTTACTGCTTAATTTATTCTTTGGAAAGTTTAGTCTCGTAATGGGCAGGCACATCACGAAGCAAAAAAGCATTAGACAGGGACAAAATATTAGCCTTGTAAAGCCCTTCCCAATGTTGAGTCACTTATCTTTCATAGAAGGCAATAAATAGTGAAATTAATGGCATGCTTCTGCTTTAAAGAATGTTGCAGAATGTTGGCAGACTACTAATGAAGTGCCCCTTCACTATCCCTCTGCTGGGTCTGTGTTACCATCTGATGGTAATATTTGAGCCCCCTTTTCCCAGTGAGGAAGAAATGAAGTGCCTTGGTAGAGGGATGCCTTTACCCAAAAGGTCCACAATCACTGTTAATGGTAATGACAGTCTAGAGTGCATTTTTAGAGTCACAGAGTCAATACAATGTAACTTTTATGATTGTTTATTTTTAACATGGTATTACTGAAGAGTTTATACTGGTGCCTCTTTTGAACACCCTTCAGTTACACAATTTTGAATATTGCAGCAGCTGAAGGAAAAATAAAGGAGAAACAACAAGATCATTTAACTTTTGCATAATGACCTTTGTTCTTCTAGTTCATACATTGCAGTGTACAGAACAGGGAAATCTCTCAAATAATTGACCATGGTTTATGTTGCTAGAACCTGACAATGGTGATACTTAATGGTAGATATCTTTATACATTGCTCTTCTTACATTGTTTTTTATTATGTTACAGTGAATCTTACTATTTTTTGGTGAATGACTTCAGGTTTATAATAAATTACTACTTCGGATGGCACAACATTACTTATTGGTTGGCTCTTTAATGTTGTGTGCTATTTAAGCTTACTACATTCAGTAAAATCAAAATGTGTTTATAGGTCTGTATTTCTGGCAGTTCCTATGGGTCATGGATTCAATCATATTAAAAAGTTGGTTTGATTTCTTTAATAATAGTTTAATAATCTGTGTCCAGAATGGCAAAGTATAGAACTTAGTATCTTTTGATGGCCAACCCTAGCCTACTAGAAGATGTGGTCTAAATACATAAGGCATTATGAAAACCCTGGAAAGCTAGTAGAAAGCCTTTAAATTTATTGATGAACTGAAGCACATCAGATTTCCAAATTCAGCTTGCTTTTTCATAGTCCTCACTTCATAGCATCAAATCTTGGATGAGTTTTTATCTTGTAAAATGTGAGTCAGTAGGACCTGAACCCAGATGAGTTTATGGACTAATTGCCATCCGTAAAATGTGGCAAATAAAATGCTCTACATTATTTGTTCCATTTGTAGTATTTCTTCTCAAGTCAGCCCTGTTTGCCTTCTGCACAAACAGCACATTCATGTTAGCCTGCTTGAGAATAAATTAAAATGGTTTCTCACTTGCAGACCTTTTTCTTCAGGATTTGTAGTGTGTTTAAGGAGATCCATTGGGTCTGTGTGGAGCAGTGGTTTTCATGTGGAGCTTGTCCCATATTGTCACCATTAGCAACCACCGATAAATTTAATCACACCACTCAAAAAATATGGCAAGCTGTACAGAATACTAATAAAGTGAATCATGAATTTTTAAGCTCTCAGAGGAGGCTCTAAAAAGAAATTGATTAATCACTGTGTAATAACAATATAACACCTTGAAATGGTGTTTTACTTGGGTGAACAGTATAAGATAGTGGTTTACTATTAATACTGGAAGGCAGTAGTCTCCATAAAGCAGTCCTAACTCAGGAATGGGTTTGCTGTTATGTTAATCACTTTAGGATCGCTTAAGATTTCTCTAATGTTCATCTTCTGCTTAACTTAGTGCATGTATGGTACATACACACTCAGTGCATGAAACCCTACCCTGAGTTTGGTAGAGTTTTTGTTAGTTCATTCATCTATGGCAAGAAAATGAAACCTGCTTTAGCTATTTGGTAAGGAGAATTGATGTTGAGACATTTCTCCAGGCCTTCTGACAGTTTTCTTTCTGTGTAAGGGGAGAAAGTAGTGTTCCCACACTTCAATACAAAAGAGCTGTGTAGAGTTTTGGTGTGTTAGAGCATTAAGAACCATGGCATGTGCCTCCAGAAATTTTGGTGGTGCAGCCAGTGGGCCCAGAAACACAAGCGTGGCTTTGAAGTACAGCTTCTGTCATGAAAGCTGCTCCATCAGTCAAGTAAATTCTGAGCCATCTTGCTGTGGAAAACAGCTGTGGTAATTGATTCATTTTTACATTTTTTCTTCCTTTTTTAATACTTTGTTAAAAAATATGATGTATGACAAAATGGTAGCAAAGCAATTGGTAATTCTGTATGAAAAATGGTGTAAAAGCAGCAGTATGCTCAAGCAGCATGCTTACTGGAACTACAGTAAAAAACCCTGAACATTGCCTATGAGCATGATGTTTAGGGCTCCAAAACAGGTTAACTTAATATGTGGCAATAAACATATTTAAAGTAAAGGATAAGTGTAAAATAAATATTGTGGTGTCTGAGTTAAAATTACATTTTGCAGAGTACAGTGAGGTAGAAGTCATGAAAGATTGGTTCCATTTACTGTTAATGTTCAGCTCTCATGTGCTGGATTTTCTGCCCTGAAAGAATAATATGAGTTCTATAAAATATCCAGCTTTTCATTTTATTTTGCAGACTTGTCTAAACAGATGAATCTGATAATTCCTTAAATGGGAAATTTGCCAGCTGATAGAAACCTAGAGGGCAACAAATGGGCAGTGATGACAGAATGTCTTGAATGTTGAGAATGTTGTTTTGTTTCCAGATATTTGTCTAGTGGAAGGTGGAATGCTACACAGATAACACAGGAGATTTCCTAGGCATTACACACAAATACACATACACAAACACAGTATTTATTTATTTATATATTTATTTATTTCCTGTAGGCTTAACCCAGATAAATTAAATTGCAAAAGCTCCCAGGGAAAAAAAATTACATGGCAGGACACAAAGCAGTGAAATCAAAGCAAGTCTGCCTTAAGGCAGCAGAGATTTCCTTATCTTATCCTGCTGTTTCTAGGTATTGCAAAACATATGGCTCACCTTTATGGACAGTCCCCAAACAGTGGGAGATGTTGCATCCCATCTGTGCTGCAGCAACTGGAGGTGCAATAACAAGGTGAATTGAGGACGCCAGGACTGTTTAAATTCACTGATGTTTTACTGAGGTGGTTTGGGGGATGGGTTGAGTGGCATGGGGGAGTGGTGTGTGTGTAGTTTGGGTGGGGTTTTTAGCTACCATATCAATGTGCCTTAAAAGTCTGAACTCAGGTGCTGGAAGGTAATTGTTTTGAGGAAACTTGGCAGCCTAAATCAGGAATCAGAATTTTTAGGTATTTGGAAAAGAAAAGAAAGGACCAAAACCTAAGGACAAGGGCAGTTCTCTGCCTCTCCCACATTTTATTCTGGCAGCAGCTGAATTGGCTGGAGGGGCTTCTGTCCCCCACTGTTCACAGTTCTTCAGGATTGCACCCACGAGATTTAGTTGATGATGTAGTCACTCCCTACCTGATGCCTTCACTATAATCTAGGTTAATTTCAACACTTTTTAACACCAGCTCTCTGAATTGTTTTAATCGGAATCATTTTGACACAGGCAGTTATTCCACAGATACTGGGGGGCAGCAGTGTTCAGCAGGAATGTACACAGAAGAGTGATTATGAGCAGCAAGGGAATAAGGCTACAGCAGTGAAGCTTCACTCAGAACAAGAAGCGTGACTGCAGCCTGAAATTGCATACTACAGTGGATAGAAGAGGGAATGTGGCTAGACTTACTACTACCCTGATGAAATTGGGCTTTTTAATACCTGTCCTCCAAAATTTCTAGGCAGAGCCCTAACTGTCTTAGTCTGTGCCTCAGATTTTTCCTAAATAATTTCAAAAGGCATGGGCAAAAAATGACTGTAATACCTTGCATCTTACTCACTTAGGTGTAAAGTAAACAAAATCTGTAAACAGAGGTGCAGAAAGACGCTTAATAATCCATTTTTGTTACTACTATCGTTGCTGTAATTCATCTTTGACTTCAGTGAGTTGTTTACTGTTTGCTCCTTCTTTTCCTGCTAATGTAGTACAAGAAAATGACTCATTATAGTGAAGACTGAATATTCATAACAACCCAGCTTTAGGCATCAGCATCCATATATGTATACTTAAATTGGAATTAAAGTTAAGAGGCATGAGCATCCTTGACATGTTCCATCATGAAATAAAAGGTTCTGGCTCATTTAATACAACACAATAAAAGCAGATATCTTTCTATGCTCTCACTTTTCACAGTTTTCTCAATTTGCAGAAGAAGAGTTTAGTTTCTAAGATGAAAGACTGACATGTTTTCGAGAACTGCAGGCTGCTTCACTTTTATTTTGAAGTCAGTGGTATTTGCACTTCTGAAACCCTGGGAAAAATTACCTTTTAATGCTGACTAAAAGTATCACATACTGACTGCATATAATTTTGTGTAATAGGACATACACGTATATATGTGAATTTAAGCAGTCTGCATTGTGATTTGGATTAATGTCTCAATCTCTGTGACTTTCAAATGTTCTTAATTTCTTTAGCATTTGAAAAAAACAGACTATTTATTGAACAGAGCTAGAAGGATTTATTAAATACAATTTATGCACATGCAGGTGTTAAACAGTTTCTGGTGCTGGAGGTAATAGAAGCATTTTCCTTTTTCTGCTGTTTATTATTGTGGGATCATAGGATAATTCAGGTTGTAAGGGACTTCAGAGAGTCTCTAGTCCAACACCCAGTGCAAAGCAGGGCCAGTTCTGGGGTTAGACCCAGCTCATCTGGGTTTGGTCCAGTCAGCAAAGGTGGAGACTGTGAAGAAGTCATCTTGCAAGAAAATTCAATATCTTTCTAATGCTGGAGATAGTAGTTACTGAATATACAAATATAATTTTCAAATAGATATTAAAGTAAGTAAGATAATAAAATAGATGTTAAAATAGATGTTAACGTAAGTGTTCTATTTGCAGATCAGTCTATTAGGTCACTTCTGCCATGCTTTATAGAATAACCGTTTATTTGCACTCATAAAACCATCTGCATTTTTGCAGTATTTAACTGTGTAGCATGTCATGTCCTTCCAAGTATACACTACATGGTAGTCAGTGGAGTATGACTTCAGCTATAAGTTACATTCTTAGATGATTCTTCTCTTCTTAAACTCTTTTTTTCTCCTTCTATTAAAAACAAAATAAAGAAACCAACAAGAAGAATGTAGTGTGACTAGCTAACTATAAAGCTGCTGTATATTTGCCCCTGGCTTAAAATAAGTGGAAGAATCTATTTTTGTATTATCTTTGAAGTGCTTTAAAGAGATTATTTGCCTAAAGAATTGTCTCAAATGAGAAATGATACCCAGGAAGTTCAGCTTCCCTGACCATATAGTAAACTTTTTCATGAAGCATACAAATGAAGGTAATATTACATTCCCTGCCTGGCAAAACCAATTTCTTAATTAGGTCATCAGAGAATCACAGAATGGTTAAGGTTGGAAAGGACCACCAGTGGTCATCTAGTCCAATTTCCCTGCTCTAGCAGTGTCCCTTAGAGCACGTTACTCTGGATTGCATTCAAATAATTTCTGAATATCTCCAGAGAAGGAGACTCCACACCCTCTCTGGGAAACCTCTTCCAGTGCTCTGGAACCCTCACAGGAAGGAAGTTCCTCCTCATGTTCAGGTGGAACTTCCTGTGTTCCAGGTTGGCCTGTTGCCTCGTGTCCTGTTGCTTGGCACCATTGTGAAGAGCCTACCTCCCTCCTCTTGACACCCTCCTTTCAGATTCTTCTATCCATTTGTGACCATAATCTGTTTTATTAAAAGAGGCTAAAAGCAGGAAAAGATTTTTCAGCATTTTTTCTACTACAGAATGCCCTTTTGATTACATCTGATGTTAATTCTGCTTTAATGCCACTGTCTTTCAAAAGAGCCTGTGGAAACAGGAGTGTGAAATTCTGCATTTCATGTGACTATATGATTGACAAGTGTTGAGGCTCATATGGTTCAGGGCAGCCCTTGCTCAGGATACTGTCTGCTCTTTTGTAGAAGCAGAAAATACACTAAACAGAGGAGATGAAGCTGGTAAGGAAAAGGCTGTCTTTGAAAGACAGGGAAATTGGCTGGCTGATGTGCAAGTGTCAATGTTTCTGGGATGAGTTTTCCAGTTTCAGGCTGGAGGGAAGGAGTGGGTGGATGGTGCATATGAAACTGAGATTTCTGCTCCTGGGTTCACATGAAGAAATTTCAAACAGCTCAGGATTTAATAACCTGTTAGATACTTTACCAGGCCCTATAAACACCTGGGATTGCTTTTTCAGAAATCAGGTCTGGTAATGTCCAAGTAGCTGCTGTTCCTTGGCCCTCTTCTGAGATGGATGACTGGTCTTCATCCAGGGAAGTGCTGGCTATACCTCATCTTATTACTGTTTGATCCACACGCTAAATCACTTTGTAACCACTAAATGCATTTTCATTATCTCTTTCATTGTTAAATATTTAAGAATGGCTTTTGTAGTCACTCTTTGGAACTGAATTCATATTGATGCCCATTTTTCCAGGTACAAGAATAAGGGCACGGGTCAACTTTAACTTGCAGTACTATTTTTAAGAGAATCCAAGAATGCTGACTGTCAGCTTTCCAACAAGCATGTTGGTTAAGCTCATGCAGTAGTAGTACAAGGAGTCATTTCTTCCTGTTGCATTGTTTTGCTACATCAAGATTTTCTGTGTCCGTCATGAGAACATCCAGAGGAAATAACCATATGGAACAATGCTACCACTCTAGCTGGGTCCTGATGGTTCCAAGCCACAGTATACGATTACTGACTGCAATATAACAGGACTAGGAGAAGGACACCTTTTAAAACTCCACTTTTTGTAGATCTTCTTACTGGCTATTACCAGCTTTGTCAGGTCCTATTTCCTGTCCCACAGCTTGTTAGAAAGGAAGCATAAGAGTATAACATCCTAGAGTAATTTTTTTCATTGTTTAAAAGAGTTTGATGAGAATTCAGCATTTTTACAATTACTTCAGAGAATCATCCAAACTTCCAAAAACTTCTGAATGGCTGGAAGACTTCCCAAAGTCCTTTCAGTGTTTGCGTGTTTCCCTGTTATTTTTGGCATTGTACGGTTCCATAATGTATACATTTGTTTCCATTTTCTGCCAGATAGCTCCAGCATTTTGTACTTAGTGGGCTAATCAGACAAATAACATTGTTCACTGCTGGGCAGAGATGAATGAGTTTTATGTCTGGTTTTCTCCCCACTCTAAATAATACAGCTTTTTTCTTTGCAACAATGTACTAGATAAGGAACAAACCAAAACGTTGGCTTGAGAAATATTATTAGTAGAACAAGTCCATAGTACCAGTGATTCAGTCATCTGTCAGCCTGATAAATGGATTAGTGTAAGAGGTGTTCCAGTGGGGAAAGGCAGTCCATAGGGCTTCCAGCTAATTATATTTAAGTTGTTTAGTACTGCTGGGAAGCAGCATCCAAGCAATTACTGAAAGCTTTGATGCAGTGTGCACTATTAGAGTGTGTGTTCAGAAACTCATTACCCTTTCGTGCTTGTGTTGGATGGATTCTAGGAAGCTGACATGAAACAGAGAGCAGGAATCAATAACTAGAAAGGCATTTTAGTTAGCTTCTGATCCATTTCCTGATTCAGCAGCTTCTGACCTAGAGTGTTTCATGCAATTGCTGTAATGTAAAGGGAAAATACAATTTAAATATGTTCATTACCATCTACGTGCATCTGGTTATAGTCATGTGGCTGAAGTTCCACCCAAGATGAAGTTACAAAAGGTCCTTTGGGGACAAGCCTCTCTCCAAATCCCCTGTGGCTTGTCCAAAGTGCCTGCCATCTATGTTCCCAGTAAGTTGATTGTAGTCATTTCTCCTAAAGTCTGACCTTGCAACAGTTACTTACGCCTCTGACACATCAAGGTTATATTACTGCAGTGCCCATCATATCCCACCTTCAACATTTCTTGGAAGTTACAGCTAGTCAGAAGCCAATGGTATTAAACCTTGTTTAAGAAACTCATACTTGCTCTGTCTTTGCTGTGGGCTGCAGTTCACATTACTGATGCACCTTGAGAAAACTGCACACATTTTGCTTTGTCCAGGTGTGAAAAACAGCAAATCTTCTCACATGTTGTTCTGCAGTTGGGTACCTGAAAGTATGTGGTACAGGCAAAACTGGGGGCCAAAGACTTGGAAGTTGATTTTGTAGGTTAGAATGACAGATCTAGTCAGGGCAAAAGTTACGTGAATTAAACTCAATTGTGTGGTTTTCTTTTTAAGCTTGCACTTACTTTTAAATCAGTTAATGGTGACTGTTAGGGCAATGCAAAGGAGAGTGTGTTTCTTTTCTGTTTGTTGTTCTATGCTGCTGCCTGAGGTGGAGCTAAATAGACAAATGAGAGGATTACAGTTCAGTGCTTCTGAAGGGCGTAAATTCTTCCCATCTACCTGCAGTATCAGAGGTTTAATGATTAAGTGCTTTTCTTTATGTTTCCATCACAACAGTCCTAGACATGCTGTGCTTTTTGTTTCATGTTTTATGAAGTTCAGCAGAAATCTCATGAGTTGCTGTCAAGAGAGAAGGATTTTTTTAAAAAACGTGGACTTATTAATTAGCAAAACAGCATTTGGTTTACATGAGGGTTAGCAAAATCAATGTTGTGCTTTTTGTACATGTGTATCTTTCTGGTAAAGAATGGTCAGCATTGCTGTATTGTAGGCCACAGCATCCATGAATCCATGTACTTTGAAAATTCTTCTTACAGTCCTAAGCACTTTCAGTATTGGTACCTGCCTTGGTTATAGCTAAGCTTTCCATAAATTCACTATTATTCCTGAAAGTATTGACCTATCAAATAATGGTAGATAGCTGATGTAGCTCCTGTCTCCCAAACTGTTAAGTGTGGTAGAGTGTATATCTGCTACCTGAAATACACAGCTGAAACAGAAAAAAGCTAGATGACCTTTAAAGGTCCCTTCCTACCCAAACTATTCTATAATTCTGTCAAAAGCATGTGCTTTATTTCTCGTTTGAATTTGGTGTCAGCTTCTAGATGCCTATTTGTTTTATGTATACTCTCCTTTGCTAGATTTACAAGCCAGTTGGTACTTAGAATTTTCTCCCCTTGAATATACTGAGGTGCTGTAATCAGGTTACCTGTCTCTCTTAATAAAAGTGTATGGGATGTATATTAAAGTATTTTCTACAGCATTCTAACCACTTTTACAACTATATTCTGTGATTTGAGATTTTTTTCTTCAATTTCTTTATAAATTGTAGAGATCTTAATCATATTGTAAATAGTGATAGGTTGTAATGTTAATATTATTGAAGAAAGTTTAAAAGAAGAAGTTTAGGAAACATTCTGTGTTTGCATACTGTTTATTTAAAAACATATACTAGCACTTACTTCTGTACAAAACTAGATTTTAAGAAACTCTTTTATTGTTGAGTGAAGCCTTAGGGGTGGAGGCATCTGCTAGCATGAGAAATTATTGCAGCCATCCACATGTATGCTCTCACCCAATTGTAGGGAAAATCTGTGTAACTTTCAAGTGTCACTGGTGGGTAGGAAAATAATTATAAAGAAATCATAGCTTTTAATCTCTTATTTGTGTCTTTTCCCTTGTTTTATTCTTGAAAATCATTTATTTACTTAGCATTAGCTTTCACACAAAAATGTTTTCAGTAGAGAGCCACTATGAACAATTTTACTAAAAAATTGTCTGACAAGGTGAGCAAAGCTGATCTTAATTATAAGATTCAATTAGCTCTTCTAGCCTGTGTTACCAGGGCTACCTGTTTGATACCTTCTGCTGCTCTGTAGCAGTGTGGGAAGATGAATGGCCTTTAAGGCATCCTGTCACTTATATACTGAATCACTGGTAGTTTTTATATGGTTTTTAAACAGAATAAATGAAAACATGGCCCAACCAATTTATGAGTTTAATTATGACAGAAATAATGAATACAATTTCTTCAATAACAGTATTTCCATCTACAGTGCTATGATATAACTATCTGGTATTCTACAGTGTCCTTTAACTCCACAAATCTTGCAGAAGCCTTCAACACAGATGAGCCAGTTATTTTCCTGGCATTTATTATCAGATCAGCCTCAGTGTGTGTTAGTTGCTGTTGCATAGCATAATGTCAGAGGATTACTCAACAGATAATTCCAGTATAATTAATACTCTTCACAATGTTCCCATAAGATGTGGAGAAACTGTAACAGAAAAAGCTTCTAAGTGTTGCTTGGATTTTCAGATTTATTATTTACAGAGTTAATGCTTCTTGAGTATATTGTACATAAACATAGTGAGATGGAAGACAATTTGAAAATAAGATGGAGAGAAGACAACAGTCTCCTCAGAACACCTTCAGAGAGTTAGGTAGCTAATTATATAGGTAGCAAGGTGGATGGAAGTTTGTACACATTCAGCAGACAAACTTAGAAAAGCTGTGGACTTCTACCTGATGTATTGTTAATACTTTTTGATGCTTAAATTGTAATTTCTTGACCCTTGTGTGGTCATTCACTTCTGAAAAGAGTAGGCATAACTCTTGCTCAGGTAGTAGTTGTGTTTAGTTACCTGGTGAACATGTCTTACAGTGATGTAAATGAGAATGTGCAGACTGAGAATTTGAACTGGATTTATGAAAGCTTCTCCTGATGATGTTTTTAAATATCTTATTTATTAAATAGATTATATAATAAAATGATCCTTAATGTATAGTTTTAAAAGCTACCAGACATCATATAATTAATAATGATATATTATTATATAACTAATCTGAAAAGTGTGTGATGAATATCTCGTTTCACTTTACCTCATTTTATTATTAGATTATGTAGACAAAAACTGAGCACAAGACTTAAGGCTTGAAATGCTGAGGTAGGAAACTAGTCAAGATAGATGGCAGTCAAATGCAGAGGAAACATGAAGTAAGGCATTACTCATCATGTTTGATGTCAGGCATGGAAAAGCCTGCAAATGGGTTTATTATTGCAGAAGAATACCAGGCTGTCTTTCATGTTTGATTTTCATAAATGCTTTCCTTTAGAGTTTCCCCCAAAAATATACAGGAAGGTAATTTCTTTGGCCTACTTGCTACACAGAAGTGATGCTCAATCAATTCCCACTGAAAGCTTTCTTAGGGAGCACTTTTGTGCTCCCCCACTGCCCTTCTGAGGCAGCATGCTGCAGTTTCAGTCCTGTGCTCAGCAGTGGTTCTGGATGAATTGCTTGCTGATGTTACAGTTGACCAAAGAGGCTGAAAATTTCTGAGCCAAGCCCAGAGTGTGTTAGGATTATTCCAGGTTCCTGAAACACTGCACAGCTTTGCAAAGTGCTCAAATGCTGTGAGTCACTTGGGCTTGCCCTTGCTTCTGATCTTAGTGTGGTGGGTGTTGAGTTTTTCCCCTTACAGTTCTGCCAAAGCTCCTAACTTGGGAGCTAACACCGTGGCAAATACCAAAAGCAAAAGGGCTTAAATGCTCGTGTTTTGGTGAGGTGATGGAAACTTGCCTGACAGGTATCTCTGTGTCTCATTGCAGCCCTCTCAGCTATCAGATGCAGTGATCTCCATGGTAACTCAAACCCCCAGACTCTTGACAGCAGCCTACGAGGAGCAGCATTCAGCAGCTCAAGGGTCTCAGGACCAGGTAAGCCAAAAGTAATTGCTGAAAAGGAACTTGCCTTGAGTATGTGGTTTCCTATCCAAATGCCTTTCAGGTTTTGCCTTGATGAAGCCACATGTGCAGTCAGTTCCTGTGCATATACATGATGATATACTTCTACCAGTGGTGTCACTTAAGGCTATAGCAATCCAGCTCTCTCTCAGACATTTGACAAAAAGTCTGCATTTATTCAGGGTTGGTTTTTAAGCTACATGTGGAAGAGCCACAGTGTAGCAAAGCAAAGAAGTACTCTTTGATTCTTTAAGTGGTTTTCATGTTAAGTAATTGCTGTGGTAGGAAATAACCCCAAAACACATCAGTGTTCAGATCTGTCCTACCACTATACCCACACCACTGTCCGTACTGCCCAGTCACTAACATTAAGCCTGAGCATTCTTACCCTCTTCCAGTGGACCACAGCCTCAGTCCTGTGTTTTACTAGTTCAGTTGTCTGAGCTAGGGCAACAATTTTTCCATGGTGAGTGTTAGACCACTGCTTGGATTGGGTGCAGTTTGAGAAGGTGTCAAGTGAAGTTGTGGTAGTGTGAGTTGTGACTATTTTTGGTCAAAGTGCATAGGCACAGGTTTACATAAGAAAATGTTCAGTATTATTTTTGAAGAATATTTCTGGAACAGTATATTTTCATAAAGATTTCAGCAGCTTTCATTTGTTATGACTGAGGAATGTTTTGTGGTATATATGTCAGAATTAAGATGGTTGGGTTTTATGAAATAGTCATGCTTTTTTATGCTTTTACATAAAAGCATTCCATTTTACACAAGGAAGGTAAAAGACTGTCATCAAAGAGTTGGCTTGCAAGTGCATGAGTTTGAAAAGTCTTACACCCATGCATACTTGTTTCTTAATAGCTTTTACAACTTTTTGCAATTACTGACTTTTAATGGTTTGGTTTCATTTATTTAGAACTTTATCAGTGGTATTGCACAGGTACAGAGAGAAGCTTTCAGTATGGTAACAAGAGATGCTGTTGGTACTAGATCCCACCAGATCATTTTGTTAGTTAGTTAGATTTCTTAACTAGAAAAATCAGAATGTTTTTAAACAATTTCTTTATAATATAATTATTGATTTTAGTTAATAATTTCTGTATTAATTTTAATCTCTAACACTGATTTTCAAGTATTGTCAACAAATAGCAGGGCACCTGTAGGCCTACACATGAACTATTCCCTTGGACTATTCAGCATTCATTATTCACAGTATATGGTTATTCTTAGAAGTCACATGCCATTGTGTATGTTCACTGAAAAGTAGTGAACTGTGGTCAAAACATTTTTTTTAAATAGGCGTATTTTTAAATAACAAAAATAAACATTTTTAAATTTGCTGCTGTTTCAAGGCTGAAGCAGAGTTCTATTTGTATATTCCTTGATAATTCTCTTGCTGAAGTCTGTTAAAATGTAGCAGGTTGCTCTAACCTTAAAGAATGCAATGAGAAATCAGACATCCTTTTGCTTTGGTTCAGCTCTGAGAGACAGTAAGCTCCAGAGAGGAGCAGAGGCAAACAGCTGCAGCACACCCAGTTTTACATCAGTGCAGCCATTTGTGCAGTATGTCTCAAAATATTGTTTGTATTCGCTTAGGCAAAGACCATTCTCTTTGAATAATCCATACTGTGTTCAGACCCTCACATGTCAGATGGCTTCCCAGGGTTGTGTAGTGCTGTATTTTCTAAAAAATGGTTCAGGAGACTGGGGTAATGTGACTGTTAGCTTCTCAGAAAATATATGAGGAACAGGAAGACAGTGTATCCAAATTTCAAACAAAATATCCATTGTAATAAGGTGTGGGGTTTTTTTTAGTTTTTGTTATATCTGAGATGGTTAACTTTTTTTATTGGTCAGTCTGTGAGCAGCAATGTAAATTAGCAAGCATCCCAAATAGAAACATGAATTGTGTTTATCATCAACTTAAAGATGTTTAAATAAGATTAGTTCAAGTGATGTATGCACAAATTAGTTTCCCTTTTATCTAGCCTTCTGCCAGTCCTAATAAACAGAATAATCAATCCTAGGAGCCTTCTTCTATAACATGATTGTATGTCTCTTATTAAGGAAATGTGAAATAATTTCTCTCTAGTCCCTGCTCAGTTCCTGCCTGTAATCAAGGTCTCTGGATATAATGATTCATCTTCATAATTTTTACATTTCATGATAGAAAACAGAAACAAAAATATTATTTTGTAGTCTATGTGTTTAAAGAATGATTAAATTCAACATTGTAAAACTGATTTTAAAAGTGCAAGATATTTTTGATTCTCCACAACACTGAAAAGGTGCTAGGCTGACTCAGAGAATTCTTCATAAACAAAAAAGCAATTATACCACCTTGTGAAGAGTTTGTGCTGTAGTGAGCTATACTCATCCTCATTAGGAAAAGCTGCTCTGAGGCCACTGGCACCTTTCTTACTGATTACAGTGAGGCCAAGACTCTGGCTAGGCATTTTCTCTCTTCATTGAAATAGAAAGTGCCACACAAAACCTGAGGTTAGCTTCATGGAAGATCCTAGAAGAAAAACATCATTGAAGCTTCCCTTTAGGTTACAGTTTGAGAATCTCCTTCATTGATGAGCTGCATCTCATATCCTCTTCCCACACAGAATGGGGATTGGCCTGCACATGCAATAATATTTTTACTTTCATGCTGAACTATTTACACTATAAATGAATTGTCTTTGGTCTTTTAATTGTATCCATAGTAGTAATTGTATCCATAGTAGTATATCACACTTTTAATAACCTTTGTCTAGCTAGGCAATTATGGTTTAAACCATTGTTGCAATGCAGTGGAGGACTTGCATGTCCCTTGGAAAGAGAGAGCAGAAGAGGAGTGGCCTTGTTTTTATACAGGCATAGAGAAAACAGTTTCTAATACTGCAGCATATTCATTCCTACTGGAGTTGATATGTTGCTGAAATCTTTTAGGTATATGGTTTTTACTGTGGCTTTGTCCCAGTTGCTCTAGTTAACTGCTAAACTCAGCCCTGGGGCTTGTTTACATAATTTTAATTACGCATTTCAGTAGGTTTAGAGGGAGTTTACACAGCAGATCTTATTAATCAAGTGGTTTCTTGGTGTTCTAGAAACTTGCTTCGTTCTCTTTATTGTAGTTGTCTTGAGAAGATACCAGAAGCTTGAAATGGAGGATTTAGCTAAAACCTTCACAAAGGCAGCAGATCACAGTCTCTCCCCTATGAAGGTGTTACCTTGGAAGGCAGATGCCGAGGTGTTTACCACAGTCAGACGTGAGCACTCCATTCTAAATTAAATCTACCCATGATGGTTAGCATGGAGCTAATCAAATCATTTGCACCATTTGATCTGGTTCTGTTGCCTTTCATTATGAAAGCTCATTTAAACTGCTTAAAACAAAAACTGAACTGATGAAACAGATAAATTAATGTGTCTGTGATGACATTTTCGTACCATTGCATTTTGTGTTATCTGAGCCTAAAGACTAGGCGTAAAAAAAAACCATAAAACCAATTACAACTTACTGAGTATTGTATCCTGTCATCTGAATAGTTCTATTAACATAGCCACTCAGTTTTGTTTTGAACAGTGCAGAGCAGCTTTTTGTTAGCATGTAGTGTTTTTAATTGATACAGCAGATAAAAATTAACATTCTGCCCTTAGAAATTACCTGCTTTTTTCCTGGATCATAGACAGTCTCTAAAAAGCTATTTGGTCATTGCTTTAGAAGCACAATGACTTTTTTTTTTTCCCCCTAGTAATTTCGATTTAACATTTGAAAATAACAGTGATTTCCTTGTGAATGATGTGTAATCTCATAAAATTAATAGGCTTTTCAGTTCAGTATTGGAATAAAACTGATGGACATTATGCTCCCCCACCCCTGTTTGTATAATACCTGATGGATACAATACATGTTAGGTAAACAGACCTGGGAGCAAAAAGGAACTGTGCTATCATTAGAATTCTTATGAACCTCTTACTTCCTATGTATTTTGGAAAAGCTATAACTACTAGTTTTTGGTTTGCTCATCAGAGGCACTTAATTGTCTATAATATTCGAGTTCAAATTCTGGTTTTTTTGTCTGTGCCATCTGCAATAGCTTTGATCTGACAACTAAGGAAATTAGCCCATTGAAGGTGAAGTAGCCACTGGGACTTGATTCCTGATTGGTTTTGTGAACATTTTTAATGCTTTTTCAACTAATTAGTAAACCATTAATTAGGCCCACCAAGCTGAAATGGAGGTAAAAGGATGTGGGCAAGACTTTAAAAACAAGGCGTGGTTACTTACTCTATGTGGGGCTGCTGTGGTTGAATTTTGCAAAACCCTAGGGCTTGGGGAAGGGATAAGAGGATGCATCTTTTTTCCAGGTCAGTTTAAACAACTGAAATGACTTACCTCTTGGAACTGGCAGAACAGTTGAAGTATTTCCAAATATGTTAGGATTTGGGAGGGGGAGCAATTGAAACATGAGGTTCTGTGTGCTGTGCTAAAAGTGTACAGTCTTCTGAAAAGTTGGAACTCAGTATAACCTCCTGAAATAAACTGTTAACACCCCTCATGTTTAAGGGGTATTTGGTTATGTTAAAGGCTAAGTTATGTCTTCTAATGTGCATGCATATTCTGGAAAGTGTCAGCATAGCTTGTTGCTCAGATGCCTTTCATATATGACTGTCTTTGCCAGATGCTTAGATCTGATGCTGTTACACATGGTAACAAGTGAGTGTTTGCTGCATTTTGTACTGCTTGCCTGAGTTCATACTGATGAAAGACAGTCAGGTGTAACTTGCCCTCCCTGTGCAACAGTCTAATGGTTGGGTAGGTTTTGGTCAGGTACAGCTGTTCCTGTCTGTCTGTGCCAACAGCACTGTGAAAAGGGGTATTGAGGTGTTGCCCCTAAAGATCTGAACTAACTTCATTTTGAGACATCTTTTTGCCAGTGATATGCAGGAAAATAATAAAAACTGCAGGTTAGCTTTTGTTTTCCCAAAGTCAGTTTCATTCCCACTGACTATGGAAATAATACAATGAAAAGAAACATAAAATCCCAAGTCCCTAAAGCCATTTGTTCAAGTGGCTCTGCAGACCATACAGCAAGAAGTGCAAAATCTCTCTAGCTGGCCGTGGTGCTGTATTAAATCTGTCTGACTGTGGCTGAGCTCCATGTGGTGCAGTTCTCCCACTCCATAAGTGGCCTGAGCCTCCTGGGGTCACCAACCAGTGACAGCTGGGATGCCCCAGGCTTTTTGCTTTCCACCATCAGGCATTCGTAGGGGTTTCAGCAAGGAACAAGTTGCAGGGTATTTGAATAGAATTATTGTGTGGTTGGACTCGATGATCTTAAAAGTCTTTTCCAGCCTAAATGATTCAGTGATTCTCTGTGCTACTTTTAGCTCCAGCCCTTCAACTGCCTACATAACCTGGCACAGTTGAGTTTGAATTTTTGTGTATTTTTATGCTACAAGTATTTCCAGTTTTAGCCATTCACTCTAAATGGTAGCAGTAGAAGTGACTGATGTCAAAAAAGGCAGATGGCAGTGATAATCTTCTTTCTTTTTTTTTTTAATATCAGTTACCTAATTGATGCTACTTGGTGTAGAGGAAGTTTTTGATCAGGTGTTGATTTCAGCAGATACTGTAAATGTTGCCAAGTTTAGTTGACTGTGTCTTAGAATAGAAAACTGCAATATTTCAGCCACCCCTGTGTAAAGATAAACTTCGTTCTGAATACCCCGAACCCTGGGGGGAAATAGGGAAATTCTAAAAACACAATAAAGAAACTATAAAAGACAACAATAATTATAGGAGGTAACGTTAGAAAGAGCTATCTGAGAAAGTGGAGAAATCCTTTTTTTGGTGCACTTATATGTAGACCCCTGCATCCCTCCTCTTCTTCCTTGTAAACTGTCCCTTTGTTAGACCTGCAAGTGATGAGGTTGTGTAAATCCACAGGATCGCTGTCATATCTGTGCTTCACTTGGGAGCCAAAAAGTCTCATTTTTTACTTCAGTAACTCCAGTGGGTTTAGTGGAGGGCTTGAATTGCAAGATCTTTGGGAAAGAGGCTTTTGCCTTTGCATCTCTGTCAGAGGGGCTTGCCATATTGTGCAGCAGTTGAAAAATAACTACTACTAGTGCTTAAAACAGGGAAGGCAAAGAGGCAAGGATGAGTGTGTCTGCAGTTGCTGAAAAATGGGTTATACTTTTAGCACTTCATTCTGTTCCAGTAAGAAGTCTTCTGCTTTTTTGGTTTTTTGTTGCTTTTCTGGAAGATGAACAGAGGGAATATGGAGATAAGCAATTGTAGAGGGAGTTTCTGGTTGTCTTTAAGTACATGCACAAATAAGATTTCTCCTCCCCTGTTTCTTCTGGATATCTGCCAATTAATGATTTGATTTAACAGGAAGCTTGGTATGTTGGGAGTGTGACGAAATTGAATCAACCTTGACTTCAGAGTTGGGTTTTTTCAGAAGTCTTTTTTTTTATTATATGATGATGTGTCTTGAAGGGAAGTTTTAAAGTGAAGATGTGTAGTGATTTATATCCTTTGATAAGATTTGCATTATGATCTTGGTTTTAATTTATTTTTTTCTGTAAATATGGTCCAGCTAATTACCACAAAACACCCATGAGGTGGATGAATCCTAAGTGAACTGTTATAAAGTAGTTTACAGTGAGCTGTAAGTAAAAAGATTAAACTTTATTTCCCAAGGTCGTGGAGTTGGAATTGAGGATCAAAGATAATCTTCAGGAATCAGTCTTCAGCTTAAACTGCTTACTTTCTGTCATTGCTTTGAATGATAAAACATAGTTAGGACAACATGGAACAAGCTTGACATATTTTCTCTTAGTTTCAGTATTCAAATGATGGTTTTATTCACAAGCATGTTGTTTCAAATAAAAGTAGTAATTTTCAGTGCTGCAGGTGTTAGGCACAAAAATGGCTTTGGGTTTATACACGACAAAAACATAAGTCTTCATAGCAAAGGATTCTATATCTGGGGAATAGGTTTTCCTCTACAGGTGCAGGTGGCTCTTAGGAGATTTTGGGATGGTACTGAGGTTTTAAGGCTAGGGGATTGTGCAGGATATGAAAACAAGTATATATCTTTTAACACATGTTTAAGCTAATGTAAATAGCCTTGAACAATTTGTAATTAATTGCTGGATTTATCATGGACTTCGTTTACCATCCACTTCAAACAACATTATTTAAGCTGATAGCTAAAGAGAGATTGTAAAATGCTAGGGAAAGTCTTTCTGAAATGAGATTTTTCATTTCAGTAGAGAAAAATAATTTAGTGTGTGTGTAGATCTCTCAATATATAATATGATTTTGTGCTTTAATTGTAAGATAGGAATTACACCTACACTGCTGCTCTGGCGTCATAGTAGAGAGGGCCATGGCAGGAGTCTTTGATGCTGCCAGATGATACCTCCATTTTGTTATTTGCCTACCAAAGCCAATTTACCTCTTTCTGACTGAAGTGGACAAAAATGCCCCCTTTCAGGTGTAAATCAAGGTCACAAAACAAATAGTCCATGGAGACAGACTTCAGAGCCATATGTCCTGATTTTATCCACTTGTGTTTATCAGTTGCTGCTGTTGGTATGAAAGTACCATCTAATGTAGTGGTCAGACTTACCAGCTGAGGGGTGAGACCAGGGTCCTGCGATGGTAATCCCTTGCCAGGATGGACTGGAGGTTTGTACCAGCACCTGGGCCTGGCTGCAGGGCAGGTGCAGCTCTGGCACAGCTTGCTTCCGCAGATAGTGAGCTGGGTTGGGGAAGCTGCACACTGGGGTCTTTCCCTGCTCACGCTGCAGACTTTTGCCCAAAGTGGGTGAGAGCTCACTTTTCAGGGGTGAAGCTCTGGAGGAGCTCCAGTGCTCAGCAAGACTCTGGAGTGAGACCCACATCTCCTTCCAGGTGGCAAGTCAGGGTGCACCTAGGAGGTGTACCCATGGACTTCGTTCTGTCTTTAGCTCTGGTTTCTGTAGTTAAGCCACCGAAACAAAAATGTGTCTATGGTTCCAATAACAGTCTATTGCCATGTTGATGGGCACAATTTAGCTCTCCAAGAGTGGCATTTCTTCTTGTTGTATGTTCAGAGGCATTTACTTTCCTCAGTTTTGAGATCAGAGAGGTTGATGTGACTGTATTGAGTATCAACAGTTTCTTTTCAAACTGCAGAAAGTTTTGAAGGTGAGGAGGGAAAACATCAGTTCTCTGTCAAAGTACAGAACAAGAATTTTAATACTGGAAGGTGTAACTTGAACTTCAGACACTCAGAGCCCTTGAGTACCTAACGGAGAGAGAAAACAAAGTTCCTTGGTGAATTTTGCTATAACACTGGACTAAAACGATTAATTTGTTCCAAGTTAGAGAAAAAAGGCACGTTACATCTTTTCCTTTGTGTGTCCTGTGACTTCATGCATGCTCTCACATTTTGTTACATTTGCAGCTCATAAAATGTTTCTGGTCTTCTATATATGAATGTATTTGAAACCAACATGCCATTCATCAATCACAATTAACAGCTTTTCTTTAAGCTGTTTTATGTTGATGTAGTGCCCAGAAGTGGAGCAGATTATGAAAACCAGTCTAGCAAGTGCCTGGAATAGCTATCATACAGAAGTTGCTATTTACTTTCTCAGTTACAGTCCAAGTCTGCAAACCTTTTCTGTCATGTGCCCATACCCCTTGTTGATGCATAGTTTGGTCTCAGTTATGGCCCTCAGCTACACAGTAATGAGCCAGAAAGGGCAGATGAGGCTTGAGGGACACTTAGCAAATTCTTCCTCTGTAACTAATGTTCTTGGGCAGTCCTCTCTGCTTTTGTACAACAGGTTCCATCTCTCTTGTCTCCCAAACTGCAGGCACTTTGCTATGCTTTAGGGTGTCAGTAGAGTGGAAGGAGCCTGCAGAGGCTCTCAGCATCTTGACTGTATCCACATAGTTGGTTTATTGCATGGACTAATACCATTTATGTCCATTTTTATTAATTGCTGTACAGGTGGTAAATTACCCATTTTGTTAAGCAGCAAGCTGTATGAAATAAGTGATTATCCTCAGAAAGCAGTGTAATTTGTGGCATAGTTTCTGTTGGGTTACCTAGAAGTAGTTGGTTGTTAAGTTTCAATCATACAGTTTTAATAATGGTGAGGTCGAAATACTTGATTCTGGACTTTTTTTTCTTACAGTTCCAAGACTACATGAAGACATCTTCAAGGGAGTCTTTTGGAAATGCTTATTCAGCAACACTGAATATCAATAGTGTCTCCAATATAGTTTCAGAAATGGGGAATATTGCTGAGTGTTCGCTGTCAAAATGTGGAGCTGGGGTCAAAAGTACAGATCAACTCCTGAATGCAAATATCACATTTCCCTTTGGAAGCAGCAGATAACTAGAATGAACTGAAACTGTAGACAGTGTATTTTTTATGACACAAATTGAACCCCTGCCAATGTCAAATGCCAAAGTACATTGTGAAAATAAAATGATGCAGTGCTAGCTAAAGTGCTTGCCATAACTATGAATAGATGTACCCATGTGCACGACACAGCTCCTACCTTTCTTTGCTTGGAGAGAACAGTTTCATATGTACCAAGGTCACCAGAGTGGTTGTATCCTGCAAAGCTCATGTCATGCATGAAAGTACATAAAGACCATCTGGGAACTATAAAAATAGCTTGTCCTGACTAGATGATTTGTGTGGTGGCCAAGGACTGATATGCTCATTCAGGAAATAAAAAAACAATGTCAAGCTTGTTGGGAAATAACCAGGCTCCTTTTCATCCTTGGGAATGGCTTGGTATCTCATAGAACAAAATCCACAAGGAGACTTTGGACCACATGGTTTCTGAATGCCCTGAAGGAGTCCCGTGTGAACTGAAGTGGTTCAGTGCAGGCAATGGAAATGTTGAAATTCTTCTTGAATATTTTAAGTTTTCAGGTTTAATATTTCTGAAACAGACTGAGAGTGATAGTAGAACTTAACTCATACCCAAAGACATTTTTTTTTAAGTTTTTAAGCTTTTGAAGGTTTGGGGTTTTTAAGTTCTTAAATGAAATTATATCATATTTTTCATACAAGTAGCTACATTCTGCCAGTGCCAGTCAGCTTTATTCAGTCATCTTGCAAATGTTTTACATGCTGATCTCATATAAAGATGATATAAAGCAAGACTGAATTTATTTTTTTAATTGACCTACAGGCATGCAGGACATACAAGTAAAATCTAGATAACATTGACCTTTTTTTTTTTTTTAAACAAAACAAAATAAACACAAAACCAACCAACCAAACAAAGAAACCCCCACAAAACAAAACCCACCCTAATTCAGAAAGAATGGTTCCAAATGATAATAGAAATTCCCATAAGCAGTGAAACTCAATTTCAGCCTTTCTGTGCAGGAGCAAAAATAGAGATATTAATGACTGGTATTCTGATAAGTATTTCTGTGCCACAGGTGACACAATAGCAGCTTTTGAGCACAATTTTAATGAGGTGTCATACTTAAATGACTTATGTTGAACTCTTTAACCTGAACACTGTAACCTGTGGCAAGTCTGTGTCCCACTTTTTATTGTTAGATAAAAGTATTGAGATTCTCCAGCCATGTCAGGCAGTCCAGGCACTATTTTAGGTGCTATCAAGAAGCCTAAGAGATGCTATTTAAGAGGATAGTTGTAAACCACCTCTGTGATCTGGTTTATGTAATGCTGAGCATCTAATTATCACCACACATTTCTGGCTTCAAAACTGCCATTTTATGTTGAAGAGAAAGTATTAGTGTGAAGGATCTGGATACTGTTCTATTAAATAGGTTGTGAGACCTCTAATGGCTTGTTCTGTCCCTGATTTATATTGCCTGCCAGAAGAGTGATGTGTACATGTAAGGAAAGTCTAATGTTCAATGTTAATTGAGTAAAAACTTAACTACATCTGTGTTATCTTTCACACTTAATACCTGAACTTGGCTTGAGATCAGAGATTCAACAGGTCCATGCCATTGTGTCCCTAGTGCCTGCAGTAGCAAATTTTATCTGTGATCTGTTCCCTGCCATTGCCACCCGAGTTGGTCACAGCCAGTTAGCTTACTGCAGATTCAGCCACAATTTAAGCTGATGTGTGGGAAATAGGAACAGCTGGGGAATTTAGACATTAGAGGGAGTTTGATTTCTGAGTTAACACAAGAGTAGAGATGTACTGACAGCTCTTTGGTCTCCTGTTTTTTGTTGGTTTTTAATATTGTAATTGTATAAAGAGGAATGATTGACTACTTTGAAACGTGGAAGAATATAGGGGTCATATACTCAGGACTGTGAGGAACTTTTTTTCCTATTTGTGTGTATATTTGTGCATAATCATTTTCTTTCTTCATGCAAGTGGTTTGATCTTACAACTGAATGAAGATAAAGTCTTCAGAATAGTATATTCACAATCAATATTAGTAATACTTCAGATCCTGTCTTGGGAATATTTACTTACAGTATAGTTTTCCATTCTTCTTTTTGTAATCTCTTACTTCTGAAAGTGTTGTAAGCAAGCATTCTGCTTATACTTTAAAAACATGATTTTTTGAAGTGATGAAAATGTTGTTTTACGTTAGAGATACAGTTACAGACACCAGCTTTGCTAATATGAAACCCATTTATTCCACTTGCTGAATACAGGGCTTTTTTTCATTGGGCAGAGCAGGAAATTATGGTTGGGTTTTATTCCAGGTGTTTTTGAGCACCTCTAAGAGGTTTAAGTAGGGGAACGTAGTGTGGGTGTTTCAGGAGTTGTGACACCTTTGGAATACAGACTTGAGGCAGAATCAGTTGTGCAACTTTTCTGTTTTATAGCCTCACCTGTAATCAAAGTGAGCAGTGTTCCCTAAATGCCATTAAAGCGTGCAATTAAACAGCAGGAAATAAATAGGAAACCATTTCTTTGCTCTCAGAATGGAGCCTCACTTCAGCTGGCACTCTTGCCCATCACAGCTCTCCCTAGGCTGCTTCCCACAACTTGGCAGCCTCCTCCTCCTTCACTGTGTTGCCCTTTCATTGAAGCTTTTCTTCCACACCCCCAGATACATGTATGTGGCTGTAGCTATCAGCTCTCCCAACGTGCAGTTTGCCACCACTCCCCTGAATTTAAGCACTACAATTCAAACTCTGCTCAGACCTCACCACGTTGTCTGGCTCCGCTGGCTTATTCCACAGAGAAGCTCAGGGAAGGGGGTTGCCTTGAAGAAGAAAAGGTGACTGCTCCAGCAACTGGTGGCAGGAGAGGCCATATTGTTTTGTAGCCTTTGCAGCTTTAATTTTAACAACCACCCATTTAAGGTGACTTGATGAGGTGCTATGTCCTGTGCTAATTTGTGTGTTATATGCTTCTGTGTCCTGTGGATTAGTTAATTGTAGACCTCAAGTGTAAATGGTTTACCCCTTCAGCTTCACCTCATAGACATTCTAGCAGTTTGTTTTTAAATGACTTCACACAAGAAAAAAAATGTGAATAAAGTTGTCCTTAGAAGCAAGAAGGATTCTTCTAAAAAATGAAACAGAAGTTTTGTGTTTCACTTTTGATAAAATGGTTAATTTAAAAATCAATTTAAGAAGAAAGCTGCTGTAAAGAAGTATTTATCTAGAAAAATGATTATAAGAGTTGATGTATTGAGACATGGTATTATTCTCTCAGTGGTTAGCTCACATGAAGTAAAATAATTTTAAGGGTTTTGTTTAATAGATATGCATTGCATCTTAGAGACTCTGTAATAGTCTTACAGACTATTGCACTGATAGAAGGAACTGGACCATGTTTATTGATGTAGTAACAAGACTGTGCATGCATTCATAGGGCTATTTGATTCATTAGAATTGGTTTTAAGTCAGTGATTTATTTGTTGTTTACTTTTACCTGCATGCTGGTATAAATTTATTTGGCTGCTTGTCCTCAGGCTTCTCTTTCCTCCACCTCTTCTTGATTTTTCTAGAGGAAAATATGCAACTCAGTTGAAAGATCAGTCATCTGCAGATGATCTAGCACTTGAACCTTCACACAGACCATGTCAGTCACCCTCTGTGCTAATTAAGAGGTGCTTTGTGGAAATTCACTGGTGAGGATGGATGCAACTCTCCTGGTTGCTGCTGCTCTTATAGCAGACAGAATCAGTAGGAGCTGAAAGCTAGGTTAAAGCAGTGTGGGGGCAAGAGAGAGTGGAGTGAACAGCTGACATATGGGTGAATGTTTCTGATCTTTTTAATATGATTACTCAAAGTCTCTTAAGAGCCATTCTCACATAGTAACATTTTTGACAAGTGTGTTGTGGTATGGTATGGTGTGGTGTGGTGTGGAATAACTTGAGGTGGACCTAGGAAGACTGAGCTTAGCTTTGCTTTTTGAGAAGCAGTAGAAATTATTTTGTGCTTGTTACTAACAGCTGAAATGATCAGAGAGATTAGAGATAAATTTGTCAAACATGCTTTACATTTATGCTCATCACAAAAGCACTGTGGTTCTTCACTTTGAAATAGAATGGATGTAGTAACTTATGACCATAATGGTTAAACCATTGCTGTCATCTAATGAGAGCCTGAGATGCCAAAACATACAGGGAAACATCTTCTAAGGTGTATTAGTTAATGTTTTAAGAGCACTTTGAAAATGCAGAGCAATCAGAAGTCATTAATGGTGACACTGTTAACTCTTTGTGTGAAATTGGCATTTGTGTGCATAAAACTATGCTTTTCTTAGACTATTGTTGTCAGTATTGATTGTACAAAACCACCCCATATTATGTTCTTATTTATTTTCCTGCTCTTTGTATTGTAATCCAAAAGGAATGCCAAGAGTATACTAATAATAGTTGGTTTTCTTGTCAGTGAGATGTGCCTAAATTATTATCCACCCCAAAAAAAGTCTTAAATTGCTTGATTCTAGGTGTATGATAAGTGCTATTTGGATGTGTCCATGTCAGATCTTAAAATAAGGAAGCTGAGAATTTAATTTGTATTTGGTGAGTGCTGTTCTTAATTGAGAAAAAAAAATGGAAAAGGAAAAAAAAATACATATTTTTTTTTTACAAATCCCTAAACTAGCTAAGTCTCATAATTTAATGCTTGGAGGAAAAATCCATAACTCATAAAAATTAATAAAAGATGTTTATAAATACAGCTACAAGGCACTAAAGATCACATGGTCTAAATGTGCAGAAATAAACTACTGGTAACAATTAGTATGAAGGACAGAAATTTCCAAAGCAGTGCTGTATTGTAGCTATAATACTTTTCCTCTGAATCACTTGGGAAGAAGGAGTATTCTCTGCTATGTGAAGGCAGATGGGACACCTGAGTCTACCAACTCAGTGGTCCATCGATGGTCTGTAGCCATGATGCCCTTCGTCTTTCCCAGTCCCTGTCCCATCCCTCACCCTTTCTTCTGCATCAGCATGTGTCTGCTTTCTCTGGTGTAAAAAGACTGAGCTCTGGTCACCTGAGTAAGAAGCAAAATTAATGTAAGGAAAATATTTTCATCATTTAGTTACAGGCCTCAAACAAACCTGTGCAGAGCATATATATACACAAGTACTATTTTCAGGAGACTTTCTTTTACTCAAATTTGTGTTGATTTTCCCTGCAACAGAAAAGGCACTTTGCCATGAGAGCAGCCTCTCTGCCAAATGTCAAGTCCCTGCTCTGAAGCATGGAAGCACTGGAGTTTTTCATTGAAACAGCTGTGTAAATATCAGCAGAACTAGGGTTTCCCCACCTCACTCTGAAACAACTGGACTGGTTTTGCTTATGCCTTCCAGAAAAAATTTTGCCTGAGGCAGACACTCACCATGGAGCTTCACTGTCCAAATAGTTAAACTAGAGTCAAATTATAAGCGATAATATAAGCCTATGATATGTCATAGTTAAGTGTAGGTGTTGAAGTCTGCTCCTTGCATGATCCTAGAAAGACTTTTGAGTTTCTATAGAAATAGAGATAAAAATTACCTTCCCTTCATAAGAAAATGTAAAACATGATGAATAGTGGTGAAGAGTGAAAAAAATTAATGAAAATTCATCTTTGAGTAAACAATACACAAATGCTTATACTTACTGTGCATGTTTTGCATTGATGCTAAAAAATGGAAATGTGTATGGCTCATGATTCAACTGCAAGATACCTACAATAAGCAGGAGATCATTAAGAGGGCTTACAGATCTCTCTTTCTTTCCCCATCCTTCTGACTCATGAGTCTCACATTCTTAGCCCCATAGAGTTTTCATTTCAGGCAGCTGTAAGCAGGTGTGAAGTCTGCTGTCATGGAACTGGAAAATGCAAGTTTGAGCCTGCTAATTCTTAAGTGAATGCTTCTATCTTCAGTCTCTTAAATCTCTTTATACTTCCTCTGCCATCTTCCTCCTCTTTTTTTTTTTCCAAATAAAAATAATGAGTCAGTCCTCTACAGCCAAAGATACAAATTGGAACCTAAATTTGGAGGGGAAATTTGAAGCAATGAATCCCAGTCACAGGCAAGTGTCTAATCTATGGCTACAGGAAAGCACATAAGTCTCTGAAACAGGTGCATAACTTTCCCCATTCCTTGTAGAAGGAATTTCATAGCTAACTAGCCTTTGAGAATTATGTTCCAGGAGCTGGATGACTAAAATACTCACTTGGTTACAGTATCCTTAAAAGACCCAGTAGTCATGACAGCATGGTGTCTTACAGTACCTCCCTCCCTACCTACTTGCCTACATACCTACCTATCTATCTATCTATCTGTCTGTCTGTCTATCTATCTTCCTTCATGTCTTTTCCAAATACAAATTCTCTCTCTAAATAAAATTAGTGAGGAGGACAATGAATGAGACTGTTCCAATCTGGAAAAATCGCTTCTGTTTAGTTCCCATCAATACTGATGTTCATTTTAAAGCCACAGGGAGGTTTTGTGTCTTTGTAACACTAGTGTAATTTCTCTCTGTGTGATCTAGAAGAAATAAGTGATCTGGGCCATGGGAGTGCAGCCAGTCAATCAAGGGAAGGGATTGTCCCCATCTATATGGCAGTCGTCAGACCACATCTAGAAACTGCATCCAGTTTTGGGACCTGACATAGGAAAGAGGCAGACAAACTGGAGGGAGCTTGGGATGACCCCAGAGTGGTGGGGCTGGAACACATGCCATATGAGGAGGGGCTGGGGCAGATGGGGCAGCCTGGAGAAGGGGTGTCTTCAGTGGTACCTAACAGCCCCCCATCACCTACAAGGGATTGATTATTAAGGAGACAGAGCTGGGCTCCATTCAGCAGTGCAGGGCAAGAGGGTGAGAGACAACAGGTACAAGCTGCAACAAGTTCAGGCCAGGTATAAGGAGAAACTTCTTCCTATGTGTTCCCATGGGGAATGAGGGAGTGGAGCACATCAGCTTGGGAGGCTGTGCCATCTCTGTCATTGAAGGGTTTTAAGCCCTGACTGCTCCAAGCCCTGAGCAGCCTGGGCTGACCTCAGAGCTCATCCTGCTTTAGGAAGGATCTTGAATTTTTAAAGCATTGGAGTGCTTTTTTATTTAATCTGAGCTAACTAATAACTGTGTCATAATATATTAAAATCCTTCCTGAGGAGTATTCAGCTACATTTTTTTTAATGAAAAACTTGGATTATGTCATGTCTGTCTCTGACTCCCCAAGGATTTTGGAGTTCATCTTAGTTTCTAGGCTGTTTAGCCTTTTGAAAACACTTTCCTCTTAGTGTTGCCTTTTAATCTATAGACTTTGCTGTTTATATTAGAGCTGTGTAGGACTTCGTGATGCTGCCACCAGAAATGTGATTCTTTATCTTTCTGCATTATACATTCTTTCATCTACAAATGGAGAAAAACTGCCTAGTGAGGACTGGCAAGTCACTCTTAAAATACTCTCTCACTACACAAACCTGAAAAAATGCTGCTGCTTAAATCTCTTCTCCTGGCCCTGGACTCAGTGAAACATCAAAGTATCATCTAGAAATGCACCAAAACTTGATACTTTTGTACATTTGGTACCTCCATACATGGCCACCCTTCAGCTAAAAAGAAGCACAAACTATCCCACTAGTCTTACCAGCAAGACAGAAAGCCAGGGAAACCTAAAATGTCACAGAGGCTGCCTCAGCCCTGGTGGCCAATTAGATCATATCACTGGATATGCTGTGCATCAATTTTTCTTTACTATTTGCAGTCTGGCTATAGAGCATGCAGAGAAAATATTAAAAGAAATAAAGAAAAAACATTATCTGAAGTTAGCATTTGAGGTGGTTTTCATAAGATGGAGATTTCTTAGTCTTAGTCTTTGTGTTGATTTTTGTGGGAAGTTTCTCTGTGAAATATTTAGCAACGTGAATGCAGAAAACTAACTTAGAAATAAACTTATACTCTGATAGTTGCTTAGCCACTTTTGCAAGCATCCTTGAAAGTAAATTATCTCTCTCCATCGTTTTTCCTTCTCTCTCCACATTCCAACAAGGAAAGTAGTGTAACACCTTCCATAGAAATGGAAGCATTTAGTGATCCTTCTGTAGAGCTTGAACCAATTTAAACCAGGAGCAAATGTAGTGAGCCAACAAATTACCACTGCCAGCTAAATGTGGGAGGTAGAAATACCCTGCAGAGAAGTATGCTGAATTTGTTTTTTTCTTTTACTGTTGTTCCCTTGTGCTATCCTATATAATCTTTGCCCTTACAGCATTTAATGTTGACATTCTCTTAGGATTATTCAAGAGAAAACATTAAGTATTTATAGCCATAGTTAATATGTTTATAAATAGTTTATAATAGGATCTACTGTAGTAAAAGTTTGAAAGAGTTTCCATTATAATTCTTTGGTTTTGTGTATTCTAAAATGTACAAAATTCTTGTTTTGGGTGGTGAAATTTTCCGTATTGTGAGTCTGAAAAGTATTTTTTCCTTGGTAACTCACTGAGTATAATCCTCTCAGCTATTTTGGAATTCTAGACAAATGGGAAAAATATTTTTTCCCTTTGTATAATAATGATAATAATAATGAAAATCCTCAGCTACGCTATTAACAGCACTACAGGGAAAACGAGGTTGAAATATGTGGTAAGATCTACTGCCTTTGATTGCTCTGAGGGAAAAATTAAAAATAAAGTTATAGGTGATGGAAAAATAACATCAAACTGTTCCCAGTAACATCTGCTAAGCTTATTAGCAGAAACTAATAAAAACCCAACCCCTTGATGATGTTGCTGCACATTCCCTTTGCTTGAGGCCATCCAGCCATCTAGCAGCCAGGCTGCTGCATCTCCTGACCGCTCTCTAGACCTTTGCAGAGCCTTAGCACAGCACTTATTTGCTGGGCAGCCACGTGGCCTCAACTTGTGAGGCGTCAGAGGTGTGCCTGTCCTCTTACCATGTGTGATGAACCACACTGGTTCTTCTCCCATCCACTACTTCTAGGACCCTGCAGCAGTATAGGGCCAGCCCACACAGCTGAAAAAACGTAGGGGTTTTTAGCCAAGGACAGACTGCTATTATTTTATATCATCTTACACATAGAGCTTTGCTAAGTCCAAGGGTTGGTTTTGTTAGCACAAGTTACAGTTGTTGTCATGAGACAGGAATACCTTATTGGCTTTCACATTTAGTTTTTCTCTAACTCCACCTGTGCCAAGTCATCCTAAAAGATACTAAAATAGCATGAAATTCGTATGTACATAGAATTGAAACACAGGTTCTACTGTGTTTCTATCTGGGTCTTGTGGAAGAGAAGTAATGTGCAAACCTATAGGTATGTGGACAAACAGGCCCTAATGCGTGGCATTGCTGCTGTGTCTGCATTGCTGCCTCTTGCCTGAAGAACATTTTCTGCTCCCCACAGCTCTAAGACAAAGGAACAAAATACAAGATTATGAGTGTGAAAAGATCTCAAACCCCTTTATGCCTACATCACCATGGTCTTGTGGTGCTTAGTCAACATGCCTGTCCATAACATATTGGATTGTGGAGATTATCTGCTGTGGTATCTGGCACTAGTAACACTGCAGCCAGTTAAGGTGATAATGGTTTGATTTTTAAAAAGGAGAGTTTACCCTCAGGATGGTATAGGAAGCAGTTCGTGTAAGGAATGTGGTAGAAGCCACACACAGATGTTTTATCCTTATCTTACTCTTGAAAAACAAGATGCACAAGCCAGACATAACCCAATTTGGCAGTCTAGTTAGGTGCTCAGATGCATTGGGAAATGTCAGGGTTTTGGCCCCTGCTACTGGAGTTGCATCATTTTTAACAGCAAATATTGAGGATAAAAATCAGAAATAATCAAAAAAACCTTATTTGGATGGTCTGTCTTTTAGGCAAGGTCTTCAGGCTGTCTCTCTCTCTTGTCCTTCCAGGCCCATCACTCTTGTGTTTCTTTCTATGGCATTGCCTCATGGTCAATTGCTGCCCATGAAGTGGGTGGCTCTAGGCCTTATAGAGGTTTCTGGAAGTTCCTTATCTGTTGCAGCTGCATGGTGTCATCTCAAAGGCAAATGTTTTGTCTCCTGGACCAAGGCCTGTCTCATCACAGTTGAGTATATGTCTACGTACATTCTTACAGGCTAGCTTGGGACTCAGATAGCTCACATTGAAGTTTTAGTAGATCTTTACTGTTAGGTGTCAGATAAATTGTCGACAGCTGGAAAAGAAACTCTGCTTTATTCCAAATATTTTAGGGGTGTTCATTCTAAAAGTTCAGCTGTGTTAGTTGCTCAGGTCTGCAGTTACAGAAAGAAAGTTAAACAGGTATAACCAGTTCTGGTAGGATCTCATCCCATCGTATTCCTTTCACTTCAGTAGTCTGTGAATGTGAAGCACAGATGCAAAGTGTAAATGCTAAAGTTTGCTTCTTTTGGTTTGTTGAGGTTTTAATAAAAATCCAGGTATATTAAGTGAAAAGTTACATTTGAGATAGTATTAATACACTGTTCCTCTTGCCAAAATTAAAGAAAAGCAAATCCTCATAGAGCAGTTGTGCTGTCTTTTTAAAGCTGTAATCTTCCTCAGCTTTTTTGAGTGTGAAGCACTACTTAAAAGATTTAAAGCAGGTTTCTTGTTGCATTCTGTGCATGGAAAGGCACATGCCCACAGACAAGTAACTGTACAATCAGACCATCATGTATTTTGGCCTAATTGGTTTGAAATGAGTGGACACACACCATTGTCCCCCAGTTTGTCCTAATTGCCATTTTGTGCTCATATAGGGAAGAAAATCCTGGTTCTGCTTAATGGCAGCATTCCCAATTGACTTCAGTTGTTCCAAGAGTGATGAGGTATCTTGATTCTCAAACTAAATCGAGTCATGTGTTTTGATTTCTCAAGCCTCTGTAATTGATTCTTTTTTTAAAGAATTTAAAAACAATTAATTTCATTTAATTTGCAAGCTCTAGGACTACTGCCAACCTTTACTCTCCCATCAGTCTTATTTTTGGCTTCCTGGCGCTTTGCATACAATATACTAGTGTAAACAATTGAAGTTGCTTCTTCTTAGAACTAACCTATAAAAGAGTTATAAGACAATTGCTCTAATTAAGAAGAGAGATTGGTTTTGTTTGCTTTATTTTCCCTTAGCAAAGTACCAAAAGGAGAGTTCAATACAGGAAAGCCCATTTTGCTCTGCAGCAAAAGGGAGCTGGAAAAGATCCACTTGAACTCTTAGAACTGAAATGCTGGAGGCTGATGTAATTAAGTAAACCAGCTGAGAACTGAAAAATAACCTGATCGAACTAAGAGAAGTGTGAAAGAGCTGAGGCACAGTTCTGCATCTTTTGATAGAGGAAACAGAGTTTGCTGGGAATTTGGTGATGAAAGGCTTGCCTTTTGTTAACAGTTAGTTATTTTGTGCTGGTAATTGTTGATTAATTTTAAAATGTTTTAATAGCACTCAGAAACTGCTGGAATATCTCTTGTTGTCCTTTCTCTAAGGAAGTAGGTGTGAGTTCTGTTCCAAATGGCTTTTTAGTTTGAAACTTAATATATAATTCTTTAAAAAGTAGTATTCATGCACAAATAATACTTTCTGACATGATGCCCCCCAAAGTGTTTAACTGGCAAAGTTATTTTTATTAATACTTTTTATTAGGTTTTATTTTTTTAAATGGTTTTATATTTTACTGGCTGCTATATTATTTTATTAACATTTTTTCCAGGACAAGGCAACCATTTTTTTATCATTTACTGCAGATTTTTAAAAGGATAAATACAGTGTTTTCAGCAGTGCTTCAAAAAAAAGAGAGATTCATCTGTTCAAAACCCGTAGTATAGGAAGGACATTGAGATACTGGAGGGGGTGCAGAGAAGGGCAGCTAAGCTAAATCAAGGGTCTGGAGAACAGGCCTTATGAGGAGAGGCTTAGGGAGCTGGGGTTGTTTAGCCTGGAGAAGAGGAGGCTGAGGGGAGACCTTACCGCTCTCTTCAGCTACTTGAAAGGTCATTCTAGGGAGGCGGGTGTTGGCCTCTTCTCCCTTGTGACTAGTGACAAGGCTAGAGGGAATGGGCTTAACCTGTGCCAGGGTAGGTTTAGATTAGATATTAGGAAGAATTTCTTTACTGAAAGAGTAGTGAGATCTTGGAATAGGGTGCCCAGGGAGGTGGTGGAGTCACCATCCCTGGAGGTTTTTAAGAAGAGGATAGATGTGTTTCTTCAGGGGATGATTTAGGGATAAGAGTAGTGTAGGGCTACCAGTTGGACTAGATGATCTTGAGGGTCCTTTCCAACCGTAATGATTCTGTGATTCTGTGATCTTTATAGATTTTGCATAGTAAACCAACCTTCTCCTTGAGGAAAGTTTTTGTTTTATTCAAAACCCCATTTTTTGTCAGATTTGCTTCATTATGAGTGACTCTTCAGGATGGAATTGAAGGGTCATTGATCGCTGCCACATTTATAATGATCCTGCCTTCTACCTTCTCTTTTCTTTGATTGGCACCAGATTTTGAACAGTGGTATGTTTCAGTTCAGTGACTAATTGTATGAAATACTCTAGTATGTTAGAATCCAAGCCAGATCTTTTTTATTATCAGTGCCATTTTTCTGAAGCTCTCAGATACCAGTGCAGTTGTTACTTTCCATCAGAATGTGGTCTTACATGCAGCAGTGAGTATGGGGATGAGCTGGGGCTCCCTGGATTTGTTTTGGTTTAGTGGGGCTTTTTAACAATCAGCAGAAGGTCAATGTAAATAAATACACTGAAGTCCAGAAACAAAACCAAAGCAAGAGCCAGCTTTAACATTTGGCAATGCAGGTTTTCTGACAAGCTGATTGCCTTTTCTCTTTGAGGTCTCCGTCCTTACTGAGCTGCTATAAATGTCGGTGACAGAGTTCTAAGTGTGACCCCACATACTCTACAGTACAATAACCTTTCTCAAAGGAGATTTCTCTGTTTTGCAGAATCTCAGCTTTTATTTTCCCCATAAACACAAATTTGTTACTGTGGTTTTGAAGAAAACCTCAGAATATTAACAATGTAAGTGATGCAAAAACATCTGTGAGCATCTGTAAAGAGCCTAGTACAATCTGAGTGATTTGAATTGCCTCATTTTTGTTATTAGCTAATGTGGATGACCTATGGTGATCATTTACAGAATGAGGGTAGTTAACTCTTTGCCTTCTCATTAGGAAAGGCCAGGGAGACAGAGTACAGTTCTTAGTGTGAGAACATCTTGATTTGCTTTCTTAAGTGCATGATCTCTAGAAAGAGCAATTGTTTCTATTTTAGGTTTAGTTTTTTTAAAGGAAGGTGTTAAAGTGAAGTCTTACAAGAAGGAGTCTGGAAGTTGTGTGTGCACAAGCTGCATTTTTAACAGGGCTCGCTGGGGGGTTTTCTGCGACTGACATATGTAGAGTTTAGAAACAACCAGCCAGCACGCTCCATGCCTTGTAATCAGCAGGAATGCAATGGTCTCATTCCCTTGTCAGGATGCTTGTAAAGAAAAGACATTTTACTCTTTAGCTTCATAAAATAGCGGGAGAGAGGGCTGAGTGTGCTCATTTCCTCTCCAGAAGTTTGGTTTTGGCATTTTTGGAAAGAAGCATACTGGAGTTCCTCCTTGAGAAGAGGCAGCTGCAATAAAAGCCAAGTCTGAAGAATGCAATGGTGTGAGCCAAGCAGAGCTCATTAGCCTTTGGGGAAGAGCTTCTGGCTGCTGACTCTGTTCTGGTTCTATGGTAAATCACAGCCTAGAAGTAAGGAAGAGTAGGGTTCCTTCAGCGTTTCTGATTAAAGTATTTTTCAACAGAGAATACTGAGATTGCCTAAGTGAGTCATTTTGTGAGAAGTAGCTTCTGGCTTTGGGAAATATTTTTTGTTGACCTACAGAGCATATGCAGAACAGTGGCACATTGATGTGACTGTGCTGTCACGGTGCATTCCTAGAGTCTGTTTTAGTTCTCATGTTCATACTCTCTTCTCTGAGATGGAGAGACTGCAGTAGGTCCTGGGAGATGTGCCTTGATGTGTGGAGCCATCTTGGACAGGAAAATGGGAACACGAGTAGGTTGAACTCTGGTTCCCATTGGGCAGGGCATCAGTTGGATGACATTAAATATTTGAACTTTCTGGAATGTTTTCATTTTTATGAATCCTCTAATTTTTGCCATTTCTTTCCCTCCAAAGCAAATTCACAATTTCTCTTTGCCCTCTGTCATTTTAATGACAGTGTCATTGTCATTAAAACTTTGGTTGGGAAAAGACCTTTTGGCCTAGCTTTGTCGAAACAGTAGGTAAATAGTGTGACACCTTCAGGAGATAAATGAAAATCTGTCAGATTGGGTTAGGTTTTTTTTGAGAGGAGGATGTTTATTTAACAATAATGACCCCCCAAAAAATCCTCTAGGAAACTAACAACTGCTCAGCAGTCAGTTAAAGCAGACTGGAACTTGCAGATTTCTTCAGGAGGCAAGACAGGGGCCAGACCAGCCATCTAATGAATTTCTGTTGGTTGGGCTGGATGGAGAAGTGGAAAGTGCCTGGCTTCCTATTTAGGTTTCAGGTTTTGCTTTTAGTTTAGGTGTTTTCCCTAAATGTCTGCCTTGTTTCTGCCTTCCTGAAGGGAAGATTGGTAACTCTTAGGCCCTGTAGAGGGCAATGCTGCTTCAAGTAGCAAATGTAAACTCCTTTCCTGAAATAGCCTTTGTCATCCCCTGCCCCAGTGTTAGCCTGGAGGGCAGGACACAGCCCTGGAGGACCCTGTGAGGATTATTTAGAAGAGAGGCAGAATTGTGTCTTTAGATGCGGTTTCAAAGTTTCCCTTAGTTCTTCAGCCAGATCTCCCTTGTTCGTGGCAACAGTGCTAAAATGCAGGACAAAGGAAGAGCAATCATTGAGTAAAAGGATGGGATGTAAATGAACTATACTTCGTTGACCTGGCTGGCTCCATGCTGAACCATAGCTATGCATGAGGCTGCCTTCTCCAGAGCCACTTGCATGTCCATTAGCAAAATTCCCAGTGCTCCAGAAAGGTTTAACTTGAGAACAGTGGTATGTTGGTGCACAGAGCCAAATCAGGTCCAGTGGTGTACTCCAGGAAATGAGCTGCCCTGCTTGCCCAGAGGACAGGGAATTGTCCTTCAGTATTAGTTTTGCTGCAGCCAGCTAACTCCAGCTGGACAACTTGGTTCAGCAAAAGCCAAGCAACTCTAGAAGCACAATGGTAGCATTGCTAATAACCCAGCCTTTTACCTCTGTACAGGAAGCATTTCTACAAACCTATCCCAACAGAATTGATGGTTGAGTGTTAATTTAAAATAAGTGTTAAATTTAATTTTACATGATCTTGAAAACACATCCACCAACGTGGTCTGAGTCTTTGAGATCCATTATACTTTGGGAAGTCTTGGTGGGCTCAGCTCACAAGTTTGGATATTATCAAATATCTGCAGAATCACAAAATAGTTTTTTAAGGTGAGGTTGAAGTAAACAGAACTTTCCACTAGGTGTAATTGGGTGCAGGAAAAAGTGTTTCAAGTAAAAACAAAAGTTCAGATGGATGTTTGCATGCTTTTTGTAAATCCTCTTGACAGTGTGAAGAATTAAGATGTTACTGCTGTTTCAAATGTGAAATGGCTGCAAAGACAGATTGGTATTGTTATAAATTCTATATAATTCTTTTAAAAAACTATTAAGTTAGGTAATACCAATCTCCAGTAACAAAAGGAGACCATCAACTAGCAGAAATAAACATATGACAGTGATACCTAAAGCTTTCTGCAGTTTTCTGCATACAAGTTTGCATTGCTACATTAAAAAAGTTGTATTGAGGGGGAGGCTGGTTGTTTGTTCCTTGTGAATCAGACTTGGAAATACACAAAAGATAAGTATGTTCCTCTCCTCCCCACCATGTCTGTTGGAGCCTCTTTTATTTGGGGTGTTCATCTGCAGAGAAGAAGGAAATTAAAAACAGCATTAATGAAATTGAGTATGGTCTTTCATAGCTCAGCCAAATTTCTAATGAATAGATTTCCCTGGGTGAAAGCCAAGATCTGTGTATCATTTTGGATGGATAAAAGCTTTACAGTTGTGTATCTGGTTTCTTCACTGGCATCTGTGGAAGGAAAGAAACCTTAAATGTACGAGTGGGGATCATCTGGTTATTTATGGCACGGTAACAATGTGTATAAAGATATGATCCGACACATATGTCAGAGTAATTCCTGTTGACTGACTTCAGGGAAAATACGTTGTAAATCCAACTACTTGGTGTGCTTGGGATTCTGGTACGAAGGTAGCTGCTGTGGAGGTTTTTCTGGAACTGTCAGACTATTTACTTGGTTTCTCAATTCTCTGGTTTTAATTCATTTAAGAGAAGTCATCTTTAGAAAACAAATAAAAGCCACCACCCCTCCTTTCTGTTCTCTTCCCTTTCCCAAAGCAACTCTCTCCATGTGGGAAATACCATGTTAATATCTTAAATTAGCAGAATGCATCCAGAAATGGCATCTGTAATTTCTTGTTTTGTTTTAATAAAGTTCATTTTACCACAAAGTACGTCATTGCTGAACCTGAATTTTTGTAAGAGGTTTCATCTTGACCAACTTTCCTACCACCAAATTCTGAAACTGCTTTTTTTAAAAAGCTTGCAGAAGTGTTAAGTGTTTTTGAATCTACAGCTATCAAAGTTTTTTAATTGATTGTTATCATAGCAGAGGTAGCAATACAGATGTATTTTAAGTACTCAGACACAGATGAAAATGGCATTAACTGTTGCTATGAATGTCTGTCTTGTTTTTTATTGTATGGTAATGATTATGCAAAAAAGGTGCACAGGGACTTATTGATTATTTAGAACCAAGTCTGTTTATCTGGGAAAAGTACATAAAAAGCTATTCTGAAAATGGTGCTTTTACTGCCTGCAGTTGTCAACCTTGGTAAGTAAAGCACTTAGAGTTACCGGTGCTTCCAGTCTCCCGATCCTGTGACAGAAAAATCTGAGCCCATTTTACAGATGAAGGACTGAGGAGAAAAGAGACCAAGTGGCTTACTAGGGTGATTCGTGGCATGTGTGACAGGACTGGATGTTGGATACAGCTGATGTTGTCCTCAGCTAGGATCTTACCAGAAAGTGATCAATCTCCTTTCCAGAGTAGATGGAATTTTCCTTGCCGAGACTGCACAACTTTCAGTGTTTTGTTTGTTGTTCTCCGTGAAGTACGAACTATGATAATAAAGATTAGAATACTTGAGGAAGATGTCTCCCAAGTTATCAAGCTATAGTTTCTTACAGAAAACCAGTATCCAAGCCATTGATGAAATATAGCAGCCCAGGAGAATAAAAGGCTTACCAAGGTTCAAAAGACCTCCATTTACATAAATATGTAGAGACATCTGTTACAGCCTTGAGTGACCTGCTGGTCTAAATCGTCAGGAGGGGAAACTTGGAGTTGATCAGCATTGCCTGCAGTAGCAGGTGCTGGTTTAGGCAACAAGAATTACTGAAGAGGTTTTCGATGAACAAAGACCTTTCCTCTTGCCAAGATGAGACATACGGGAAGTTGAAACAAACAGCATCCGCCTACAGCCTTTCGTTTGTACTACACGACAAGAGCATAGTGTGTGTTTCTGCAGCCAGACCTTTATGTGATTAGTTATAGGTATGCTGTGGCTGACAAAGTTGCAAAGTTTACGTCTGAGAAGTACTTACAGCTTTTAAAACCAAACTACTTAAGTCAGATTCCCAAACAGAAGTGAATCATCAAGATTAATGGGAAACGTTCAAAACAAATTTATCATCTAAAACCAGTGTTTTTATTATCAGAGTGTATGCCCAAAATAGTAATGTAAAACTGTCATTCTAAAGGTTACAGTTACTTAAGTGAATAATTGAAGCTTAATTCTTGTTCACCATTAATCAGCACAGACATTATAACTTTATAACTTTATATAATGCCAGGATATTTGTATTCCTTGTTGGCACAAAGTGTATGGCATTCTTTGTCTCTTATCTTCCCCCACCCCAGTAATACAATTTCTCATCTCATCTTTAAATTTAGATTTGTTTCTGTTTTATGGGAACTTTATTTAAGTTCATTGTGTGACATGGTTTTGTAAGGAAATAATCTGTCTTTTCACTGGATGAGCTACTGGACAGAAAACTAAATTAGAAATTTGGGGCTGCTAAAAGGTTATGATTTGGTGTGTTATATGTGACTGTAATTGCTGGCTGTTCTGAAAAGAAAATGTTCACACAGTAAAAAGGAGTGTCCAAAGAACCTATAGTAAAGCCACAGTAAAGTAGAAGAGTTGACATTTGCAAAGACTTCCAAGATTTAAAGTGCTCCCACTGGCTTTCTCATGTGTGTTAAATGCTGCTGTTTAATTATAATAAAAGGTACAGCACAGCTGGAGTATTTGATTCACAGTATTTAATGGGTGCCTTGCATTGGGATGTAACAGCTCTAATAACTCTATGGGATCTTTAAATACCCTAACTTCCACCTCTATTTTGATAACAAATCTCATAATAAATCAAGATAACCCCAAACCTGCTCTTTTCTTCCCCTTTGAACAGAGCGCGGATCACACTTCTCGTAAACCTCATCATATTGAGGTTGGGCTAAGATGAGCATAACCAGTGACGAAGTGAATTTCTTGGTGTATCGCTATCTCCAGGAATCAGGTAAATTCCCTGTCCTTCCTCACAGTATCAGGTCATAGATGAAATGGGAAAATTGGCTTTTTGCAGGGTGTTGCTTTAGGAATGTTACATTGTTTCAGATTGATAAACTCAGACTAAATATTTCTTGCACAAACCCGTGTTTCTTTGAAACTGTGGTCTTGAACATAATGAAAGTGCAAACACAGGCAGGTACAAAGTAGACATTTTAGTTAGGCAAAACAAGAAATAAATAACATTATGTAAACAAAAGGTTTCTTTAGATTTGTATCTTCTCAGCCAGAGTAATATTTGGAAACACAAGCACCGAGCACGTGAATTTTGTATCTTTTTTCTTAGCTCCCTTGAAATAGCTCTGTCAGATACTTAAGTAAAGAGAGATTGTCTAAATTGTTTTTTTATTGTCTGTAAATGGAAGTTTGGTGCAAGCATCTGATGTTTTAGAATTCCAGTAGAGTAATTATGTGTGTAAACTGAGCTGCACAAGTGTCAGTGTGGCTTTGTCTTGCTATCACTTGCACCTCTATCTGTTTTCATACCAGAAAATAATGTCGTAGTAGGGGTTTACTTTCAGAAGAAAAGCTTAATTTTTCGTTCAAAAAAAATCCTGAAATTGAAACTTAAACTTAGGGTGTATTTGGTTTTCATAGTCTCGATTCCACTCTTTGTCTGCAAGAAGTAGCAGTTCTGTTCACTAATGGGAAATGTAATGTTAGCACAGGGATGATAGGGAAGATGAGAAACACTGACTTATAACCAAGATCCTAGTTTCCTTGGTCCTGTCCCTGTGTTCTTGGTTGGTAAAAGTAGAATTGACTAAAAATATATGGTATTTCATAAACTGAAACAAACAAAAAAAGCTGTGAAAATTACATGCCTTCCTGTCAGAAGATCAATGCTGTGGAGTCCAACTGGAGGTCTGTAATGAGTGGTGTTCTCCACGGGTCAGTGCGAGGTCCAGTGCTGTTCAATGTATTCATCAGTGACCTGGATGAAGCAATAAGAGTGTTCCCTCAGCAAGTTTGGTGATCGTGTAAAATGGGGAGGAGCAGTTCACACACCAGAAGGCTGTGCTGCCATCCAGCGTGACCTTGACAAGCTGGGGAGCTGGGCACAGAAAAACATTATGGAATTCAGCAAGGGCAAGTGTGTAGGGTAATGCACCTGGGGAGGAATAACCCCATGGACCAGTATGGGTTAGGCACTGACCTGCTGGAAAGCAGCTCTGTGGAACAAGACCTAGGAGTCCTGGTGGGCAACAGGGTGACTGTGAGCCAGCAATGTGCCCTTATGGCCAAGAATGCCAACGGCATCCTGGGCTGCATCAAGAATAGTGTGGCAAGCAAGTCCAGGGAGGTTCTCCTCCCCCTCTACTCTGCCCTAGTGAGGGCACATCTGGAGGACTGTGTCCAGTTACAACTCTCCTGTTCAAGAAGGACAGGGAACTTCTGGAGAGAGTACAGAAAAGGTCTGTGAAATGATTATTAGGAGACTAGAAGATCTCTGTTATGGGGAAAGGCTGAGAGAGCTGGGGCTGGTTAGCCTAGGGAAGAGAAGGCTGAGGGGGGACCTTATCAATGCTTATAAATACTTCATGGATGGGTGTTAAGAGGATGGGGCCAGACTTTTTTCGGTGGTGCCCAGTGATAGGAGAAGAGGTAGCAGGCACAACCTGGAATATGGGAATTTCCATCTAAACATAAGGAGGAACTTCTTTACTTTGAGAGTGGTGGAGCACTGGAACAGGCTGCCTAGGGAGGTGATGGAGTCTACGTCTCTGCAGACATTCAAAACCCATCTGGATGTCATCCTGTGCAACCTGCTCTAGGCGAACCTGCTCTGACAGGGGGATTGGACTGGATGATCTTCAGAGGTTCCTTCCAATCCCTTACATTCTGTGATTCAAAAGCTTCTTATGTTTAGTTTGAATCTTCTTTCATACTATTGTTGTTTTTTTCTAAAGAAATGTTTATATTTTAGCTAAAGCAGAGTAATAAGACAGAAATTGTTACGCAGCTTCTTGCCTTTCCTACCTGCTAGTGTAAATGCCATAAGATGAGACAGCAGATGAAAGGTGTTTAATCAATAATCAATTAATGCATGCCAAATTTAGACAGCTAGTGTTTTAAGTAGTTCAACCCATAGTGTTTCAGGAGTTTTCTGAAAACTTGATTGTTACATTGCTTATTTATTAGCATTACCTGAACCTAATGCTTCTAAAACTTACATAAAACAGAGCCATGAAGGTTGCTTACAAGACCACATTAAAGTTTGGGGGGGGGGGGAGGTTTCTTGTTTTATTTCAGGCTTCTGTCCTTTAATCTTATCCTATAAAAATTCCAGACTTTTCCATAGAATGTAGGCAAATGTTGGAAGAAAAAGAGAAAAGTACAAAAGGAAATGCACGTGGTGGAACAACTGTATAAAAAGCAAACTGTTCTTGTAATATTTCAAGTATTTTGTGGCTGCAAGGCACAGAAACACTTGAGATTATTTGAACAATTATAGCAAAGATATATGGGTGCTTTACAGTTCATTATGAAAACGCTGTCAGGCCATTCTATTAAAAAGTTTCACTCTTCTAAAACTGAAGTTAGAAGTGAAATTCAGTAATTATTTTTCCTCCTGAATTCTCTATAAGGCTAGAGGAACTTGCACAGGAGAGTATTAATAGAGTTGAACTGTCTAAACCGTTATTGGTGCTTTTTAACAAATCTTGGCATACCAGGGGGATTTGCAGTGAACTGGAAAAAACAAATGTTGTGCCAGAATTTTTAAAGCTTAAACAAGATGATTCAGATAACTGTAAGTCAAGCAAAATCATGGGAAGGTTGAAACTAGATACCTCCAACAAAACAATGAAGAGATGACATCATGCCTTACGCCAGCCAACAAGTTTTTATAGCTAAAGCTTGTTGAACAAACTTGGTACTGCTTTTTCCGAGATCACAAATGAAGTTGACAGAGATAGCTATGCTGACAATTAACACTTAGACTGTGACATTTACTTAGTCTTGTGGACACTGAGGTTAAAAACAAAATTAAATAAGAGTGTGTAAAATCAGTGTAATGCAGGGTTACCAAATGTATTTAAAAAGGTCTAACAGAGACATCTTGAAAAGTGATTAGAGTTGGGGAATATTAATCTCAAAGGTTGCTTCTAGAGAGACCTCACAGGAATCTGTTGTTGGTGTAATACTACTCAATAGCTTTATCAGTCACCTGGAAGGAAATACAAAGTGATTCTGGAGTACATTTTCAGATGGAGTTGATGAGTTATACTGTCTGATCATGTGGTTTAACAGAAGAATAGAAAGTCAGGGAAAATGCTTTGAGTTGCCTTCTGCTGAACGAGGTACCTGGTCCAAGGGCAGTGCAGTCAGATCCTTCCACTTCTTGGGCATATTAAGGTTGTAATTGTTTAGCTGTACTTAAAATAAGTAATTGCCTCTTCATATAGGTTACTGTCTCAGGGCTTATCTGTGCCTATCAAAACAAAGCAGTCAGGTATAACTTCCATTTAGGCATCAAACCTGTCTGGACGCGCTTTTGTGTGACCTGGTCTAGGGAATCCTGCTGTGGCAGGGGGGTTGGACTAGATGATCTTTCGAGGTCCTTTCCAACTCCTAATATTCTGTGATTCTGTGATCATGGCTTGATGGGATAGGAATTCTACCGGGTGACTAGATGTCATCATGTCCACTGTAATACCATGAGGGCTCTCCTTCTTGAAGTATAAACAAATTGAATGTTTGACTTCCATTTAAGATTGTTACTTTCTATCCAAAAGTCAAGTCCTACAGTGTTCAGTTTGCTCCTGTTTGAATATGACCTTTTTGGTGCACAGCTTAAAGTAGCCCAATTCTTAAAAGTGCTGAGTACTTGCAAGCATTGTTTGCTGCACGAGTCAAACTTTTAAAAGTCAGGTTATAGTTACTTATAGGTGTCTTGTTCCAGAGACTACCTTCAAGTGAAAATATTGGCCTCAGTTGCTAAAATCAGGCTTGGGTTGTGTCTGCACTATAAGTGGACTACCAGTGTGGAGACAGGAGCACACAAAATATTCTTGTGGCTGTACCAGCTAATCAGGTGCATTGATAAAAGTGAAACAAGCTGTACCAAAGAAGTCACAGTAGTGGCATCCAACTTCTGTTTGATTCAGATTTGCGTCTCTTTAAAAGAAACTCCTAAGAAACATACTCTTGCTAGCAGCCACTTTCATTGCTGACATAGTCCTTCTGATGGTTTTCTTCAGAATGAAGAGCTGTGTTTTTAAAAATACATACAGAATTCAGAATATATCGTTTTTCCGTTATGCCTTGTGTGCCCAAAAGAGAAGCAGGTAATTATTTGTCTCTGGGAATGAAGGTCAGAGCAGTACAGAGCAATGAGAGTAATAAGGATTCCAAGGAAAATTGAAAAGAGGTGAGGCAGGGATGGCAAAACCAGGGAAGATCAAATCTCTCCCATAACCTTTTAATCTAAAATGTGCAGCCATCTGTTGTGAGTGACAAATCCTATCATAGGTCCAAATGCTACAATAAATTACCTTCCCTACTCAGCCCAACGTGTCAATTCAGTGATTAAAGCTTTTTCAGATTCGGGATTTTTGATGCGTTGATCGATGTAATTGTATTCCTTTTCTGGCACTTAGATGCATGTTGCAGTATAGAATCCTTATCTGAAAATCAGCTCCCCAGTTGTTTGCAGCTTATGCTGCTTTCTGGTAGGGCATTTTTTGTAGTGGATGTCTGACAATGACTTGGTAGAGTTAAGGTTGTGTAGCAGTTTCCATTTTCTCTCATACTTTCACTGCTCGCTTTAAATTTTTCCATGTTTTATGGCATACACTTGATAAGCTTTCCCTTAGTGTACAGTCTGCAGCATATCCAAGACAATAAAAACACTAGCTGGATGCATTTGCTAAAAAGATGTAAATGGAATTCTTAGCTGCTGACTTGGGACAATCTACTATTATACTTCAGAATTGTCATTTGTTTTCTTCCCAGCCATAAAACTAAAGCAGCTAATAAGGTAGTTGTTTTCCTTCTGTAGATTCAGGGTGATAGCAGCACATTGGGCTGTTTGGTTCGGGACTGACAGATTTTCCTTGTTTTCCTGAAAGATAAATTTTTCTCTCAGTTTTCAAGCGTAGGCTCAAGGGCACAGAGAGCACAAAATGTTTCTGTGAATCACAGCACAAAATCCTTTGTAGAGTTAGACATGTGCAAACATGGGCCTTCCCTGTTAACCACAGCCAGGACATCTCACTCTCATTCTGCCTTTGGAAATGACGAGAGAATCCAAACTAGAGCTATTCTGAAGCTCCTGGGATCCCATCATTGTGATGTCCAACTAGAATAGCACTAAACTACCAGTTTTCCAATGCCATTTACAGTTTTTTTGAAAAGCAAGCAACAACATTTGAAGGAAAATATTTTCTTTATGACTCATTCTTTTTTAAAACAAAGAAATTTTGTATGAAATCTAAATACCACAATTTGCTTGGTTAAGTTCTCAGGCAATAGGGAATGACTGAAAATCCATACTGTGTTCTTTTGAATTTGTGCCTTATGAAACAGTCTTTATTTACGTAAGCCTGTATAATTTTTCTCTGAAGTCCATGCTTTTTCTGTATGTGAGGAACATTTAGAGTATTTTTGACAGCTGTGTTCAGGAGCTGTGTTAAGACTGAAGTCAGGGATTCTTTCACCTTTTCAGTTGTAGAGCAGCGAGGCTTTGGAGCATTGCTTACTCTGTTCTTAATTCTCATGGTTTAGCATAGATACGATTTGCGGGCATGCAGCCCTATTTACATGATGTGCTGTCCTCTTTAGGGCCAGCCTTCTCAACTAAAATAAATAAAGCTTATGATCCAAATCTCTGATACAGTGGAAATTGGGTACAGAACCAACATTTGTGACCTTTCATTAATTATTTGAGATCAGTAAAGCCATGGTGTTGTTCTAGGAGTGGAATATGTGTTAAAGTAACTGTTGGATAATAAGAAAAATCTGACAAAAAAATTTGGTATAAATAAAAGTGTTTCCTGAAAGTCACTCAAGAATGAACATTCCTATCTAGTGAGAAACCATCTGTAACTATATAGATTGTGTATAATGTAATATAATATTTATAACCCTCTCAGCATAATATGTAGTAAAAATAGTGTACTATCAAAAGGGTGTGTAAGGGAAAGTTAATAAACTGCTGCTTTTTTTTCCCCCAATTTCTCCACTGTAACTCTATGACTCCAGAACCAGTGAGACTGATTCTGAATTTGACTCTGTATTTCCTATCTGGAGTATAGGTGACTGCTGAAAAGACAAATCTATTTCTCAGACAAAACCTGTGTTGTCATGCACAGTTTCTGTCTCTGCTAGTAACTATTCTCTCTGCAAATGCTAACTACATTTTAAGAAAATCAGGGCTATCATTAATGGGCAGCAAGTTTTATTGGCCTGCACTTCCAAACCCACTGTTTTTTAGACTTAACAAAGCTATGTATCTTGGGCTATCCTAGTGCTGAAGTTCCTCAGTGGCTGCTGAGTATCCTACTTGACACCACTTACAGGTGTATATTAGAACTGATAGATGAACATAGCTTCGGAGGTAAGTTGTGAAATATACATGGCTGTGAAAGGCTCTTCTGTAAAGGATGCATGTCTCTTTGGATGTTTTGTTGCACAGTCAAGGCTAGAGATAAGAGCATCCCATTAATTTAGAAGCATTGGGTTTTTTCTTTTTTTCTTGCTGTGGCACTTGTAAGTTATTTCAGACCTTGCCTGTTGTTGCATTAAATTGCTAGAACTGTGTTGACATTTATTCACAATTGTCAGTCTGATTTATACAGAGTGAGTGAAGAAGGGGGTGATTTCAGACCTTGTTTTCAAAAGATTTTAAGTTCTTCTTTCCATTGCTTGTCTTCTCTTTTCTATCTGTATCGTATTTCTCTTTTTGTTAATTTGCAGCCCTCGTAAGGGCTTAAACAGTAAGTGCCAAGTACTGCTCATCAAAAGATCATTTCCATGTTGTATTAATCTTTTCCAACTTACTTTCCTGCATTAAAAAAAAAAAAACCAAACTGCCAAAACCATTTTTTTTCTCATAATAAAATAATTTTGGGTAGCAGACATTTGCTCTGGTTTCTTGGCAGAAGATGAACAGGTCAGATATCCAAGAAAAAAGGGTGTAACTTTTAATATTAGTGAATAATGGCTTCTACAAAACTTGGGGTAACCAGGCACACTATAATTTTGGCAACTGCCACAAGCTACAGCTAGGGATCCTTTCTTCGTGTTTCCCAGGGCCTGTGAAAGAGCTTGGAACACAGGGCACATTTCCCAGTGTTCTGGAAATGATTTTAATCGTTCAGCAATCCTGATCTTGAAACAAATGTGCAAGCTCTATTGTTCAGCTGATTTTTCTAAAAATATATTTCAACTGCAGTTCTCTGTTTTAAATTGCTAATGTGTGTCCTTGTTAAGCCCTTTATGTAGTTGCAAAGGTAAGTCTTCAAAAATAAGCAGACACTGCCAAAACCAGAGAGGCACTCTAGGATGTATTACTGGAAAAGAAAATGCTCAGCTAGGAGAAGAATCTGTCTGCTGTGAATAATAAACAAGATGTGGTGTAGGATTTTTGCCCACCTTTTTTTTTAACTGTTTCTAGAATCTTATCAGTGGCTTGAGACACTAGACACTTGCTAACTGCAACCAAATGTATTTTGGAGAAACTAGTGTCCTGTTTGTGAAGCCTCTGCATATGTAATCTTGTACACTAGGATTTTATGGCCATATTTTTATGGATGCATAATTACATTTAGAAATCTGAGAAGCAAGGATAGGGATCAATGTTATATTCTCAGTTCTCTCAGTGCAACATGTAGAAGTGGAAATTAATATTAGATGCTAAACTGGTAGCTTCAGTCAAGTACAGTGAAGAAAATCATTGCATAATCTTGGGCAAAGGGCAAGAAATTCTGTCATTTACTTCAGGAACTAGATTAGCATGTGTTAGGCCCAGAATTAAGAAAATACAGTAGTTCTAAATTAAACGTTTTTCTTGAATTTTACATCAGTCAAAATCTCGGCAGTAGTGCCAGGTACAAGACTACCTTAAGAAAACAGGCACTCAAGCAGCCAGAAAACTGAAGATTGCCAGTGAATCCCATAATAGCAGTTGCAGGTTGGTTCTGCTGAGACAGAAGTTTTAATCATTTCTAAAACCTTGCTCATTTTTGTATTCTGTACCTGCCAAATACTTTTGAAAGGAACAGCATGATACTTCAGCAATGAGGACTGGGAGAGCTGGTGTTGGGAATTTCCAAAAAGAAAGACAACACAATGTCAGATAAATCAATGAAATAGGAAGTATTGATCATTTCCACCCAGTGGTGGTTACATTGTTACAGAAAAAGAAGGGAGTGTCAGAGAGTTTAGGCTTCCTCATTTATTTATGATTTTATTCTGTCTTTCTGTTGAGATAATAAAATCATTAATTCAGTGATTTCTGCAAATTGAACCTAAGATCCCTGGATTTAAAACCTCAATCTGAACTGCTTGAGTTAAAGAAAATGTATTAAAGGAAATGACACAGACCTCTGTATGAAATCTCATTATTTTCTGGGACAGAGGGCCACCCTGGGCATTAGTGACACAAAGTTTTGTAGTAATGGGTTGTTACCTGTACTCAGTGTTGGGATAGAAGCTGTTCATCATAAAGATTTCTCAGATGTGTGGAGAAGGCAGTTGGAAGTTCGTGATTCTTCTGTTTCATTCTACAGTAGCAAATGTTTAGTGAAGAATCTTACAGTATGAGTAATTAAACTGAGTAATTTGCAAATAAATTAGATATATCTGGTTTTTTTAAGAAAAATTTGAACAGTATATTTGTTAGATTTGTAGATGTAGAGAAAACTACATGTAGTTAGTTCACATACAGAAAACAGATTGCTTAACTCGCTAGTTGGAGAATTCTTGAGGTAACTCCTGGGTACCTGGCAAAGGTTGAAACACTTCAGAGGTTGTTGCTTCCACAGAACCCTCATTATCATTCCCCTCACCTGTACAAATCCAGCAGCAGGTGCTATAGCTGCTACAATTTAAGATTGCAGTTTAAACAAGACTGCTTTTTATGGTGCTAAAGGGATCAGGAAATGAGAAGAGCACTTGGTGAATGACAGTTGGATCTGTGATTGCCAGATGAGCTAGGGTAGGGAGTACTCGGTGGCACCCCAGTTGCATGCCTGAAAGGAAGAATCCTTTACTTCCAGAAGAGGTGAGAGACATCTCTGGAAAAGACAAGGCATCGCTTAGGCTGTGTGGCTGCCCAGTGCTCTTTCTTCCACCTGCATTTGACAGGCATTTCTGCTGTGAGCCAGGCATACTGGAAACAGTTAAAACTATGTAGCCTGCAGATCAAACAAGGACACAAAAAACAACATTATGGTCATTAAATAAACCCTAGTCATTTTACCATCAATGACAGATCTTGTTTTACAGGGAGGCCATTTTTAACTGAAAAAAGGAAGAGCTATGGGAAAAAAACTCTCGGATCATCTCCATTTTTGCAGTTACAGTAAAATCTATCAGTGAATTTTTGCAAAACACAGCCCTACATATGCATTTTTTGGCGCTGCCTAGGGCAAGAATTCCCAAATGGCTGTGTATGTACCACTGAGAGTATATACAAACACTTCAGTGTGGGAAAAGATACAGCACAGAACCAGGACCTGTTACCACTGTTAGTACAAAAAAGTGCAGGAATCTCTCAGTGGGGAATTTCACTCAGTTTTCGAGTCAAAAACACTTGCATAACGATTTTGGGGTTTGAGGGAGTGTCCCTTCAGTCATTTGTTCTTCATTCATTACTTCCTCTCTGCTTTTTTGCTTTGTAAAATATTGTTAAGGCCAAATATTCCACAGTTGATAGGTCACCTCCCTTTAAGGTGATCATACCAAGATCCCCACTGTTCATTTAGTTATTTTTTCATGTATGATAATGGTATTTACAAATTATACATAGTTTGGTGGTTTATGGTTTCCCATCTTTTCGGAGGTAGAAAAAAACAGGAAGCCATTCTCTCAAGTCTGCTAAAAGATGCCAGGGCACTGATCATGTCATGGTACAAGTGACTGTCCAGTTCACTGGTGCAAAAGCAGTTCAGTGTGTGGCCGTGCCTTCTCCCTTTTGGCCCTTTGTGTTCATGTCAAACCTTAAAAGCTCATAGTCTCACTGCATATGTCCTTGAATGGTTTACTACATTAAGATTTCATTTATTTTATTATTTGAAGAGAAATTATTGATTTATAGAGTGATTATTACAGTCAACAAGATGGCTACAAGAAATAATGCATATGGGCACAGATTTGCAACTTTTAATTCATTTCACTGCTACTATAGCATTTTGAATTTGGGTCTGTTGTAATTTCACGTCATCCCTATCCCATCCTTTCTTCAGATGCCCACTTGCAGAGCACCTCCTGTGTGTGCTTTCACTCCCCAACTGCCTTGACAGCCTGCATGGACTCACTAGAGGGGGTGAGGGTGTGCTCATGTCTTGGCTTTGCATTCGCCAATGTTGATTCATGAACCTACAAGGAGGGCTGAGTTAACATTTGTAACAGAAGCTAACATTTAAAAGAACTTGCCTTTGTTTGATAGAAACCACCTTTTTGCAAGACTGAACTGTAGAACTAGCTACAGTGTTGCTAGTTCAGTGTAGTCACACACAGTCCCGAAGAGAACTGATGTCATCTGGTAACTATGAAAGCAAAGCACAAGTGATTCTTCACCGTTATCAGGAACTTGAAGTGGGTACAACTTCATTCAGGATTTTGTTAACTGTGTGTGTTACTTCTAAAACAAGTCTACTTTCAAGTGAGTTGTATGTGAATGCTACAGGTAGTGTAAGAAGTCAGGAGGTAGGTAAATATTGGTTGGTGGGCTGGTTGACTTGTTTCTATTGTGTTTTTCTTTTAATTACAATTTTATGGGAGGATTTTTCTAAGAGGAGTGAGGGAACACAGTGTCCAGCAGCACCCACTGGAGCAGTTTTGCTCCATTGATTTTTAGTATATGGATCTTACCAGATAAGATTGCTTATCAGATAACACTGCTGGAGATCTGTGAGTGAGATTGCTCTTCAGAGACAGTGAGGCCAGGAGTTTTGTGTTTCCTCATCTCACAGGTGTTTTGGTAATGGTTTCTTAGCATCAAGACAGACAGTAAAATAACAAGATTCATTGCAATGACAGAACTAGGCTTTGTGCTGAGAAGTTCCTTCTCCCACGGTCAGCAAAATGAGATGTGTTGCTCTTTGGGCATGTGGCAGCCCAGCACTGGACAAGGAGGTTAGCTGTGTGCCACAATCATGTTTCTTCTGGCAAAGGGGCTTGATATATGCCAGTAGCAAACAAGAAGGCCTGCAAGACACCAAATGCAATAATGAGAGGTACAAATTAATAGTTAAAATTAAGCCTGCCACAGTAAGGATTTTCCTCTTTTTTTTTTTTTCTTTTTTTACATTTCCTATCAGTGTGTGTTGGTTGCCATTTTTATGCCATCTTCCTTTTGATTGAATCAGAGACCATGTTACAGTTTGCTGAGCTGCTGACTCACAAACTAGCTGCTAGCTTATTTATTAGTCAGCTTCAGAGGTTCTGGACAACAGCTTAATTCTCTCATTCTTCTCCATTCTTGATTTGCTGATTTATCATTATCCTGCATTTTGAAGTCTGTTCCTTTTCAAGAAGGTCTTGTTGCTGTTGTTAATTTAAATAGAAATTAAGTGGGATCTGATTCTGTAATTCTGGTTAACTGCATGACATGTATTTATAAGCACATAGAGATTTCAGTGTTCAGATCAAGCCCTACATCTGTCGGATGCAGGCTGTGTATGCTCAGTGCTTGATTTCTTCCTCATTGCAGTGCACAGTAGTGTGCTTCAGTGCCCTACAAAACTAGTAACGAGAGAAAAACACTGCCCTGCAGATCTTAAGTATGTTTTGGATGCAGCAGGAGATCCAGCAGTTCATAAACTAGACCAGGACATAAAGAGCAATACAGGATAGGAACTGGACAAGGGTTTAGATAAATGATACTGCAGTTTTCAGGGTTTTTTTTCTTGTGTTTTATTTTTACACCTTGTAATTCTGCTTGTAGGTGGACCTGCCACTTCCTAAAAAGTGCCCAAAGCATCCCCCAGAACCGGGGGAGCACCAGGAAGGGAAGGTAGGGCCAGGAAAGAGGCTGTTACTAGGAAGAGGAGAAAAACAGTGGCAAAATAAAATGCGTAGGGGGAGAGTATCACAGAGAAATACACACCTCAGTTGGCAAATGTGGGTGGCATTCTTTTTCTCAGCTTGTTTTTGCTATCTGTGATCATAATTGAACTAACTGCAAAAAGGATCTTGAAAACAATTTGGGTGAGAGAGAGAAAGCATTACTGTGGAGCAAGCCCCAAATCCCATCCTCCAGCCCACACACAATTGGACATTGCAGTGATATGGGGGAAATCCCTTAACGGACAGAACTATAAATGAAACTGCTGTTGACAAGGGGAAGAGGCACAGCTATATTTAACAGAAGGATTTTCATTTGAGAGCTGCTTGCTTTGCTTTTTTTTCTTTCTTGTCTAGTCGGTGGAGACTGCAAGGGCTCTTCCTGTTTGAGACAGTGCATGGGTGGTTTCCCCAAGGCTTTTAATGTTAGATTAATGCTGTAGAGACAGTGTGGTGATAAATGGGTTTCTACAGTTATATCTACATCCTGTCCCCCCTCCCGCATCTGCCCCTACATACAGTCGCTCTGCAGCGCTTGCCTTCGTACGCAGCAACAGTTTTGAGCAGCTTCAGCCAGCATTGAAGACACTGCTCTTTAAAATTTGTCCACTAAAATTCTTCAGTTTTCAGTGCCATCACCTTAATTACCCCTTATTTCTCAGAGAATGACAAAAAGAAACAGGGAAAATAAAGACTTCTGTGTGAAGGATGAGCTGGCTTGTCATCTGCTGCTTGGCAGATCCCAGTTAATTACTTTTGCTATTACTGTTCACTTTGAGAAAACAGGTTTACAGGAGTGGCCTCTCTGTTGTTTCACATTTTAATGGCAATGCTCTGCACGTCCTATTGTATTCAGCAACAAATGAGCAGAGGATCTGAAATCTCTTCCCTGGTATAAGGCAGTTGCTCCCCTGTGTTGGCTGCATCTATGCCTTGATTTTATACAACTTGCACGCTGATAGGGATTTAAGTGTTTAGCTTCAGCAAACACTAAGACTGAAATGCAGTAAGGGAAATGAGGATTTGAGGCACTTTGCTCAGCTGGGCTCGCCCTGATGGCAATTCCAATTTTGCATGTGTTTGTTTTGCTTTTCAGTTAGTCCAGTTCTCTGGTTATTTTTCTCTGCGTGCATTTCCATTTCTATACGGCTGCTTCTGTATGTGCAGTGTGCAAGGGAGGGGGATGGGCAGCAGCAGGGTGGTCAGGATGGCTCTGGTTAACCTCTCTGGCTCCATGCAGCCAGCCCATGTCCTTCTGCTTACGCGGCAACATCTCTCAGATCTCGGAGCAGAATTATTTTTAGACCATGAAGGTGCAGCTGGCTGATGCATTTAGATTTTCATGTCATGGCTTCCTTTTCCTGCTCTCAGGTTTCTCCCACTCGGCCTTCACCTTCGGTATTGAGAGCCACATCAGCCAGTCCAACATCAATGGAACACTAGTGCCACCTGCTGCACTCATCTCCATCCTCCAGAAGGGGCTCCAGTATGTGGAGGCTGAGATCAGCATCAATGAAGTAAGTATCCCCACCACCCCCAGCACCCCTTGCACAGCAGACTGGCACGCCGGGCTTTGTGGAGCCACACGTCCCACCAACCCAGAGACACTCCGCAGTTCCTCTTGGTCTCCTTTCATTTTGTTCGTCATACTTTGCCCTACCCCCAGCAGAGAGCAAAAAAGCTGAGGTAGAAATAAATGTATTTCAGTTTTTAGCTGCAGCATTGAGGTCTTCATTGCACTACTTGAGTGAATTTTATGGTGTTTCCACTACCCCAGTCAACAAATCCAGGGTTCACAGATTCTTGCAGCAAACAAGAATATGCATCTGTGTTTACAGTCTTGCGTTTTCAAGGTCACAGCAGAATCTGGCAGGAAAAGCCTGCAGTGTAGATTAAAACTGCCCTCCTTGACACCTACTAGCATGCAGCACTGCTTGCAAGCCTTGGGAAGCCTGATCAAAAGTCCATGGAGGTCATTGTAGAGATTCTGTCTGAGTTCAATGACTTCGTCTCAGATCATATGACCAGGCATTGTCCTCTTGTGTACGTGGCCTAATAGTTGTGTGTAAATTCTGACCTTGGCTGAGGCACTGGTGTCTGTGGGGGTTGCATGAAAATCCACAGAGTGCCTCTGTTCTCCTTGAACTGCCAGGGAAAGCAAAGAGAAGGTGTAGGGAAGGATAGCGTTTTTGTCCTGCCAACCTTAAAGGTATGATACTTTGAGAGGGAGTGAAGCATGACAGATAAGCAAGTGCTGCATTACAAAATACTTACCATAGATATTCATAATTGACCATGATCTATAATAATATTAATAGACAAAAAGCTATTGCTATTGCTGAATTTAGCATGTGAACAGCATGGATGAGAACAAAGGAATATAAAATAGAGAAAAGGTGATGTTCTTTGCAGTGTGTAGTTTGGAAACTCTTGTTTTTATCACTAGTGTTCTGTGTGGTTTTCTAACTCAATACTGTGTTTAAGAGTTGTCTATGTGTTAATTTTTTTAATTGAGGCAGTGACATTTGACATTCATGCCAAGCTACTCTTTGATGCAGTTGTAGTAACAAACTGACGTTAGGAATATGTCTAAATTTGCTGCTACTTAACTTTTTGCCCTGTGCCTGAAATTGGAGCTATACAGTTAGAAACTTTCAGCTGTGAACAGTACCTATCAGTTCAGGTCATATGACATCTGCAGGGGTCTGCTCCTGCATCCAGCTTCAGAAATGGGCTCAGTTGAGAGAATAATCTAAAAATACGCATATTGTCACCGTTAAAATTTGTGTTGCTGTCATCATGGTTTGATTCTGTTCAAATACATACTGTTAAGTACATTACAGCAAAGCAAAGGCCATTCATTCTTGCTCCATCTGAATGCCAGTGAGGGCTACGTATGTATTTCCTTTGTATGTGACTACTCTGTGTATTACTTAAGAGTGGTGAGTAATTGGTGAATATGTGAACTAATGTGTGTAAAATTTAAGTATTGTTTGTGATCTGTTAAAGGGCAGTCATGGAAACAGTCCAGTGAGCAGTTTTACAGTTAAAACTGTAAGATGCCAAATTCCATTGGCAAACATTGTGTAGTAAGGATTTCAGCCATGATTCAAATAAATGTCAGTAGGGATATTTACATAAAAGGTGTTGATGAGGAACAGAGCTTACCTTTTTCTTCTCTCATGACTCTTTCCTCCTTTTTCTTCCCATGAGGAAACAAATACTTATTATCTTAATATTGTAATTGTGAGTGCTAATTCAATGACTAGTCCAACAGAAGAATACTAGTCAGCCAAAAGGTTATTTTTCTTTATTATTCATTGTTCTCTACTGAAAATTGTATTGTTTCCCAGATACTTCATCTGTCTATATCCTAATCTTACCTGCTATTCCTCCAAATTTTTCAATATTTCAAAGAATTAAAGGGGATTTGCAGAAGATCAGTAAAATGGCACTTTACAGAGGTTCTGAAATCTTTTTCCTATATTTAAGAGAAAAGTGAAAGTAAGGCAAAGCTAAGTAGATAGAGCAGTTGTTGACCTGAGTCTGTATTAGTTCTTAAAAAACAGCCCTTAAAGGTTAACTCAATTGGTTGTTAAACCTGAAGCCTTATTTAGAGAAATCAAACTGAAAGCCATAACTGTTATGAATAAAACTAGCAGAATAAGAGAAAAATAACGGGAAAGCAGTCCTGTACAGTCAGCTACAACTGGTGGTGCTGGGCTGATGATCACTGTGTAAGCAAACACTGAATTTGTCTATACATCTTGTTTTGGCTGAGACTCATTATTCATCAGCTGCTGCCATGTGCATGCCCCTGCAAAAGCAGGAGGAGAAACAATTCAACCAAAGCCTATTTGCCCTTGTCACGGCTTTAGCCACGACCCTTTTTACAAAATGCAAAACAAAGAGAAACTTTCTATCTGATGATAGACTTTTTTATTTAAGTCACAGCATTTGTTTTTTCATCTCTAAAGAGTATATATGCCTAAATTTTCTATAAAATGCCAGTAAGTTACTTATTCACCACACAGATTCCTAAGTGGAATGGTGGAGTACCACCATCGTGGATCTGAGAGAGAGGCAGTCTGTAGTAATACAGCACTGTAGGTTAAGAGAAAGTGCAGTATCTTCACACAGCCTAGTTTTATTTCTTTATTTCATTATCTCTTTACTGATCTTAGTGGTGAAGATCCTAAACTTGCAGTTTCACTTCTCGTTTTCCCTGCAGGATGGTACAGTGTTTGATGGCAGGCCAATAGAGTCACTGTCTCTGATAGATGCAGTGATGCCTGATGTTGTTCAGACCCGGCAGCAAGCATTCAGAGAGAAACTAGCTCAGCAACAAGCCAGTGCAGCAGCAGCAGCGGCAGCAACGGCAGCAACAGCGGGAGCAACGACGACTGCTGTTTCCCAGCAGAACACACCAAAGAACGGAGAAGCCACTGTGAATGGAGAGGAGAATGGGGCACATGCAATAAGTAAGCCAACCCATGCAGCTGTTTGCCACAACTAGGCAATTTGAGTGTCAATAGTATTCTTGTAGCTAGTTGGTGTCTGCAAGGCCGCAGAACTCAGGGCAATCATTTCAGGAGAGCAAGGTATTTCTAGAAAGGCTGCTGACTAAAAAGCATGTTTCACATCACTGTTCTGTGTTTTACAGGTGTCTTCTTAGAATCCAAAAACTTAGGTATCTTCGGTATTTCAAGTTTAAGACAGATTTCTCTCTCTCACCTTGGAGCAGGCTACCCAGATTTTATTAGTATTATGAGCTGTATAGGTGCTTTTAGGTATTCGATAAAAGTTGTGAAAAGCTGTAGTTAAAGTCAGTTATTTTGGCCAGGCTAGGAAGGAGATGTGTTGAGAATCTGAAACTACAAGACATACCTGTGTAAATGAAGCATGGTGCTAACTATTCTGTAACCATCCGCAGCCTTGGCATGGTCTTTGGCCCAGTTTGGCCTATATCAGTTACTATTGTTACAGAACATGGCCAAGCACAGGATAGGGACTTAGATGTGCCACAGCCCATTCCCATCGGACAGCCTGAATACAGCCAACCTGTCTTGAAGGCACAGAGGAAGTTGTTCCTTGTGTTTTTATTTAATAGCACCTGCTTAGTCATACAGTCCACTGCAGATACCTAATTGAAGGTCCTGCATTCCTGAGATTTCCTTAGTCTGTGGGAACAGTCAGTTCTCAAGAGCTCTGAATTCACCTCTGTTTGTAGGTGATGGCTAGAGAATGTGCTCGTATCTTAGACATCTGAAGTCAGACATATAAAACAAGGAGTGGACATACCTGCTTGTGTAATTAGATTTTGATGACTGTGCAAACATTATGGGGCAGATACAGTTAATGGTTCTGGTTTCTGTGTCCAAGCCATATTAGGGCACTGGCTGACTTAATGACCTTAATGCCTGATTGCGTTCCAAGGAAATTCTAGAGGAACATGCATGGCAGGTTTTGTACGAAACTCCAACAGCCTAGACTTGGCTTAGACAAGACAGGTCAGGACTGTAGTCATGTAACAGATTTTATTTGTTTTGTAGTGTTGATAACTTGTATCAGTCTCCATCTTTTCTGTGATCAGAATAGATTCCTCTGTGAGTCACTGGGGAAAATGCTTTCAAGCCAGATTTTTCTTCAGAGAATTCCAGTGAGATTGGATAGTTTCCCCCAATAAAACTGTAGTTATTTAAATTACATTTTTCATTTGAGGAATCAATTGTAAAAAAATTCTGGAAAGTTTCAAAATATTAATCTGTTTTTAGACTATGGATTGCTTATGTTTTACTTACAACTGACTCCTTTGAACTTATTTCATATGTGAAGCAGTGCAGACACAAATGAAACCACTTTAAAATGTATTGAACTCTGACATCTTGTTTGTTGACACTTTCCTTCAACTCATTTGTGAAAATATGGGGGGAATGTCTTCCTGTCTTGGGACTAGAAAACCTGAATTCTTAAGGCAGAAAACTGATTATCAGCTCATCACTAATACACGACCGCTCAGACTTAATTCCTTCTGATCTGAAGAAAAACACATACTATTGTGTTAATAAAAGCAAAGCCTTGCAGATCAGTTCATCAGATCGGTATGACCACACCCTAAGGCTTGATTTCTCAGATCTGCCAGTTTATTGTTAAAAAATAATAAATCTCACTGTGATTTTTCTATTAGAAGTGTTTTCACAAACAGTTGCAGGCCTTTCTTGGAGTTTTGAGGAGGAGAAGTCCTGCATGACTTAGTATCATCCAATAGTGCTCTCTGCAGCAGGATGCAAGAACATGACACTGTGTTGTCCAGTAAAATTTCAGAGGTAGGATGCACATCAAGGAATGAGATACTCTACCAGACAGCAAATTTCAAAACATTACTGTAGCTAAGCAGCCTGCCAGGCAGGAAAGTTAACTGAGCAGTGGCTGTGGGAAGACAGAAAGTCCTCGAGAAGTAGCTGGCCAGCTGGCATGTGTTATCGGCAGCTGCTGTTGTGCCAGCTGGTCATCCTGGGTGAAGAGGTGAGTTAGGTGATGTAAGGAGAAGGAGGCTTTGGAGAAAAGCTGCTGAGAAATCCAGGGACAGGCAACTGTGTGGTTGGTGTACCTCCCTCACCTTGAGAGGGCTTTCTGTCTTAGGCATTCAGAGGATATCTGCAAGGTAGCAGCACAATTGCAGATGAGAATTATACATAGGAGATGCACACAGAACTGCAAAACTGGCATTCTCGCCCTTGACTGGCCCCGTTCCAGCAAAGTCCAAGAGATCTTACTCTGTAATTGGCAGGAACTACTAGAAATAATGATATACCCAGTTGCTGGGTTCCACATATATAGCATGTTGAGAGATGGGTTTGGATAGTGTGCTAGTCCTTAGTTATCACCTGGAAGTCACCCTGTCTTAGAAAGGTGGGATGGGGAGAGCACATGGAAGATAAGTCTTTGGAAAGTTGCTTGGTTTGTGTTTATTCTGACATGGAGTTCTCCCTGACATTCAAGTCTTCCCAGAAAAAGGAGTTTATGTATTAATATTCTAATATGTAATGCAGTACATTTTTGTATGTGATGTCATTGTATAATATGATGGCATGATTTGATGTAAGAAAAGGAAGAGACAGAAAACTATCTTAATAATAACTTAGAGGTGCAGATTCAAATACTAAATAAAAAAGATCACTGCCTTCTCTGGCTGCTTCCTGAGTAGTGTTTTGAGCTTTGAGTCAACTTTAAAAATTAGTAGAAGAAATAAAAATCAGCATGTAGAAACGGAGCCAAACTTTGGATTGTTTTCCAACTCAAATATTTTTAGTGTAATTTGTTTCATTATATTGCAAGGATTGGCTTGAGTTTAAGGAAAGTAAAACTCTGGAAAAAAGACTGAGCCAAATTCCTTTATTATAACAGCCATAAAGAACAACTTCAGTGAATGACCTGCAAAGATTTAAGTAAAAAAACACATTTCCTGAGGAAAGGCAGGGTTAGCACTGGTATGATCTTAAAAATATATCTTTTTTAATTCAGAGGAAAGAGCAAGAGAGTTAATATGACTCACTGATACATTAGAATTATATATGTTTTTTTTAATTTAATTGTAATAGTTCGGGAGAATATGACTTTTAATTTCCAGTGATTTGGTATTTTTAATACATTTGAGGAAAAAAAATAGAAGAATATAGCATAGACATAACCAGAGATCCTCTGGCCTTTAAAAAATGTGCTAACATTTAGGCAGAGTCTATACCATGTGACCTACAGACTTAAATTTGTCACCTGTGAGGGTCTGTTGCTCTTGGTAGAACTGCCTTCTCTTTCAGAGACCCCCTAAGAGGCATTCTTTGTGCAAATGAGGTCCTAACTGAGAGGTCTTTTCTCTGTAGATACTTTAAAAAAAGCAAAAAGAAGCCTGCTGATGGTTACTGCATCTTCCCTCTGTATTTATTCTCATTCCCTGTGCACATGTTGTATATGCATCCATAGGAAAGACAAATTTTCAGATGAAACCAGAGCTCACAGGACTGTAAGGAGCTCAGCACTCTTATGAGGCCATCTTATGTTCAGGGGTTTCTGCAAGGCTTTGTTATTATCATAATCCTCACCATTTTATATTGCTAATGTCTGTTTGAAGCTATGAAGCACCTGAAGCACCATTGCAGAAGCATGAACTGTCCTGTCTATTCATTTCAGACAGGGGGCATAAGTTTATTGCATAATGATAACACTAGATATGAATGTTCCTAACTACTGATTGAAAATAGGAAGAAAACACATAACATGAACATTGCAAACAATTTCTGAAATGACTTCTCATCTTTCCCTCCCTTTTCTCCTGAACCACCAAAGTTGAAGAGTCAGAATCACTGCTGGATAGAAAATAATCCTGCAGGTATTCCATTGCTCCAGAAGGCCAGTCAGTCTTGCATGTGCTAATGCAGGTGTCAGCCAATCAGGGTTTCTTTTTCACAGCATGGCTAATTGTGGGGTTTTTCCCAGCAGTTAATAACATTCAGCATGTGTATCTAGATTCCTCCATGTGGCCATGTGCAAACAAAAAATATTCCCAAGTATCAGATGGCCTTGCTCTGGTAGCATCTGGTTGACTCTGGGACCTTGGAGTAATGCTGCTTCCAAGCTGCCATTTGGTTTTATTTGAGAGTAAAAAGCAGCTCTGCCTTTAGAGCCAGGCAGGTAACAGTAGGTTTGTATGTGGTAAAAGTGGCATCTCATTTAAATTTTTCAAATTCAAACACTTGACAGATCTTCTTGATTTACCCCCAGCTTCCAACTCACACTGTGAACAGGACACAGATGAATGCACAGCCATTACCATACTGCTGTTTTTCTTATGAAAATATGCTTTAAACCTGGTGATTCTGTTCTGTGCTGAGAAACAGAGGATTGTGAGTTCTAGACTGGTATTTTCTGGTGGGCTTTAATAGTGCTTTGCTCTTCATTGCCCTGATTGCTCAGAATATCATATCAAAGTTCCCAGCTGCTAGTGTTTGGCTAAATCTCAGTACTGGTATATATTGACAGTGTTAATTTTAGCAGTTATATATATAAGGGATTATCAAGGACAATGCTTAACATCAGGTCTCAGCAAAGATGTAAATTTTACTAATTGGCATTTGTTATATGTTTAGTTTATGGAACATGTCCATAGGTAATAAGTGTTACAAATTTAGATATTTTGCATTGGAAGTACGAACTGTGAAACTAGATACTCAGTGCTATGCAACTTACTTATTTACATGTGAATTCCATCCCTTCCATCTCTGGCATAGGTATGGCACTGCCACAGTTACTTGAGTACCTAACCAAACATGCAAAGGGAAGTGCTACTTGTGTGACTCGGCAACATTAGAGCAAAACGGTGTTTGAAAGCCTGGGTAAGGGTAGAAATCTGGAGATCTTCCTTCTGTTGGCAGCTGTGCAACCTCACAGTCTGTTTTGCCAGTTGATGGGCAATAGCTCAGCAGAGCTTGAGTGTCAGGACAGATGGCTGATTTTAAATGCCATAAACATGTGGCAATAAAGGAGCATAATTATTCTACTTGCGAACCTATGGATCTCCATATGTGATTAAAGAATGACTAAAAGACTTAACCCAGAAAGAGAAGTTGCATTTTGCTCAGTCAGAGCAGATCAGCTGGCCAAGGCACTGATTGATAACACAAGGCTGCCTTCCCCCCAGCCATCCTTTCTTGGATGTGCTTTCTGCAAAATGGGCCACGCTTCTGTGTGTAACATCTGCTGTCTGAGGTTTCAGTGTATTACGTGTCCTGGGTTGGTGTCTTCTTCACAGAGGATAACAATCTTACATTGCTGCCAGGAAGTGTAGCTTGAGCAGAATGAGGAAAATTTTATACTGAAGCAATGAAAATCTGGAGGGAAAACATTGTTCGTGATGCAAATGGGAATGAATTGCTGCCACTAAGAGAAATTCATCATATTAAATTCACTTTTTTTTTCCCTTAAGGAAATAAAAGAGCTTTATAAAAACACAGTTACTTAGACTGCACTCTACAGAAGGCCAGAATTACAGCATACAGGTTAAACATTTCTATGCATCAAATAGTACCTTTGCATATATTACCATTTCCTTGAGAAGATGATCACTCACCATTTCCCAGCCTTGCTCAGGGAATAAGGCCCTGACTCAGTATATTCTTCATCTGTGAATAGCAGACATATTACTTGGAGGACACTGTGTAAGAAAATGTATGTGCTCTATGTTACTTTTTTTAAATGAACAGCTTTGTTCCAGTGTGGCAATCTGCTCTCATAATAAATCTGTAATTCATTTTTAATGAAGCCAGCTTCCAAAAAAAATAAAACAACCCCCCAATACTGAAAAAAATCCTAACTTCTTTTTGGAAGAAAAGCTATGTGCATTTATACAAAATATTTTTGAAAGCTTCATATGTCAGAAATTTGAATCATCAGAGGGAGGAAAGTAGAGTATTACTGTCAGTGGCACAACACAGTGTATATGTTGGTGTAAGCTTTAGGCCATGGGTAGCCAGCTTGTTTTTAAAGCAGACCTAATAGCATCTTTCAAACTACTTACTCTGATGTTTTTCCTTACAGATAATCATTCAAAGCCAATGGAAATTGATGGGGATGTTGAAATTCCTCCTAACAAAGCAACAGTCCTTCGGGGCCATGAATCAGAGGTGTTCATCTGTGCCTGGAACCCTGTCAGTGACCTGCTAGCATCTGGGTAAGGCCATGACTGCTGCAATTAGAGTATATTTAGAGGTGCAAGATCTTGTGAATGTATACTAGACATGAATGAGCATTCTCTTCACTGGTTTGTCAGTCTGCAGCTGTTCTTTTCAGCAGCACTTTACCTGTGTAACAGTTAAGTAATTACACAGTAACACAGAATGTGAAGCATCTGAATGTTTAGAAAGTGCACTCTAGCCCTGAATACACATAATTTTTGTAGAGGTTTTTTAAAACAGCTATGAATAATTCTGAGTACTTGCAGTTTAAGTAATGCACTCCTACAGCTCTCAGTTAGTGGTTCACACTGGGGTCTCAGAAAGTCTTTGGCATCCATGTTTTCTTTTTAGAAGTATGGAGACTCTAAATCAGAAATCTCTTTAGCTATGTCTGCATTAGCATGGTGCAAAACCAGAAGATTTGTAGAGCAAAACTACTGTGTGAGGACCTTATATTACCACTGTTTGTATGGGATGGGGGGGGGGTGTTTAGGCTGGACCTAGTTTTGTCTGGTGAGCTGAACAGCAAGAAGTGGTTGGAGTGAATGTTTTGGTTTAGTGTCACTGGAAAGGTGTCTGGTTGTGTTCTGCAGGACTCCACAGCAGTTACAACCAAAGCATGATAAGTGGGGCAGTCAGGAGGACATACCCTGGGAGCTACATACAGACACTATTGGGATCTGTGCTTGGTCATGCTTAAAGTTAAACTTTAAAATGAAGGCTAAGTTTAAGAAGTCTAGCTGGGAATGTGGAGGAAAGCTGTTATAAGTTAGAGGAGATAAATGAGTCTTCATCACTTAAAGTTGTTTAGCATTATCAGAACACATTTCTTGCAAGGAAGAGGAGAGCATTTCATTTAACAGTTTTCTGCAAGATCATCAGAATAGTCTTCTTATCTTTGTCAATTTAATATATGAAAACAAGGAATTAGAGTGCAAACGGGAAGGAGAGTGAAGACAGAAGTTTCCAAACAATAATTTTAGACAACAAAATGAATTTTCAGAAAAAAATCCTGCTGAATATGCTTCATTTCTGGAATGTCCAAGGCTGGTAATACTTCTAGTATCTGTAGCACTAAGTACCTTAATTTATTAATTTTAAATGGATGCAGTGGTAGAATTTACTAAGACTGTACACAGGGGTTTGGATGAAAAACTATCGTTTTCAGCTCTTTTTTTCCATAAGCTTAGTAAGACTTTTGGTTTGCAGTAGGCCCCCTGGGTTATGCCATGATACAGACAAGAGCAGTAGTAGCTCCTTTGCTGTGCATTTGCTGTATTTTCTGCCAACCATACTCCTCTACACACTCAATTTTCTCATGTCTCAGGCAAAACTGCTTGGCAGTATTATTTATCCCTAGCAAATTATTAAGAAGAGAAGTCCTGATTGTTAAGGTCAGTCTCCAGTTAAAATAGGCAAGCATAAAATAGTTACTTCACACAGGTTGTTCTCTTCCCAGCATACAGTTGAGTGAGCTATACAAAAGAGATTTATTTAATGTATAAATAAATAAAAATTGGGATTGGTAAGTGCAGAAGAACTGTGGCATCTGATACTCCTTAATTGTCCTGGCCCACATCTGAGAGGGTATTTTCAGGGAAAAATAAGTGAATCAAGGGAAGGAAAAGAATCTGTGATTACAGAAAAAGTTACTGCCTACATAATGATTTGTAAATCAACATCAAATGATCCTGAACAAACATTCTCCTGTACTACTCCTCTAACTTTTCAATGTATGCCCAAATGCTTTGACTACCCAGAGATGTTAAATCGTGGCCTAATAGTGAAGTAATCATCAAAACCTAAGAGTTTGGATAACCTTATTAAATTGTTATCATGGTTTTTCTTATTAAGATGAAAATCTGGAGAAGGCTTCATAAAAGCTGGAAGAGCTTACTTGCAGTGGGGACAAAATGAGAATTTCCTGGGCTGTCTTGAGATCAATAGCTCTCATATTTAGGATCATTCAAATGAAGGGATTGTATTTTTTGATACAATAGATCTACTTTAACCCCGTCATCCTAAACAATATATTCTTTAGTAGTAAACTCATGCATTATGGTATTTAATTCTATGGAGAACAGTCTGCAGCTGATCAGTTAGCACATCCACATTACTACTTGAAAGAAAATCCATGGGGAGAAAGGATACCATACAGAATTATTCCTTAGGGACACCTGCTGGCGCCTGAGATGAAGTGAAGATGCCGCTTTACTCTGGAGAATATCTGCACACCTGAAATTAGGCATCTACTCAAGTGCTCTGTCCCTCTGCAGGTACCTACATCTCTCAACTCATTACATAGGGAGTTAAGACTCCTAAGTATAGGTGCTCAGACCTCATCTGTTGGCTCTAGCATCGGTAACTGCTTTTCTGTATCTGACTCGCCTCTCTGCCGGTGCTCATACTGGGTTACTTATGCCGGTTGCTATACTGGGCTGCTTCCCTAGGATCTGTGGTTCTAATGTGCATAATTTGAACAGTGGACCATTTAATGAACACTAGTACCTATTGCAGTGGCTGTAGAACCAGTGGGTGTTTTAACTTTGCTGCAGGGTGCTTAGCACTGGTAGATGGATACCTGGCACAGCAATTTCTTATACAGCTTCATGTAAACCTGGAGGGTGATAATTAGAACCACTAGTCAGATGTCTAAGACAGAGGAGTACCCTGTACCCTCTCATTATCTCTCCAATTTAGCTTTACTCTTCAATGTAGTAGTTCCTTTTTAAGCTTTGCTACTGGTTTTGGAAGCACATAAATACATCCATGATTAGAAAGTACTGTTAAGGTCTGTCTCACACAGACTAATGGCAATTAATGAAAATGCAAGCAATTTAGATCTGTGTGCATCTTGATCAAATTTTAGCCTACTTATTAGAAACAAAGTATGTGATGCAATTAGCCTTCAGGTAATGCAGCAGTGAGTGGCTGATGAAGCTCACATGACTGAAATGGAATAGAACACACAGAAGAAAATTAAACCAAAGGAAGACAACCGAGTGACTGATTATGCCACTGCACAGCAAAGCTTTTGAGATGTCTGGTCTAATATTAGTGCAAGCTATTATCTGCAGGTAAACTATGTGTTAACAGCACCAATTAAAAGAGGGGGACAAGTTCCCTGAGATCTACAGTATACTGCAGTTCTGTTTGTCCTTTACAAAGTAGTACTTCAAGAAAGAAAACCGCCGTTGGTGTGATGCGCGAACACTGAATTGTTAGATTCTGTAGTAGCCATATTGTACTGTAACCATATTGTACTGCCCAGTACATAGTTTTCTTCTGGTTTCCCATCTGCCTGATAGTAACCATCTGTTGTCTTCTTAAAAAAATACATACAAAAACCTAGCTATTAAATAAAGGAAATAAGGTATTTGTTCTGTTTATGAAGTGGTAGCACAACCAAATTGTGGCTAAGTATTTTCTTCAAGCCTTGTTATACAAGCAATAAATTTTCCTAACAATTAGTGGCAGTTTAGACAGCAACCTGATGTAATCTGCAAAGCACAAAAAGAATAATGCAGGCTCACAACCGAATCTTAAGCGATCTATGTAAGGGAGTTTGTTTGTAGAATGAATTACCCAAAACTATATTTAGTCAGTATCCCACTGATAGAAAGAGATTTTGGTATTTGATGCTGTGTAATTGCTATGATGTTTAGGCTGTGAAGGCTAGCACAGGAATATATACTCTCTGGAGTATTTAAAAAACAACAAAAAACCCAAGGTGCTTGGCTGAATCTCAAGATGTGGCCATTCCCAGCCTTAATTCAAATTTTTGCTCTTAAAAGCCACTTGTCCTCCTCTTCAAAGATTGATTTCCTCCATAAGATATCTTCCAGTATTGAAGTTTTAATTTCATGATAGATGTAAATTGTTACAGATAGTTATCTTCCCTGCATAGAAACCCATTACAGAGACATCCACATTAGTAAACTAACCATGCCTGCGAATATTCCTAGGCACTGGGGCCAACTGGCACAGAACAGCCGGTGTCTGTACTAGCTGCCAAACAAACTGCACATTGGGAATTGTCTCTGGACATTGTGACCACCATATTATGCCCAATAGTTACTCAGAGAGAATGTCAGGGCCTTTAGCAAGAGTGCTAATTACAGCAGGCCAAAATGTGGCCAGGGTTTGTCGGTTTGCTAGCATAGGTCATCATGGTCCAGTGACCCAGAGTGTTCCTGAACATGCTTGAATTTCCCAGTATGGAAGTGGATGGACTGTGAATGTCAAGGTTGCTTGATCTCCAAAATCTTTTCCTGTTCAATTTGGGATATTTCTAGCAGCGTGTTCAACTGCTGTTTCCAGGAGTGTGCTCTCGTCTGTTACATCCAGCCATGCCCTTCAGTAATTCTTGTAGCTGTAAAGCAGAGGGACCTGGCTTCTTTCCCAAAACCCAACAGTAAGTTTCTTTGCTTATCTTTGCTGACCTGTACCAGCCTCTTAAACACAGGGGAACTGTCTCTTGCAGAGTGCCTCGTGCACCTTTGCTCTCCCTGTCAGCAAAATAATTGCACACAAAAGCTGAAGTCTGAGATCTTTCAGTCATGGCTGTGTTGCTCAGAAGCAAGAAAGGATGTTTCTAAACCATGTCCTGTCATCATCCCTGGGGTTTATATAATACTTGGAGTTAACTGTATTCCTCATACCAGTGGTTTAGGATCCACCGTGAATTACTTTTCTGAATATTCCTTTTGAATCACCAGGTTGAGGCAGTTAATTTCACACACCACTCCTCTAGTCAGTGCCTAGTATTAGTTCTACTAAATCTAAGTGCTTATTCATTAGCAGATGACTTTATTGGAGCCAGTTTCCTCACTGCATCTAATCCATTAATGCACAGTGGCCAGCTATTAGGTGAGCTATACCTGAATAACTTGCTGCAGAGAGCAATGTTGTAGAATCAGTGTGACAGAGATCTCTCTCTGGGTATCTCTGAGGCACTTCCCTTTGCTGACTGCCTAGGAAGAGTAAGCAATGACTTTGAGAGACCTTAAGGAAAACTTAGGTGTGTAAAGTATGAGAGGACCTTGCTTTCCCTTTATGCTTTTAACAATCTCTTTTAAAATAAACCAAGAAAAAGTCTAACCTGTTTGAGCCAGAGGTATTAAATACACGTTAGCAATATTGCCTATCAAAATGACAGTGATTATAGGGCTTGCAAGTTGAGATTAGAGATATCAAGCTTCAGCCACTGTCTTGCAAATTTCTTTACCCAGCTGTTTTAACCTTTGTGCTGACAGTTATGGAATTGTGATTTTATGTCACAAATAAAGTTCTGAGAACATTTGTGCACTTTGAGTCATGATTATATCGGAGCTAGAGAGCATGATATAAAATTCTTTCAGAACTAGCCTTCCTAAAATTTGGCAGTACTCTACCATAGAGCAGAACAGTATAACTATTACTCAGCTGTTCATGACTTGCATGTTGGAATGAGCTGCTTTATCATGTAGATAGAAATGCTTCTGTGAGATTAAGGAGATTAAATATCTTTCTGAATCGTGCTTGAACTATGGTCCTCTAATAAGGCAGGGTTCACTGAATCATTCAACAGAAATCAGAATTTTCCAGAGCAGAGAATACTCTTTTTTTTCCCCAGCAACAGAAGGGAAGACACACAAATACCCCAGCCACACACTGGTAGGCTTGTAAAGCCTCTCTGCAGGGACACATAATAACTTATGTAGCCTTAGGAAGAAGAAAATGGAAAAACAAAATTAAAATACTGGAATAGATTGCCAAAGCATTGCCAGAAAACTGACTAAAACTGTTGAAAAACAAAACATAACCCTTTTAGAACTAGCAAATACGATATTGTGTTTTATGGCCAAGTGGCTGAGTACTTTATTCACAGGGTCCAATAACAAACTGGATTATTACAGTGAGGGCAGGACTGGCCTGGAGTCATACACACTAGAGAAGCCAGTGCTGAAGGAATTTCCTATTTAGCATGTTAACTGATAACCTAAGCCTATGAAAGACTTATGTTACCATTATTGTGAGTTACCACAATTAAAAATGTTCCTTAACTGCTGAGCCTCCTTAATAACTTTGTTAATTTTCTAGCCAACATGTGCCAAATTTTTGTTCGGTTTTCCGGACCTCTGAAGAGCTAAGGAAATACACTACTGCCACAGCTCTGGATGGTGGCAAAAATTCTCCTGGACTAAGAGTATTTCTTCATCACTAACATGAAGGATATGTGCCAGAAATCACAGGATGACTGTACAGCAGTAGCTTGTTAGGCTGCCAAAACCCTGGCCAGCCAGCACATCCCAGCTTTACACAAAGGGTTCAGGGAGATGGGGCACATTCCCCAGGTGTGCCATGACCCACCAGAGCTCTGGCCCACTGACACAGGCAGAGACATTTGTGCCTTTACAGTTGAATTGTTGCTCATATAAAATTTGGCTGAAGTATAGGTAAAATAATAGACAAAGGTCAATCAAGTTTGATACTTGATTGAGCAATATTTTGCATTTGAAGACATGTCAAAGTGTTTCAAATTTGCCCACTACGTTTAGTATAGATAACTGAAATGTTTTATTAGTGGACCAGAAGAAAATGTAATATTCTCTTGTGATGGTTTTCCTTTTCAGTAAAACATGGCTTATCGAAGCAAAAATAGGTCTCAGGTTTTTAGTCTTTGAAAAAAGCCTTTTTGTCCTTGTTAGTGTGTAGGAAAGGAAGTTTTGGGCATTACTTGAAATAAATGAAAAGCAGGTATATGAGCAATGAAACTTCATTTAGAGTGTATGAACTCTTGGAAATGCAAGAGACATCCTAACTCTGCTCCAAGATTCTACTTACTGCATGTAAATTAAAATTGCCCTCTGAACAAAACAAGCAGATCAGGGTACTTTGATTGTTTTGGTTGTTGTTATTGATAGTTTAAAAAGAGCAGGGGAGGGAGAGAGACACAAATCCCAATAAAAGGCATAATATCTTCCACTCCCCTGCAAACTGATACCTGACCTCAGAAATGTTTTTTATTGGAAGAATGACTTATGCAAAGTGAAAACAAATGTATTATTCATGAGCAGACTAGAATAAAGTTTCCTCTTCCTCCTCACAACTTTTTCGAGACAAAATTAGAGTTTCATCCTGCAATAAAAGTATCTCCCTAGAAAATATTCAGTCTGTAAAATAGATTAAAATTCTGATGCTGTGTGACTTGCTCTGTTGATGGTTATTTTGCCACTCTTTAGATAGCATAAGCTAAGCAGCCAAGCTACAGACAGCAAAGGACCCTGTAGATATACATTTAAAAAATGCAATTGAGATGAATTTTAAAAATTAATTTCAGTTACCTTTCTACTTTCATAATCTTCAGGTTCTGTAGTTTGATTTAATGTTGAGAGGCTTCTGTAAGAGGTTATGTTCTGGTCTCTCCTGAACAGAAGTACCTTATGAAAGGGCCATGGCCAAATTAAAGGCAGCCTTAAGTTCATCTCCTGCTGCTGCAGTAGCTGTCAGAGGAACCCGGGCAGGACCACAGAGCCAGCACCCTAGCACCTTTGTCACACTTCTAGAGGTCCCCTTCCCTGAGGCTGCTGCCAAAGTGACACTCCACACCTCTGCAGGCTGTCCCTGCAGGTTCTGTCATGCCATGTTCAGAGCCTGCTGCAGCTCCAGGGGAATACCAGGGACTGAGCAACCCCGTGGGAGCTAGTGGGACTGTGCATACATTTTATGGGAAGCATGTGAACAAAGCCTATGTGTTTCTGTCTTTATTGGGAGCTCCACAGTGTTACATTTGTCATGTTGGGTTTCCTCAGACTATTGCAGTTATGGCGATAGTCAGCTTCAGGTAAGAAGTGCAAAGCATAGACACTAAACAGATGTATTTTAGATAAAACTTTTCTGAATGAAGCAGATCACGGTATGGATTCAGGTGATATGTACTGCTGAAGTACGTGTTGGCATATTTTAAAAAGCCTGTGGAGTGCAGGAAGTATTGGAAAGAAAAAAACTACTTTTAAGCCTGTGTTGTTCTCTCAGTGAAAAGAGAAGCTTTTCCATTGTTTGCTGGGTCGACACCAAGAGGAGTTTTCATCTCTGCACAATTGCTTTCGTAGATCTGGCGACTCGACGGCCAGGATATGGAATCTCAATGAGAACAGTAACAGCGGTTCCACTCAACTGGTTCTGAGGCACTGCATAAGAGAAGGAGGACACGATGTCCCCAGCAATAAGGATGTGACTTCATTGGACTGGAATGTAAGCTAACTTCTAAGACTCTGCATGGTTTTTAACTGTCTAAATTTGATTCTGAGGCAATTACAGCTGCTGCTCCATATCTTTTATATCTGAGGTGACCAGAAGCTCTGTCCTAACCTACTGACCTCTTGTTTCAAATACTCATAATAGGCTGAACTTTTCTCCTGCGTGCTATAATTTTCCAGCACTGTTGCCATCTTCAAGCTTTGTAATGATTTATTTATATCTCTATTTTAGAAGCATGGGTAAAAATAAACTTAGCCAACTTTAAGAATGAAGATTAAAGAAGCAATCTGTGTAGTTACAAAGCCTGATTAATAGTGTATTTGCATCTCATCGTTACTTTATTTTGGCATGTAAGGAGATACAGGCACCACTGAAGATTTTTGTGAGGTTAGATTATCCAGACCCTCTCTCATTTGAATTATGCTATGCATAGCAAAACATGTTCACATTATTACATTCATCTTGGTAGGAACATCTATACTGGTTCTCTCTTTACCTACCTGCCTTCTGGGTGGAACTGTCTTCTCTGATCCCTTTTTTGCTGTCATACTGCAAAACCTTCTATCTTAGAGAATACAGTCCTGCACAGGAAAGACTGAAGTGAGCAGAGAGGATAGGTATTGTTAAAAATCCCCAGTGTCTGGGCAGTGTCTCTGGGCAGCTTTAAGGCTGCTTCATGTCTTTTTGCCACCAAGCATGGTAAAAAAAAACTTACAAGACCTTGCAGGAACCTTAATTAGTTTTGAGATCACTTGAGTTCTGTCTGTTTTGCTGATGTAAGTGCAGACAGAACAATCACATTAGTCTTGTTTTTGTAGGAGAACAGATTAAAAATTAAGTACCAGAAGGGACTCTCAGCTATTACATACAGTCCCAGTTGCTAGCCAGAGACCAAGATTTGATTAATCTTTACTGAAATATTACTGTCCTTCAGATGATCTAGATGCTTCACAAAATTAAAAGATAAGGCCGCAACACAAATCAGCTTCCCTACGTGTTTTATATTTGACACGATGAAAAAGGTTGGTGAACAGTACAGAAAGCAGAGGTAAATTAACAAAGCAAAATATAAAGCAAAATAAAGATAAACCCCATGAATGCTCATTGTTTGTTTCCTGTGGATATCACAGTGAAGAAAAACAGTTGGGAAAAACTGGATTGAGGAGTAAGAAAATTGCAGTTGAAAAAGGAAGACATGCAAAGGTGCAGAACAGTTAGGAGAAGATTTGTCCAAAACATATAAGGCATCATCTAGTATTTCCTGTAGTAGTTCCTTACCTTTCCAGACTTCATTGATCACTTCACTTGAATGATGCTAGTATTTAATGTAAGGAAATGGTGTGGTGGTGTTATTGTTATTATCATTATTTTTGCTTCCTTTTCTGCCCTATTAAACTGTCTTTATTTCAACTCAGGAAATTCTTTTTATTCTCCTGAGTCACTAAACCATCCCACTGGGTGCAGGGAGTGAGCAACCGTCTGTGTGATACTTCATTACCAGCTGGAGTTAAACTGTGACAAGGTGTTAACTATGAGTGTAGGTGGTTTAGATGTTAAGGTCTTTCTTTTATATATGGGTGCTTGAATTTCATTGGAGTGGGATTTAGTTGATGTTTTGGAGCCTTTTTGTGGCTAAGAAGCAGTATCTGTTTGTTACCTGGAAGTATCTCATAGAATTTGTTATATCTTGTTTTCTTTTTCTAATCCTTTTCATTAAAAGGCTCTTATCTGATAGGGTAGCCCTGTATTTCACAGTATGTTAGAGGGGTTTATTTCCTCTTTGCTGTTTGTAGTAATAACCTTTAGTTTAAAACATAGTGTAATCTGTCTCTGTGTGGACTCAGATTTCAAATAAATCACAATGCACAAACCTTAAGAAAGAAAAGAAAGAAAAGAAAAAGGTTAGTTGAATCAGATTTAATCTGGTATTGACCTTTGCCTTTTCTGTATAACCCAACAGAGTGATGGAACACTATTGGCTACAGGCTCATATGATGGTTTTGCAAGAATATGGACAGAAGATGGTAAGTAAAACAGCCGTTTATTGTTCTTAAGATCAAACAGCAGTGAACTGTAATTTGGCTAATTTGTAAACAAACTGTAATATTAACCTTTTCTTTATTCCAGGTAACCTTGCAAGCACCTTAGGTCAACATAAAGGTCCAATATTTGCCCTGAAATGGAATAAAAAGGGGAATTATATTTTAAGTGCTGGTGTTGATAAAGTAAGTTTTTAAAATACATTATTCTAACATGCAAATGTTAAAATTCTGACTCCAGAGAGCTTGTACATAGACCTATTTTCAAGTGTTATTTAGAGAGAACATGCCTATTCTTAGTTTTGTATTAATTTCTCTTTAGGTGTGTCTTTCTCTTCTCTATGCTTACATTGTTATTCTCTAATATTTGGAAGTCATTTCTGTTGTTTTCAGCTGTTCAGCACACAAGGCTTTCTGCAGTCAAGAATTTTATCTGTCCATCTTTCAAAATTGCTCCTTAGTGAGGGTGCTTTCTCTTTGGTTTTCTCTGAGCTGAAGAGTTGCTAATCTTATTTTTTTTCTTCCTTCCTTCGGATGCAGACAACAATAATTTGGGATGCTCACACAGGAGAAGCTAAACAGCAATTTCCTTTCCATTCAGGTAATTTCTACATAACTCTTGTTAGTTAAATGACAGGCATTTTTTAATTTTGTCAATGTAATTTTTCCCTTTGCAAAAACCTCTCTACCAGAAAGAAGTTTGAACCAAGATTTTTATGCTTCAGCTATCCTGAGTATGATGGCTTGTGGGTTTATCCTTTTTTCAGAAGGATGGGGTTCTTTGACAAGCAGGTTTGAAAGTCAAACTGATTCTGCACCAGCCATGTCTACCTAGCTGAATGACTCTAGTTATTTATGTGCTTGAATAGTACCAAGTGGTGATTTTAAGAAGAGGCTTTTTGGTGGAAGGGTCTGGTATCTCTTCTGCTCTTCCTGCTCTTTTGTAGTGAAGCTGACTTGAGACAGAAGCAGGCAGATCCCTCATGCAGCTTGCATTCACTGCTGCAACCATGAAGGTCCTTGAAGTTCTTCAATATTTGATTTCTGTGATCATCAGAAGTCAGTTGCCAGCCTTGAGCTTCAAAACCTTGCCACACCAAAACCTTACTTGGATGGTCATTTGTAGATCTGGTCTGCTTCAGGAAAAGAGGATAAGTTACAGATAATAAGTGATCTTGAGCAACAGGCAGTCGTTGATGTAATCTGAATTCACCTGAGACCAGACTTGTAAGATGATGACTGAATTCGTGATCCAAACTGGATCAGTTGTCATGGTGAAGAATTTTTAAGGGGCATAGTCAAACCAAGTTTAAACCCCCCAAAGCATTTCAGATTCTGATGCTAGAATTGTTCATCTTCATGTATGCTCATGGTAGCTAATCCAGTTTTAAACACAGCAGGCTTTCACAAGGTGCTTAGTGGGGTTTAAAAACACATATTTTCCTACTAATTTTAATTATGCTTTTCAACTCAATTTCTAGTTGTTCTCACGTTTTCACAAATGTTATTAATATGCAATAGCAATTGAAATGGTTATTTAACACAAGACAAAAAGTATGTCTGTGTGTGCAGCAGATCCATACTCTTCCTTTTTGTCACTCATCTTCCTGCTTATTAATTAAACTGTCAATTTGGAGGAGACAGTGTCTGCTGACAGATTTTCTCACTGGGGCATTTATTTTTCTATCATAACTGTTCCATAAAATCAAACTTTGCACTGTATAGTGATGTAGTTAATGAGACTCTCAAGCCTTCTGATCTCTTAACTATTGATCTAAGTAGTTGCAAATTCAGAAGTTGGTTGCCCCTTCAGAATCATTTTCACGGACATGTAGCTGTCTTAGCAGTAATGTACATCAAGGACATACCACTCTGTTCCCCTTTTAGCAAGTTGACAAGTACAGTACATCTTCCACTGCAGCATGCCAGTATCCATCTGTGTTAACTTTTTTTTTATAAAATTCTTCCTATGCATCTGTTTTTCTTTGGACCATAAGACACAATTGAAGTGGAGATGTGGAGAGGCTAATTTTAATTATTTTTTTTTCATTATTTCAAATATGTTTTCATAGAGACATAAGGCAGTTGGTTATTAAGGATACTGTTATAGGCCAAAAGCATATGTCCTACAGAAAGCCCCTTAAAATCAGCTGGAGTCTTTGTCCTCACAAAGACCTTGCCTTGTCCTCTTTGCATTGTTTATTCACTAGAAGAAACTGACAGCTAATTGCTCTCCATATCTGGAGTCTGAAAATCTTGTCTACACAAGCATTAAAGGTGGCATTTTAATACTTAGAAGTCCAGTCTAGACAGTACAGTCCTTTTAACACATACTTAATGTGGCATACTTGTGTGGCATAATTCTTTGAAGTCTGGACATAGTTGGCCTGAGAATCACAAATTTTTTTACTCTCAGCTGTTTTAACAATTCACTTAGTTTACATCCATATGGACAAAACTGTCATCTTAGAGATACAAAAGGAAGACTTCTCTGTCTAGGTCTTGAAGGCCTCTATATCGTTGATGTTCATGTGGTCAAAATATATTAAGTGTCTGGATAAATAGTTTCTATAATTTCATTATTCTTGGCAAAACTATGAGTCATCATAGGGCATTCGTTGAATACATATTCACAAAGCTAATTTCTTAAAATAGAGTGAAATAATACAGTTTTTATATCTGCTGATAGATGTGGACTGGTGTCTGTGCATGCAGGAACAAACTGATTGGTACTATAAGAGGTATTTGTATGACCCAGTTTTAGACACCTTAGTGCTATGAATAACTCCCTGCAGACACTTAACTCTATCCTGAGCTTTTAACTCTGAATCACACCTAAATTTGCTCATAAAAAGCTTAAATGAATTGATCATTATTGTAACAACTTTACTGTTGGGATTTATTTTAGCTGCATTTCTAAAGGATTTGTTGCTGCTTTTATTAGATGACATTCTAATTGAGTGTATGCAGTTGGCTGTTATTCTGTGGGTTTGGAGACACTTTGGCAATTCAGTTACTTAAATCAAAAACCACATTTGGTTGTTTTTTCCAGGACACTTTATATAGTTACTTATCCAGTAAACATACAATTAAATACACCAATAAATCAATCAGTATTAATTATCAACACTCTATGATTCAAATGACACTGCAGTGCAAATCCATCACTTTAGGTGCCAATAGCTTTCAGAAGATTACTTTTCAACTCCTAGTATCACACTAGTTACTAGCCCTGAAGGCATGTTGCTATTAATGAAGATAGATTTTTGTTTGCTCTGAAACAGTAATACAAAGCTTGCAGCATGAGAAGAAAGACAAATAAGCAGTGAAAGAAACAAAATTGTTTAGTTTCCTGACCTCCATTCATGTTCATTGGAAAACTCAGAAGTAACTTCTCTTCCTTACACAAATTTCCTTTCTATTTCTGCAATGTAGAAATTCCTTACCTGTCACACAGCATTACTGAGCTTTTTCATAAATATTCTAAAAAATACTTGTATGTGAAACAGTTTCAGCCTTCCATTCTCATTTAGAGAGCTTCCTGAAGTTTTGAAAGGTGACGTGGATTAATCCCCCTTCACAGTTCATAAAAATTCTAACAGGAAAAAACATGTTGAAATGTAATAGGCTTGGCAGAACAGATATCATTTCACCTCTCTATTACAGAAGTATTTTTTCTGAACATATTTGAATAAGGCATTTCTTAGTTTCAGTTTAATGATAAACTTGAATTGTACTGCTGCCAGAAAGAGATTCAACCTTGTTTCCTATGTGCTTGTCTCATTCTGACACACTTGCTTCTCACAGGAGTGTGTGGAGAATGCAGATTTCTATGTTTTAGCAAGTCTTATGTCATCCTCTGGAGGGCAGCTAAACTCTTTCCTCAGAAACAGAACAAGCAGCAGTGGTAGAAGCACAAGCAAACTGTATGTCTGGAGTTCTCTCCTATTCCTGGGTGTGCTTTTAGCCTGCACTGACACACTGTTAAGAGGAGGTGGTCTTTTGATTTTTCCACATGTTTTGCTCCGTGTGTGTTGCAGATAGGGTTAGTTACATGTTCATGTGCTGTGTCCAGAGTTGCATTAGATCAGTCCTAGTTAATGCCAAATCCTCTACAGAAATCATCCTTTCAGATCAGCATGATCAATGTACTTATCTTAATCAATCCCCAATCAAATTAAATTGAATGTAGGTATTATTAATCCACGTCTGTACAGAACAGTAGATTTGTATGGGTGGTTGCATAAAGCTAGTGCAAAGGAAGATGGCCACCTGCTGCTTCTCTCTCCCATGTGTTGTCTGGCATTCACAGAAACATTTTTTTTTTCCTAACCCAGCTGAAATTGTCCATGTTTTTTCTGGATTGGTTTTCTTCCAGGTTCTTTGCTGAAGTGGCTTACAGGGCAGTGAATGGTAGAGATGATCCAAGACGTGTGTAGCTGGGAGCAGGGAGGGTGTAGGTGGATTGTTTTGCCTCCTCTTTGGTAACTTAAGCCAAAAGAGTCTCATAAATGGACAACATGCAAAGCATCTAGATTATCCACTGCAAGAGAAAAATTAATTTCTGCACTTCAGAGAGTCCCTGTCATCCCTGTGACTGGTAGTAGGTGACAGGCCAAGAGCTAGCTTTTAGTCCGTTCAATCCAGATAGGTGACAAGAGGAAAATTAGTTGGCGTAGCTGTTTCTTTGTTGTGTTCCCTGATGTTCCTTTCATTGTTTGTACTTCACAGCTCCTGCTCTCGATGTAGACTGGCAGAACAACACTACTTTTGCCTCCTGCAGCACTGACATGTGCATTCATGTATGCAGACTGGGCTGTGATCGTCCTGTTAAAACCTTTCAAGGACACACAGTAAGTTTACCTGAGTCTCAAACATGTGTTGGTAAAGTCACAGAAGCATGTTATGATGATGGCAGATGATGTGTTTGCAGTGTGTGTTCTAGCATCAAAGATGTTACATCTCATTGCTTCCCTAAAACCTTATTCCTTGGGAGTGATTCACTGCCTGTGAGAAGGAGTAAACTATTCTAAATCACCGCAGGAGGCAAAACCTGCAGCTTAAACAATGAGTCTGTTTCTCTCTGGCATGAGCTGCAGACTAAGGGCACATTAATAAAAAAGATTTTGTTTTTCAGTGGTTTAATTTCCTTTAGTAAATGAGAAGTATGAAGAAGGAGAGAACAGTTTACCTTCAGACAGTGTTTAGTTTTAGAATCAATTTAATCTAGCAAGATCTATTTAAGATGTATTTCCCTCTTCTTTTCCTGGTGGTATTTAATGACTATTAAAGGGTAGCTTTTCTAGCTTTCATTCATGAGAAAACTGCTGTCATGTACAACCTGTAATTTAGATATTAACTTCCAGAACTTGCTGTCTTCCCCACTGAGGACAAATTGTGCACTTAAGAGACCTTTATCGAGTCTATGGTTAATCTAATATTAAACTGATATTTCATGACAGATTGTGTATTCCTACCAACAGACTGATGTTTTTGTGATTATATGAAATGCACCATTTTGCATATGATGCTAATTTTTACTTCAAATAGCTGTACAGTTCCTTTTAAATATGACTGAAACATGTAAAATGGATAAAGCAAAATGTAAATATTTTCCAGAATTCTTTTCACTGACACCCTAAACCAATTTCTGTTCTTTGAAAAAAAACAATCTCCCTTTTTATGAAATGCCTTTTTTTTTTTTCTTTTTATGTATGACCCTCAGAAAAACCCCAGAAACCTTATTGATTGCAATGGGGATATGCTAGCCCTAGTTAATAACAAAGTGCTAGAAAGATTGATAGGAAAGCTTTGTAGACTATTTGATATTCCATCCTGGATTTCATTAACACTATACCTCCCTTCAGAGAGACTAGCAGATAGACCTGCAATAGTAAGAACACAGAGTCCACAAAACTTTACAGCTCACCACTGTTGTCTATTGAAAATTTATATCTCCAAGTTCTACTGATATTATCTGAAGAAATACCTCAATTTTAAAGAGAAGTTAATGATGTATTATCAATCTGTCTGGTTTGAAGGTTTATTTGAATCTTAGCATATGAAGAAAGAATCTGAGAGACTTTGTGCCAGAACCAGAGCCACTGATTGTGTGTATTGTTCACAAACACAGAATGATTACCATTCCTAAATGGCACTTAAATAGCGTATTACAGAAGCAGCGTTGCTTTTGTTCACTCATAAAGCAACCAGGGCTGTAATTTGTGGTCGAACTTGTTGCATGTATAAGCCCTGAGTGCCCTCTGCTGTGCGTCCAGTAGAATGCAGGTAACCACAATATGTACTTAATAAAACGGTGCTTTATTGCAGAACGAGGTTAACGCAATCAAATGGGACCCATCTGGCATGCTACTAGCATCTTGCTCCGATGATATGACATTAAAGGTAAGAAACAGACTGCCCAGAGAGGTTGTGGAGTCTCCTTTTCTGGAGGTATTCAAAACCCATCTGCACACGCTTCTGTGTGACCTCATCTAGGGAATCCTGCTGTGGCAGGGGGGTTGGACTAGATGATCTTTTGAGGTCCCTTCCGGCTTCTAACATTATGTGATTCTGTGTAATTTAATTTCCATTCCTGCTGTTCAAAAAATAAAGACAAAAATCACATCTATTTTTTTAATCTTCTCCAGAATGATGGTACGTATCACTTCAAAGTTTGCATGAACAATACTTTCATTTTGTCCCATATTTCTGAAAGCTAGTCTGAAGGACTGAACACAGAGAAGCAGCCACTGGGAAAACTGAAATATCCTATCCAAATGATGTTTACTTAATATGTCACTGTATATATACAGCTATACATACACCTGCTTGCCTGTCAAACACAGTCCCTATGTTAAGAAGCAGTCTGTTGGTTGCACTTAGAAAATAATACAAAAAATAGAGTTTTCTTTCCTTTTGGGGTCTTTTTTTCTGAAAATAATGCAATTGGAGCTGGTTTTGGTTGTTTGTTGGGGTTTTTTACGTAATGGCCTTGGACTAAGCAATGAGACAGGACATAAGTATTCAGAACCCACTGAATATCTGAATTGCTATCTGAAGATGCCCTGTCTTCATCCATTCACTGTGTAGGAGGTCTAAAGCAGCTATGCTGCTGATGCACATGCTTCTGTATGAAAATACAGGTACAAGCTACAGGCAGTACAGCAGCTATTTAGTTCTTATTAACTAACAAATAAATACCATTAAACGTGTAGCTCTTTCCCCTAACAGGGTTTTCTACCGTGTACCAAAGTGCTGCATTAATGAACTATGTTTATATGTATGCACACATCAAGATCTTAAGTGAACAAATGGTAAGAGTAGCATAAAACTGAAATAATACATCTGAGATTAACAGTGCTGCCATTTTTCCCCTTCTTAATTACTCTGACATAGATTTGGAGTATGAAGCAAGATACCTGTGTACATGATCTTCAGGCTCACAGCAAAGAGATTTATACTATCAAATGGAGTCCTACAGGACCAGGCACCAGCAACCCAAACTCCAACATCATGTTAGCAAGGTAAAAAATACACCTCTTTTTTTGCCTACCAAGCAGAAAGATTGTCTTTCTGACATGTGACACTGCTGTCACTTTGCCATCAATCTTCCTGCAGACGATTCCAGTAAAAAGTACCTGTGTTGGTAAATCAGGGGGATGGATACAAAGTGAAGGGAATCCTGTTTGAAAAAGGAAGAACAAAAAGAAGGAAAATTGAGTCATGTGATATTTAACTTTTCATCTGCCTTGATAAATGGATTTTAAATTTGGCATTTCACCTCCAAGTCTGGCATCTGGTTGTTACAAATGAAAGTACTTCACAAGGCAGATGGCAGCCCATTCAGTTGGAATGTATTCTAACTAGGATCATGCAACTCACATGGGCAGACATTGACAGTTTTTATAGCCTTGTTAACAGAGAAAAGCTTGGATAATCTTTAAAAATCCACTTGAAAATCTCTTGAAAATTCTTCTTTAGTTTAGGAAATATGTTTACTTCTTGAATGCCGGTTGATCATAGTACCGTGGGATTATCAAATCAGTTCATGGGTATTCAGTTTGGGGAGGAGTTGTATCAAAGCTGGTTTATTTATTTTACTTTTTAGTCTGGGAGTGGACAGGGAAGAACTTCACTTTCTTGGAGTTCTTTTAATACTCTTTTTAATACCAATTATGTCCTTGGCCTTTCTCTAAGCCCACAGTTTGGAATTTAGATGGAGTGTAGCAAAATTGTCCCTGCCAGGCAGGGGGGTTGGAACTGGATGATCTTTGAGGTCCCTTCCAACTCTGACAATCCTATGTAAATACAGCAGTGAAACAAAGTGAAAAGAACACATTTCTAGAGAACTGTAGAATGCTAATTCATTAAATAATGCAAACCATTAGGAATAAGGTCTCTCTGAAACCATTATGTCCTGTTAATGACAAGACATATTTGACTTTCCTGAATAACAGCTGGTAGAATTTCAGCAGGAGGGAGCTTGGCTCTCTTAGGGATAGTGGTCTGATCCTATATACAGCACACCTAGATAAACTCGGAGGGTCCTCATACAACAATTAGTTCTGCAGATGTAGTTTTTGTCATAAAAACCATAAAAGCTGTCATACATATTCATTTTTCTGTTTGAAACATTATTTCTTGCTTAGCCAAGGGAAAAAGTCTGTGGTGTTCTTTTAAAACATTAACAGTAGGAAACTACAAATTGATTAACAGCCAAGTTAAAACATGCTTGTGTTTGAATGCTTCTTGCAGTGCTTCGTTTGATTCCACTGTTCGGCTGTGGGACGTTGACCGAGGAGTCTGCATCCATACATTAACAAAGCATCAAGAGCCTGTCTACAGTGTAGCTTTTAGTCCTGATGGAAAATATCTAGCCAGTGGGTCCTTTGACAAATGTGTCCATATATGGAATACTCAGGTACTGTTTTGCTTCACATGAAGCACATCTGGTTTAGATGACACATTAATAGCAAAAGGTTAAATGGAAAATACATGTACCTTGGTAGCATATGACCTGCCAGCCAAGGTGAACCTGCTTGTATTGGTTGATACAAATCCCAGCATAACAGTTGATCCACTCGGGTGGAGTGAGGTGAGCATTTCTGTTCAGGCTCCTCTGTAAGCTAGAACGTGAAAATAGTTGAGTTGTGCCATCAGCTTTGTGAAGTAAAGATGTGCTTTGATTCTTAGAAATAAGGAATAGTTTTATTTAGTAAGAAGCTGAGTTCAGTTGAGAGTCTGATGCACCTGGCTTATACCTTGTGATGAGAGGATGATAGATACAAAGGTTGTACAAGCTGAGGACTGGAGATAGGCTGGAGAAAAGTTGAATGTCATAATTCCACAGATTTAATTCTGAATACAGATGCCTCACAGCCTTAATTAATAGCAAACTTTAGAGAAGACCACCTCAGCCTAACTCCCCAGGCTCTTGCTGTTAGAGAGTTGATGAAAACATGTGTCTTAAGAGTCTGCTTTCTGGAGGATCCTCTTTCTCTTCATTATTAAAGACCAGTTTCCTAACATCAGCATCTTATGGAGATGACCATAGCTGAGTAATGTGAATAGTCCCACCACCACCGCCATTCTTTTCTTTCTAATGTAGTGCCACACAACAGAGGAGAAGGGGAACTTCCTATATCAAATGTTTGCATGCTGTTTTGCTTTGCAGAGTGGAACTCTAGTACATAGCTACAGAGGCACTGGGGGCATCTTTGAAGTCTGCTGGAATGCTAGAGGAGACAAAGTGGGAGCAAGTGCATCAGACGGATCGGTAAGGAGCTTTACATGTTGTAAATGTTGGATGGAGATGACTTTTCTGCAGGGTGTCTACAAAAACTGTACATGTCATATTGCCTCCTGTGGACAGAGCTAAAGATGTAGGCATCCTAAGACATAAATAAGTAGCTCTGTGTAGTATATTAAAACGTTAATTAAAGCTCCTGCTTTGAAAGGTTTTGAACAGTAGGAGGTGGTGTTCTTATTGGAAGTGAAGAGTGCTTGTAGAATAGGTGAATATTGTTGAAGATGGGAATGACTTCTAAATGCATATTTGATAAGATCAACAGTAGTGTTGTTTATATCATTATGTATCTTGCTGTCAGTTTCTAATGAAGGTCAGATCACACCCATCAGCGCTGAGGCTTTCTGAGTTGTGTCCCACAGAAGTTTACCCTTGCATAGTACCTGAAGGAAGAATTTTGCAGCACCATGCCCATAGATTTCATGAGATAGGAAAGGAGAAGTACTGCTATAGACATACTGATTATTCATTACTATTTTTGCTGTTATCTGAATTTTTTAAAAAATCAATTACAGCATGATCAGCTTGTGAAGGACACAGATGTTATAACACTCTACAGCTTTTAAAAATAACACTTATACACGGCTGGCTGCATTACTACTTCAGAGCAGTATTTTTCAACTGCTTGGAACAAAGGGTACACCTACAACATGATTCAGTTGCTTGAGCTTAGTTCTGCCGTTTGAGATGGTAGCATGCCTGGTTTATATCAGCTGCTTCAAATGGGCATGTCTCCTTTGGGTCCTACACCATGCCTACCAGGCCTTGATCTATTTTGGATATATTTCAGAAATGGAAGTGGATACTTTATTTAGGTAACTATACAGAGGCCTTAGTCTTACCTGGGATGTGCTACCAAAACATGTTTGTAATCTGGTGAAAGCCCAGCTAAATGCTAAGTGTATGGTTTTCACTTGGGTTTTCTCCCATGTCAGTTTGTTCCCTTCCTTGTGTGCATGTAAACAGGTATTTGAGACAGGCTGATTTAAGCTGGGGAGTATAACACAGAGCTGTGTGATCAGCCTGTGTACAGGGCTGGATATGAGTAAGACTTGCACATCACCTTCAGAAATGGTTCTTAATGCTGTGTTTTTTCTCTTCAGGTTTGTGTTCTAGATCTGCGGAAGTAAAAGTGAAATGTTTTAGAAGAAATTTCAAATGGACCAGCAGTGAATGTGTGGGGAGAAGCACTCTTCAAAACTATTCTTAACAGCTCCAGAACTGTATGAACTTGAACAAAGTTAGAGTGTACTGTGAAAACAACTCTCCCTGGCCACAGGTGTCTAGTATTTTGTTCGTAACCTTCATCAAGGAGTAAAAACACAGTCACTTCAGAGGGGGAGGGAATGGTTTCCACCTGGAACATTCAGCCTTGGAAGCATGAAGCCACCAGCTAGGCATTGCACTGTTTGGTTTGCATCTGAGAACTTGCTCTGATGGCTGGGAAAAAAAGCTGTGCCAAAAAAAAATAAATAAAAAAAAAAAAAAAAGAAAAAAAAAAAAAAGAAAATGCTGTGATAAACCAAAAGGGAAAACAAGTCTCCTCCTCCATGCAGTGGTGTATTCTTTCCTTCCAATTTGGACACTACAGTTGCTCTCCCAAAGGACGTTCAAAGACCAGTTTGTACTGATGAAATGCTCAACTTTGTAATCACAACACTTTCTATTTTCTAGACTACTTTTTTGTTCAGTGGTTTTTCTATCAGCTGGAATATTACAGCCTGGAGGATCCCAGGCTTAGGATGAAACTTCTTGTTTTCATTTTATTTCTCCCTTCCACTCCCAAATTCTTTCCTTTTATTTTTTTTTCCCCTCCTCTTTCTTCTCCTCCTCCCCCCCCTTTTTTTTCTCTGTTTTCCCTGTGTGCCCATAGTAGATGCAGCCAGGTGGACATGACAATGAAAATTTTTGACAGACTGCTTCTCCTCTCTTCTCTCTCTTCCTTTTCTTTTCTTTCTCTCCTTTTAAAAGAAAAAAAAAATCCTCCATGCTTCAGATCTTAGCATCTCAAGGGCACTTTCAGCAAATTGTGTAATAAGTGCTTTATATAAGAATGCAGTGCTGGGGAAGATTTTTACAGGAGAAAGATGACTTTTAACAGAAAGAACCCAGTGTATTTTTGGAAAAAAAAAAAAGTATTTTTTATGTTAAAACAGTTTTAAAAGCCTAAAATGGCCACCAAATGTAGACCAGAATGACAGAGTCCAAGGAACATGAAAGATGCAGTATCCTTTATCTCTTCTCTCAGAAAGTGCTGTAAGAAAAAAATGCCAGTGATATTACTAAGAGTCCTCTTCCAGCAGCCAGCCATTTATATAGTCTCATTTCATTTTTGTGGCTGTTTGATGGTGTACACTTATTAAAAGGGATTCATAAGTCTGAGGATATAAATACAGCATTCCTTTTCTTGAGTCCTTAGCTTTGTTTATCCTCAGTAACCAGGGCAAAACACTTGTTTCCTCTAGAGAGATTTCAGATTTCATACAGAACATGGGTTTGGCTGCTGATAGCCTTGCTGAGCAGTGCAGTTCTCCACTATTCATCCCATTCAGCTAGTATTATATATTCCAGAAGTCAGTGACATTTACCACTGACTTAACAAGACCAGTTGAACCAAGTTACATTGACCACATCTGTCACTGTTGAAGAATGGACTCTTGCCAAGCTTCTGTCCAGTCATGGTCAGCAAACCCCTAGAAACTGGTTCTTCCATTGCATCTGGAATTATGTGGTGCTACTGTCACCCAGACATCCTTGAGTTTACTCTCAGTATGGTGCTCAGAAGACAATGTAGAACTCTCCTTTAGGTGGGGAGATGATAAAGGATATATAAGTTACATCTCAACATATATACTACTATAAAGTTACAGTGGTTGAAATGACTGGAATGACAATAAAGACTTCCAAAGCACCACCTTTCCACTTTGGAGAAGATTTCCTTACTGCAAGCTAGACATCTGCAGGGATACCTCTTGAAGATGACATTATTCTAAGAGGAAATGATGCATGCAAAGAGTGGTCTATAGGCAGAGTTTACTGGAAGTGCTGTAAACTGTAAGGCAACCTTGGAGCGGTGGCAGCCGTTGCTTAGACAGATCCTCAGAAATGGCTTGGTCAAACAGATGTCCTCTCTAGCCCACAGACTAGGTTAGGATTTGTAGGGGAGAGAAAAACAAAGAAGCAGAGAACCCCCTTAACATCCCATGGTATCTTCCTGCCCAAAGTTGCTGTTTCTGTTAACACAGGATCTTCCCTTTGGTTTGACCACAGCTGCTGGAGTGCTGATTTGATCTGAGCAAAATGAAACTCAGAGCCTTAGTGCTCCACTGGTGATGTAAGACCTGCCAAGGATCATGGCATCATGGAATCTGTATGTCATCTTTTCTCCTGTGTTTTCCTCTCTTTATGCTTGCCATCTGTATAGTATCTTAATCCTTGCAGTGGAACTAGCCACTGCCAGCTTCAGCTGCCTTCTTTAAAGAGGTACATTTGGAAAGGAGAGAAGAATGAAAAGAAATAATTGCTAAAAGTGTTTTTCAGTCCTGAGGTGAAAAGAGCTATGTGGGATTTGGGTTATTAATGACAGTTAGGCTTATTTGTAGATTATATCAGTGAACTGGGCACTGAAAGGTAGCAAGGATTATTTTTGGTATTGAATGCCTTTATGTGTTGGTTTTAGTTTTCTGCTCAAGAGCACAGGCTGTAGATGCTTACAGGGCATTTTTTCACTGTTTTATAATAACCACATGTAGCTACTAATTTAAAGTCACTATTTAAAAGAAACACAAAAGTACTTTCTCAAAGGGAGACTTGAATTTGAATAGAAAAGTTTAATGGGGTTTATAAAGCACGGTTGAGTTGTGATTTTTTATAGTCATTGCATGTACACGGTTAACTTCCCAAGCTGCTTTTGGGTCTGTTTCTGAGAATAACAGGCAGGAGCTTGGCAGTGGAGGGCAGGGGGATGGGGCCCTGGCCTCACCTCTCTCCCTTGAGTGACACCTCACTAGGACAGACCTCAGGATTCAAAGAGCTGATGTTACTCAAGCCAAGTTCAGTGATGCCACATGCCTGGCTGGCTACTCAGCCTACATTTTCTTCTTGTTCCCGGCACAGCTCCTGTAGCACACTCAGCAGTGTCCCTGCTGCCTGTTTCTTCTTCCTTTCTTTTCAATTGTCAGAACACCACCTTTCCTCTGCCTGCTTACATGGAGGTAAGAAGCCAAGAGAAACAAAATTGAAAATCAGTTGGTTTGCAAAGCCTGCATGTGAGAGAGGCTGCTGGTCCAGAGAGTTTAATTTATAGAGACCATCAGATTTGAAAGCAGTGGATGTGAAGCTAAGAAAATTCTCCTACATTCCCCTCCCCAAGACCTTAAAGACTGGAAAGTCCTCAAGCATACTGTAGGAAACAGTTTTCAGCTAAAACAAGGAGATATTAAGGAAGGCAGAGGCTGTAGTTGCAAAGGTTAATTCTAGCCTAAGGAGCTGGTTTCTTTAGGAGTTGAGCAGTGGGGAGAGAGGCTTTTGCAGGCTGTAGTTCAACATGGACATCTAAGCCTAGAGCTGCAGAACTGCCCTTGTGGGAGCTCTCACATTCCTCCCCTGCTGCAGCAGTATTCCCTGGCTAGTGGTGCCTTTCTGCAGCTCCCCTGCAACAGAACAGCATGAAGCAACAGGCTGGTGGGCTTCATTTTTTTCGTGAAGTATATTTGGATACTTTTATTTATAGTTCTTTGAGGAGAAATTGAAAAACCTAAGTGATAAAACAGCATTGTGATACCATTGAGAGGCTTACTGGGTTTTTATCATTGCTGGCTGTCTGGAACTGGCCTTGAAGTGCAAAAAAAAAAAAAACCAAAAACACACAAAAAACCTGAACACACAAGAAACCCCCCAAAACTAACAAACAAACAGTTGCTGAAAACCCACTTACCTCTGTTTTAGAAGGATACTGAATCTTTTATGTAGAAAACACTGGGTCCCTTGTGGGGCACTAAAGGGCCTGACTTACAGGGTTATACACACATTAACCCCATGCTACATCTTAGAAACTTCCTTTTAATTTGTTTTTAAAAGAAAAAAATAGCTAATTTTAGAGCCAAGTGAAGTGCACTTTGTCAAAATGTAAGGGTCTGCTTTGTTTTGGGGTTTCTTTTTCTTCTCCCTGTTTAATTTTTTCCTCCTTTTTTTCCTCCTTTTGCCTTTTAAAAGATGTGGTTCTTTGTCAATTGCAGAAATGTTCTTTCAGCCACTCACTGAAATTCTGAATTCTGGCTTCTGCAGTTTTTATTGTCTGTGTCAGACTTGCAGCCAGACTTGGTTCTCATTTCAGCATTTCCCAGGTTCTGTTGAAACAACATCAACCCTTATTTTGTTTCTTCCCCACCCACACTTTCTTCAAATTCACCTTGTGTATTGTAGCTCATTTGTTTTAAGGAGAGAATCAACAGATCATATTCAGTGTCTTGAATAAATTGCTATATTTTGATATTAGAGAATTCTGTGAGTGTTGTTCCTTATTCTTTTCTGGTTATTTTGCATCCTTAGGAGCTTTTGCACTTAGGAGCTGGGGCTGGGTCACTGGAGTTGTAACATGGTGTCACAACCTACAGGCAGGTCTACAAAGATTGCAGTGGTGAGTTGGTAAGATTTTGTATGTAAAGCTATTACAAAGTGTTATCCGTAAGCAATAGTATAGCAACAGTCAATAGTAAAGCAACAGTTAGTAGCTGTATAATAGCAGCAGTGAAGTATATATATGTATAACATGTCAGGTTACAACAAAGTTATTACTAGTGAAGCAAAACTATCAATAATGTCCCAGCTGATACGATAATATGGCTGACATGTAGATATGTGGCATCAGGCACATCAGACAGACCTTGGAAGGGGCCTGACCTTTCCAAGGGGGAAGGACAAACCAGACAGGCTGCTAGATGTGGGCTCAGTGCAGAAGCAAACAACAGGCAGAGTCCTGTTTCAAAGATGATTCATGTCATGGAGTTGGGAGTCAGCCAGACATCCCCAGCAACGGTCCAAGGTCTTGCAAGTTCACACAGACCTGTTTAGGAAAGGGAGAAGTAGGTGCAGCACAGGAAGAGAGAGAGAAACTCCATTTTGGATAGAAAGTAAATTTCACATCATAGAGATAAAAGGGTGTGGGAGACCACCACTTCAGGCAGCCAATAAACGCTGATAATGTCTGCTTTTCACCCGGGACCAGTGGTAATTTCTAGTCTCTGACCAATTTTTACTTTTCAGGTATTTTCCTGTTCTTGCAGTTAGAACAGCCAATGGCAATTACTAATTCTTGCTTTCTCAGGATGTCTTACCCCTTTTCCAGACTTATTTTCCAGCTTTTCAGTTGGTAAGTTCCTTGGCTTTGTGCTTACTGAGAGTATCTCAGGATGACTCCAGTTTCTACGTACCAGAGCTGGTTGTGTTTCTCAAGGTTGCTTCTTGTTCCCAGGCTCACAGCTCCCAGGCTGGCAGGCAATTTCAGTATTTCAGGAGACATCTTCTGTTCAGTAGTTTTTCCCTTTAACCAGATCACCTTTATGGCTGCTGACATCACATGTTTATTTGTTCCCCATGATGTGTTTATTGGAAATCTCTACAGCTGGTAAGGAACCAATTTGAGTAAGATTGTGGTTTTTAAAAGTTTCCTCAAAAGGAAGTTTCTCCAGATAAATCAGACTCTAGTTCCAATCAAAGTAAAGTAATTCTTCTTGAAGCTAGTAAGGCTTAAATTCAACCTTGCTTGAGCAGTTGGAGGTTTTTGAACAACTTCAGTATATTCCAACTGGTGTGTTGGGGTCACAGTCATCCCTTCTGGCAGGAGCTCCCATGGGCATCATCTCATAGCTCCTCTCTCTGCTTGGGGCTCATAGCACTGACATTTCAAAGCATCTGGTGAGGGGTTTTAGCTTCAAAAGGCTGAATGTTGTGTGGTTTTTAGCTGGGTTTTATTCCACAAAATGGCACCCATGGTACTTAGTGGAGGATTCAACATGAAATTTGGGATTTTGGCTTTGTGAGCATGTAACACACTGACCATGCACCCAAACCGAGGCTGAAAGATTGTCTAAAGCTTTCAAAAGGATTTAACACTCCCATTAAACAGTCTTGCATGTCACATCTTCTAGTTTTTAGATTTTTAAGGATACAGTGCATTAAGTTAGGATTGGTATATAACATTTGGGAAAATTCAAGTGCATGCTGATGATGAGCACCTTACCACATCATCAAATACTCAAAAAAGGGGAAGTAATGCCCTTTCATGCCACTTGTCTCAGCTGGTGCTCCAAAATTTAAGTACACTGCATAAAGTACAATTAATTCCCTGTAACTGTACAGCTTAAAAGCAGGAGGACAAATTTGTTTGTTCAGCTCTCACAAGACAAGGAATCACCAGCAATCTTCATAACAGTTTCTCAAAACCAAGAACATGAGAGCTGAGCCAGCCACCCTGAGGTTAGAGCTGTAACAGGTAACACTGTATAGAAAAGCTTTCGCTTTACCTGTTTCTTAAATGGTGTCTGATGGTTCTGTGAGTCACATCATTTCCAGGCATGTTTCAAGAAAATATTTGACTGTCAAACTAAAATTGTGGTTTAGTTTTCCTTTATTTGTCCTATAAATATTTACATAGCCTGTAAAGTGTTTCACAACTAACACTGGAGGCATTGAGCAATCCTAAACACTTGCTTCTCACTTCTGTCAGCATGCCATATGATAAAAAGGTATTTGTCACAGCTATTCTGGGAAGACTAAATAGTGCAACTTCTCATTCAAACCCATTTTATTTTCTTCCCATCTTTCTATGTATCATTTCCCATTAAGGAACAGGTCAGCTTCATCTACTAAGAGCACTTGCAATTCCATATCCAAGCTTCATGATACAAAAGTAATTTTCAAAGCTTTGAAGTCACTGAAGTGAAGAAATGACTCACTTGGCAAGGAATTTAACATCCTTGCTGACTCCTTTCCCAACAGGAAGGAAGATCTTTGCTTCCTTAGAGATAGGGGTTTTTCTATTTCCTTTTGAATATATTCACAAAACCAAAAGAATATAAAACCTAATAACCACAGGAAAACAGCTATATCCTCTTTTTGTGCTGCAAGGTCTGACATCTACCTTCACAGAAGCAGTCTTGGCTTCACCATCTAAATCATTAGTATCTATCTCAGTTCAAAAGAGCAAGAAAAGATTCTGCTCATCTCTTTCCAAATCCTTCCCATTACATACTGGGGCAAAGTTGACATCCTCATCCTTCAGTAGAGTAATTCAGCACAGGAGGAAATGCACAACACACGCAAATGCATTTAGTTGTGAGAGACACTGCCATTCTGCAGTTCCAAAGCTGAGATTTGCTCCTCTAGGTTTCTGAAAATCAGTGATGTCAAACGAGCATTGTGTCCCTACATGCTGCATTCCAGTTCCTGAAAAGTTCTGCATATTTTCTTTGAGTGAAAGATAGAAAGGTCTAACCCTGAGAAGCGTTTTTATGACTTTCTGCAGTCCTTACAGCCACCATGTCCTGCCAGCTGGACTGAAGGAGATGTCGAGTACCTGCAGAGAGTGCCATCAGTGAGGACACTGGGGGTGGGCAGGGTCGGAGGCTCCTGAGAATAGTGGAGATCTGTTAGGAAAGTCCACAGTGTGGTGTTGCCATCTTTTAAACCCTTGACAATGGTTTCTTGGTAGCTTCTTTCCCAGAGGCTGCTTTGAGAAATTCCTGGGCAGTGAGATGACCATGTCTAATCATTCACCCACGCACCTTCCTCCACGGAGGATGACACTGGCAGAGAGCCTGTGGTTCAGTCAACCCACAGAGAGATGCTTTTTTATTTTTCATAACCACATTAAAGGTCTAGGTCTCATGACTTGATCAAGGAATACAGATCAAAGAAAAAAATCAAACCTTTCTAATCTACAAATGTTTAGAATGTCATTCCTACTTGAGCTTCCTTCAGTACAGAGACATTGCTGAAGACTGAATAAGATCTATAAAAAAGTCTTTTCAGAGAAAAGAGTCATCAGCTTTTAACAGATCTCTTAGATAAAGTGGTTAAAAAATGTTAACAGTACAGAACAAAAGTGTTCTGGACTGTGTGCCAGAGTCTGCAAAAGACTGATAGATTCAGGTGTATTTCTCCAGATGCAAATTTGGAAGCTGAAGGTGTCATTATGGGAAAAAACCAGCATCAGTCATCATTGCAGAAGTTCCACCAGCCCTCTGAACACTGGGGAAGCTAATAGAAGACTAACCGTGCACATCATTGAAGACCCCTTACCAACACCACCACCCTGCTCCTAGTGGGAGGATAAATGCCTCTAGAAGAGAGGAACAATTCTCAGCCCCTTGTGGCTGCCTTGTGTCTTCAGCTCACTCACTGATGCCTTTCACAGGTTTCCAGTTATTCAACACTAGCGTCAAAGATTTAAATGATTATCATCATACCCCAGCAAGCAAAGGAAAAAGGCCTCTTTTACATATTGAAAAGTCTTTTGTCTTAAGAAAAAGTATTTTGTTAATATATACATGATTTTTCTTCATTTTACATTCAAACATTATAATGAAGGAATCTGGGTAGACCACCTTTCAAACTCTAAAATCCCCAGGAGCTAAGGGAGAAGACTCTGTACCTAGCCTCCACCATACTGTTCTGGCATGATTGCATTCCAAGGGGATGGCTGACCACCTGACATGGGGCATTAGCAGAGCTGGGTTGTTAACCCAGAGCACCTACAATGGCTAGGGGAATGCCTCTGGTCCTTGACAAGTCCTGTTGAGTGTCTTGAGGAAAGGGCTGATGAGATGAATGCTGTGCTCCCTGTCACATGGAAGCACATGACTAGGGGCTGGCTGGGAGGATGAGTTTCCTTGCCACACAAAATGTGGTGCTCAGTTGAGTGCTTTAGCCTAAGGAGAGAGTTGTGTTGTTGCTTGGGTTTTTTGCTATTTTTTTTCTTTTCCTCAAGGACGTTCACTCAACATCTGCTGTAGCAGGCAAGTCAGGAGCAGATGCTACTATGTGGCTACAGCTGAGGTGAATGGCTGGCAGTGTTATCATGCTGTGTTGAGCCTTGGTGCCTTGTGAGGGAGGAGTGCGCTGCAAGAACAACCCAGTCAACACAGCTGGTTCCTTACATTGGGCCAAAAAACATTGTTTTAAACTCATGCTTTTTAAAGTGTACCTTTTTTAATAAGCATGGTAAAAAAGGTCATGTTTGGTGTTACATGTTTTCAAGACTTTTCAGGAGATCACAGATGTGTAAGTGGATGGGATCCCTTGCCAGAGGCAGCTGGAGAGCAAGGATCCAAGGCCACCATTTACTATCTCTGTGCCTCTCAGCTGTATGGTAGAGTCTAAGTGTTCAGTAGGTCATAGGTGGCAGAGGAAAGCTGGTGAAAAACTAGAGTAGGATAAGGCTTTGTTGAGAAAGGTTGTTTCTATTGAGACATGCCATCATCCTGCTCTCCAGGGGGAGCAACCCATCTCAGTTCATCATGGCTCTTCTCCATCACATTATCCTCAGTCCATATTAACATCAACTAGCATGCTCAGTGTGAACACCCACACAAGCTGGGATTCCCAGTTCTATAAAGTTATATTATTTTCACTGCACCATGCAGCATCTGGCTTGTACACAGCCAGACTCCAGCTCTGACTCCATGGATTGGTTTCATATTAGTCCAACTTCTCAGAAACAGCATAGCTGTTTCTATAACTAAGGAAAAGGTTTTATTTCCATTGAGCATAAAAGGAAGCAGCTGTAATATAGATAACAAACAGATGCATTTTTGTGGTGGTTTTTTAACACTGTATTGCATTTTCACCTCTCATTCTGCTTGGAAAAGGCACTTGAAAGAAGAAAATGAGATAAATGTAGGCTCATAGTGTATAGTGTGAGCACACTGAAGCTGGAGAGAGCTAGAAAGACATTTGTTCTTGTTAGCTGCATGGAAGAAAGAGCTTTAGTTCACTTTGGGGTTTTATTTTGGGTGTAAATTTAAATGCCACCATCACTCAGTGTATTTTCTTAGCCTTTTGAAAACTTTTACCTACAAATGCCCTGAGGAGTTTAGCTCTCTAAGTGTTTAAGAGTGTGCTTAGAGAGGTGCAGTGAGGGAACCAACTTTCAGCACAGCTCACAGCATATTCTAGGGAATATAAACCACCCAGTAAAAGATTCAAATGCATCCCTGGGTTTGACTATGCTCTTTATTTTTCTCTCAGTAAGAATGTATTTTCTTCAGCTGCCAGCTTCAATGACCACACAGATGTGTGCCTGTTCCTTAAAGGGTGAGTGACATAAACATCATCTGACCTGTCTTAACATTACGTTAGCGACCATGTGGTTTAGGGATTTCCATCTGTGATTGCTGCAACCTTGAGGAATCTCTCAAAACTAAGAAAACTAGATCAGATAACTTTTCATCATGAATATGCAAGGACAACTCAATTACAAGTCAAATCCTGTTATACAGAGGATGGGGAAGGGAATCACATTTATGCTTTTCACTTTCTAGTTTTCTCTGTGTATTTGGTCTACAAGACCAGAGGAAGGTCTTAATGAGAGATGTAGCTAAGATTTTGGTATTCAGACATATGGTGGACCTCATAAATGCAGAGCTTTGGTATGCAAGAAATCTGCCTATTCAAGCACTTTATTATTTTACTAGTGCTCATGTTTCAGCTTTGCAATTAGCCTGAACATCCACCCAAATAAAATAGTAATTAAATGTATGAGACTGACAGGTCAAATGCAGTTCCATAGATCCTCTTCCACCAACTGAGAGCAGATAGGAATGTTTCTATTACAGGGTGTGAGAAGACGCTTTTCCTGGAAGTTTTCATTTTATCTCTGAAGGCTTAAAAATAAGTTTTGGTGAATACACAGAGCACTGGCTGTGTATGGTTGGTTTTGATAAGCTTACTGGGAGACAAGGAGGGTGTTAAATAGAGGCAATTCTGCTGTACTGTCCTGTATGTGTAGAGATCCTTTTTATGAGATTCCACAACAGTAATTGTATTTCAGTAAATGGATTCAACTACTTTTTTACATTGACCTTTGTCATTTAATACATTCAGAAAATCTTTGTCGTGCTCTAATATGCCCAAAATACAAGAAGCTAAAATTGACAATTGCTCTACTCACAGACCAGGACTTAAACTACATATATTTTATTAGACAATATCTGATCTCATTCCCTACTTACTTCTCCTCTGAGCCACACCTTGCTCTTCCAGAGAAATAGCTGCATTCCTGCTCGTGAACGGGAGGGCTATGTGACTGTGGAAGAGAGCCTCTTCTACAGACAGTGTAGGATGAAGACCATAGACTGCATCTATGAACTTCCTTATTGACAAGATCTCTCCCTTGTTAACCCAAACTGTGTTTGAGACCTTAGAAAACAAATATTCAGGCCAGAGACAAGCACTTCACACATTCACCAGAGCAGCTTACAAGCACACTCCTAGAAGTAAACTTATTTGAAATGATCGTAGACTGGAAATCCAGATATTGGAATTAACACTCTATGATGACTATACAGATATAAATTGTCACCAAAATGTTTTAATGTGGACTGATAAGCACAAGGTTCCTCTCAGAGGAGAGTGGATGGCATGCTTAAGAAGGCAGTGTTTAGGTAGGTGTTACTGTCCAGGTCATGGTGTCCATAGCATGCCCTGACTGACCCTTGGAGCACACAGTCTCCTCCAAAATGAAGTTGGCTGCAGCAACCCGAGTCTGCCTCGCAGCAAGCACAGGCAGCAAGGGCAATGGAGAGAGGCACCTCAAAAGCATGTTTCTGATAGGAAGAGATGGGCACCCCCTGCAGCACTTGGAGGTGGCAATGCTTTGCCTGTATTTTTGAATGATGACGCAAGAACAAGGCCTGTGTGGGGTGAAATCAAATGTGGTCATGGTTATACATGAATAGAATCAACTATTACTCAGTTTTTAAGCTATGGAGGAATGCCTCATGTGCATCCACCAGAGGCTGGGAGCAGCAGGACAGGAAACTCCTCACACCTCCTTCTTTTGTAAGTTAAAAACCACTGTTGGTTTGCTCTGCAATGCCGCCTATCACTTTCTCAGTGCATTAGAATTGGGCTAGTTGTCTTTCTTAAGCTCTTAGGTGAGTCCTAATTTTTCCTGATGACTTCTAAATAGAATCCTAACACAAATACCCACCACACGTATACTAAGGACTACCTTAAAGAACAAGAAAAGGAGGTGAGCAAAGCACAGCCCTTGCAAGAGGCTCTCCCATGCAGGGGTGCTCTAATGCCTGCTGACACCTGGCACTGCTCAGTGGTTGGTCACAGCTTTGGGGGGCCAGGGCTGGGGCAACTCCTCTGTCCCTGTCCCATGTGTGCCCTGGAGCAGTGAAAAGAAGGAGGGATTAGTTTTTCCATTCTCTCACAGGGCCTCATGCTACAGCCTGTCACCTCCCAAGTGCTTTTGTGCCACATGATTATTCCTGTGAAGCCAGAGCCTGTTTATTTGGTTTTAAGGTTTTGCAGCTTGGCCCACAGCCTGGCATCTGAAAAGATTTACCAGTAATTCCACCTCTGCTTTTTTCCTGCTCTTTTGAACACAATTGTGATCAGTATTGCACCAAAAATATAGTCTCTGTTTTGAAAGGGCCAATATTATCTGCTTGCTCTTCATACTTAGCTAGGAAACAAGTGACTGTGATAAAAAGAAAGGATATGGTGGTCTGCCAGTGTTTCTGACAACTAGAACAGCAATATAAAGCCACGAAACCACAAAGGATTCTACAGGGCACAGTGTAAATTATTTGCTACAAACAAACTACAGCTCTGTAATGATCTGTCTGAATAATTACCTGATCATTGTTTAACACTCTAGTATCAAGCCATTAGTTCAAGAAGGTGATTTATTTAAAATAACAAATAATTATTTTTCTGTATAGTTTCTGCTGATCCTGCATCTCTAACCATCCTGGGACTACTCTGAGTAACACAGCAGCTTAAGCTTTGTGTTATTAATTGCACTAAACCCTTCAGCTACTAACAATTATTATTATTTTTTTATAATAGCTGGGACTGAAATGGGTTGGAAAGTTGTGGGCAGCCAGTTCAGCCAAAGTAGACATGAATAGGGTTTTAAAAATAGGGTTTGTTTTATGCCTGGCCCTGGCCACATCTTCAAGAAAGGGAGAGAGGTTACCTGGGCTCAAGGGGCTTCCACCATGCCCTTGGTCAAACTGTGTTGTAAACAGCTTCCAGCACAACCAGACTTAAATTGTACTGCCTCTACTTTTGATACAAAGTTAAAAGCCTGGGATAGACATGGTCACCATTTTGTCTTAACTTTCAACCAATCCAGGGAGTTGTTTGGATACAGGGCACTACACCAAAAGAGGTACATATCTGAGAAGATAAGGAGAATGGATTTAGTATCTCTTCATGCCACAGATGAAGACATAAAATAGAGCACACTTCAGAGAAAAGACTTTTGATTCTTATTCTGCTTTCTGATGAGCACTCAGATAATCTAGCTGTTTTTTGCAAACATTACCGCTTAATGCAGCTGCCTAAGTCATAATCCTGTTAGACAAGCACATATAAGAACCAATCTAAATCCATACTGAAAAGCATTTTGAAGGGTTGTTTTGCTCAAACTAGGAGTTAAATGAAGCCATTATTCTGAAGTGTTTATGGAGCTTAGGCTGGGCTTGATTTTTTAAAAGCCTTTCAGCTCCTTAGATAAAACCAAACTGAAAATTCATAGAAACAAGCTAAAGGAAGGACTGTGTCAGTGAGATTCTACACAAACAGGAAATGTTTGTGCTTATGTCAAAATTCACTGCCACTAATATTTTACCAGAGTGTCAAGGCTGGAAAAGGTCTCTCAGAAATCTTAGAGTTGTAATTCTAGGTGAGGAATTTCGTGCTGAGCAAGACAAGCAAGGCAACACATTTAAGAACTCAACATATTAATAGTCCATTTATTTAAACAAAAGACTCTTCTACCATATAGATGTTGTAACAGAACAAAAGGGGTTAAAATGAATCATAAGTAACATAGATCTTTGCAGAGACATAATCCTCCTGGAAAAGGATTAGGCCTTTGTACCTGTTAACAGATCTCCTGCAAGGCAAATGAAGACATAAACCATAATATCTCTCCATCTGACACAATCTCTCTTTCATACACATAGAAGTTCAAGAAAATGACATCAAGCCATTGGGCACGAATCTAATTCCAGAGTATGCAATGGTTCACACAGTGATGTGGTTTTATGAGTCTTGACAACATAAGAAGGCGGATCCAGCTCTGCATCTAGAAACTACCAGCCTTGGTAGATGGGAGAGCTCCTGGTTAATCTGTCATCACTGCTAGTGTTACCTTCAGACAACATGCTTATAGCATCATCAGTCTGCTGGCTGTCAGTTGTCGATATCTTCTTTGAATCATGGGTGTTGCCTTGGTAGTTCACTGGTGAGGGATAGGTGTTTTCCCCAACAGTTGATGAGGACATTGATTCCCAGGGTATTTCTCTTTTTCGCCATTTCAGGTCCACTCTCCATCCTGTCCAGCCATAGAAAGCTAATGTGAAGAGGAAGCCTTGCATTGGATTAAGAATCCCCTGGGAAAGAGAAGTCCATATTCAGCTCCAGCAAAGTGTTTTGCATGCATTAACTACTTCCCTTTCACTGAATGGTTCCTGTCTTTAAAATATGTTGTGTGTAATGCACATAAAAATGTCTATTGCTCCCATTGTGGACACAAACAGATCAGAGTGAAATACTGCAACCTGTCATTCCAATTTGCTGAGGCCATCCCAGTGAAAAGTAAGCATCAAATGATCTTCTAGTATGAATTTTAGCTATGATGTATTTTTAAATTTCCCCACAAGCTCGAGACTTTTTTATTCATAAACCCAAATATTATGTTTTTCACTAGAAGCCAAGTCAAACACATGAGAGTAGACAGCGGCACACAGAGTCACGTTTTTAAGAACAGCAGCAATTGATCTGTCTGGAATTGCTTCAGATTCCAGAGCCATTGGGTATGTCCATCAAAGTGGAACAGAAAAATGGAAAGAGACACCAAAAAAGAAAATCCCAAGTGATTTAAAAAAAAAAAGGTGTTTTTTTCCCAGTGCCATGGGATGCTTGAGAAGTAAGTGGCTTTAGCTGTTTCCAACTTTCTCATGAGAAAAGAGTGAATTATTTTACAGGCAATTTAAAAATTAGCTCAGTTCCTACAGCTGATCTCTGGCTCTCCAGGTGCAGAAAAGCAAGGTCCCTGTCTCATGAATGTGTTCACTCCTTGTCAGAGAAGGATTTTGTATCATACCAGTTGTGTCACTTAACCCTTGAATTTAAAACTGCTGAAAGGCTGAATTACACAAAGCACACTCAGACCTTACAGGTGTTTAACTACTCCAGAATAACCTATCTTTAAAAATAAACCTGCAACATCGCCTCTGAAAAAATTATTGTAAAATATTCCAATAGGAGAAAAGAGGGTAGGGTACAGTAAGAGACCATCATCTTACAGCTAGTTTTTGGAGCATTGCTTTCAAGATTTTTCATGCATTTGTCCCAAAATAAGTATGCAAATGTCATAATGTAAGATGCAATTATTCTTTACAGTAAAGAAAACCCTCATCACAAACAGGAACTGCACATTTTATTGGGGAATCTTCAGGAATTGTGAGCTAAAACTTTGTAGCTTGCATTATAGCAGAGATTAGCAATGTTAGGTTGGGAATCATTGCAGTGGTCTCTTCTGGATCTTAAAATGGGTAGCCAGCACTCACAGAGAGAACACATATGCCAGTAAATTGGAGAAAACGTTGGCCATTGGCACATTTTTGGCAAAGCTTGTATGTGAAAAGCACTCCCAGTGACCTCTTCTTCCTCTCTCTTACTTTCTGCTTTTCTTCCTTGATTTTCAGAGTATTTATATGCCCCAAAATCATGAACCACACACTACACTGGTGCTGTTCTACCAGTCTTATAAAAGTGATGTCCAAGACTAAGCAAAGTCATGACCTACCATTATAATCCATGTGATCAGTGCAGCGCTTCTGATGTTTTTCAGGGGCATTCCATTGATGTCTGGCTGCATTTCGAGATAGAACAGAAGGCTCTCATTGATGATATTGGATGACCAGCTATTGCAGGAGTAAAGAAGAACAAGACAGTTACAGATATATATGTAGGTATGAATGTATATGTAAAATAGGCTTTACCTTCAGATTATAGAAATTGGGATCACTAATAAGGAGAGTGAGAATTTTTTTAATGTTAAGTCTCGATCTGAAGGGACCAGTAGGTCTCTGAGATCATGATCAAACCCCACATACTAACCTCCTGGCACAGGTCTAGACAAAGAAGTCAGTATAACAAAACAAACCAAAAACCCCAACCAATCAACCATCTAAGCAACTAACCAACCAACCAAAAAACCCCCATTGCATTACATAATCATGACCAGGGTCATGAAGCCAGCCCTAGAAATGTATTTATTGTAGGCTTTCAGTGGTGCGAGAGGCTCTGAGAAATTTTTAGTACAGAAAGCTGTCTACCAACCCACAGTGCTTGGTAGCTGCTGTTCCAGACAGCTTTAGACTATGCACAACCATTTTTTGTTACTATTGTTTCTTAGGGTTATTATTTTCCTGTTGGTTAAACTGTTTTATCATTTCCTCACAGCCTTGTGATGCCACATGAGTGATTCAGCTACTTTGCGAAGTAGTTTAGAACTACTTCCTTAGATACCTTCCCTTCTAAGCATAAAGACAAACAAATGAAGCAACCCATCAGACTCCATTCTTGTCTTTCATCCTCTCTAGTTGGGAAAAAAGCAGTTCAAGGCAAAATAATGCACCTCTTACCAAATAACAAATACCAGCATAATTTTGAAGAAGCGGATCTGGATCTCTGTCCCCAGACGTCTTTCATTCTCTGTGTAAATCCCTTGTCTCCCTTTCAGCAAGGAGGCAACTGGAAATAATACAATTATGTTCATTAATACACATGTATTTTGTTAGTTATAGGCACAAGGATCCAGAAGGTGGATGTCTATGAAGAGGGAACAAAGGAATGGGTGGATTTGTCTCCAGCAGCAGTTTGGAAGCTGAAAGAACCATTGTCACGGAATCTCACATACAGCCTAATACTAAAGAAAAAGAGGTACATCCATTATGGATCCCTAAAAGGAGTGATATCCCACTAGATATTTCTAATTCTTTCAGTCATCTGAAAACACAAAATATTATGGTCAACAAACTTTTTTTTTTTATAATAAGAGATAGTGCTTTCACTTTCTATATAATGTGTGGTATATTCATGTGGTGATGTTCAGACTGAAATAGAATCCATTCTGTCCTGTCATGCATATTACTTCTCATTGTGCAATTGATACAGCATTGGCTACACCTCTAATACTTGAAGGTGTAATGTCAGCAAAAATAGTTATGCCACATGCCCTTCAGATGTTATAAGGAATATACATATGCACAAACAAATAAACTCAGTATTCATTTTCCCATAAAAAGAGCCAACTTTTGTAGGAACAGTTTCTTAGAGTAACAGCTATTCCTTTGAAAACATGTGTTATCAAGGGACATAAGATATATGGGATGAAGACTGAACTAAGAAGACAAGCTCTTCTGTTGATTTTTATATATATTCAATGTGTCAATAAGCATGAATTCAGGTACTGCAAGCATCTAGCACTGGTTATATTACAAGCAAAGAAATTGTCACTTTTTTCAGTCTCATTTCTTCAAAACACTGGATAATAAATTAAATGAGAACTTAAAGACCCACCCGAGCTACATACAATTCTCATTTGTTTTGTAACCTCAGAATCAGGAGTGACAAAATTCTGATCTTATTTTATTATTTTTAGCTGCAGGACTGCCAAGAAGTTAGATCAACTATCAGATCTCACCAGTGTTATCTTTAAACCAGAAAAAAATTACTTTCCAAAGACCAGGTGGGTACCAATATGTGGTAGCTAAGTGGAGCTAAGCATCCACTGTATACTGCCTCAAATACTTAAGAGTAATTTATTAACATAGGAACACTTTTGCCAACTGCACTAGAGGTTTATAGCAGCTTAGCTTGAGTATGTCAGCAGAGTGTGTCTCTAGGGCAAATTTCCCATCAAGATGCTATCTTCATTTCAATAGGCAAGTCCCTCCCACCCTTTGCTGTTGCTTTATGACTTAATGAGGAGCTATCACACATCTTTGAATACATAGGTATGACTTTTTACATTACTGTGTTGCTAAATAACATATACTGATTCATGCTAGCGGAAAGGAGCATACCTGCAGATACTGTTCTCCTAAACAGGATTGGGTTGACCACCAGCACTAGCAGGAGTGGGGCATAGGTTGTGATGTAATGTGGGATTGCATGCTCCAAGCCATTTTCACAACTAAGAAGAAAGCATTAACATCTTATGCATTGTTTTTCCAACAGCTGACAGGTCTGTCTATCTTATCTATGTTGTTTTTAATCTTAAAAAAATATAATAGAAATGAAACAAACACTAAACATTTAATTCAGAGACCTTTACCACCAGTTCACATAGGACATAGAGCAGATTTTTAACATGCACTGTCTTTGCATTTTTCTCAAATTTAAAGGGACAAATACAAAGCTAAATCCAGGAGTGAGAGAACAGTAGCTCATAGCAGAGGCTGTATCACAGCCCTGCAGCATGCCCAAGTGCCTTTATTGCCTGGCATATTTCTTCAGGGCCTCCTGAAATACCAGGCAGGTATTTCTAGGATACTCGCTAACTTACTGGGACATCCTTGTCAAAGATCAAAAAAGCCCAACATTTGGGCATCTGTCTCTAAAGCTAAGTGAAAGGACATGAAAATGACCAGAGGGTGCTCTGATTTCACAGTCTATTCCCAGAGCCCTGCTTACCTGGAGAGAGAAGGGTAGTAAAGCAGAGCAATCCCCTCCACGCAGAGCATCACCGCAAGGCCCCAGGTCATCATGTGGTACAACACAATTGTACTGCGGGCATCAAACAGGGCAGGTGTAATTACAGACACTAAACCTTCCACTTTACACATCACAACATAAAATAGGATCCTCACTGAAATAGAGCTTTACAGATAGGAAATGATGCGGAACAACTCTGACAGGACACTAAAGTAAGGTAGGCTGGTGGGCTCCATTCAGGAAAAGGACAAGCCAAAGCGGTTGTAAAGGCTTGCACACAGAAGTCCAGTGTTCTGTAACCTGTAGGATGGAAAGCTTTTCCCTTAAGCCCAAATCTCCAGAAGGAACTCCTGCATCCTTCTTTTCTCCTGCAGAGAGCAAACTAGGGGATTAAAATTTATGAAGGGAGCTAAAGAGTCAAATAAAACATCCTTCTGTAAGTTGCAGAAAATTGTGTTTATCTTTAAAGTCTAATACTGCTCCCATCTATAGGAAGGCTCAGATCTGGGTGTGTGTCCAAAGTCTTTTATTGTTTACTCTGATCTTAGAATCACATTTGAAGACAGGCAAAACCCAACATTTTTGTTGTTGTTTTTGTTAATAAGGGTGAGGGAAGGAGGTAGGTCCTAGTTGTTTTAGACTAAAACTAAAAGACTACACAAAAATCAGGTTTGTTCTCCACAGGCTGAAGTTAACTCAGAAATCATCATTTTGATAACATCTGCCAGATGAACCATGTCTCAAGGACCTCATTGCTTAATATCATAATAAAATGTCACAGTATTTTGTGTTTAGCAGTGGCATCAAAAGGTCATTTTGCAGAAACACCTTTTTAATTTATTTTCTGTTTGGCATTATAGCATGGTACTTCCAAAGTGTTTAGGTTATTCTGCTGCAGGCATTGCAAAAAACTGTATAGTAAATATATATTAGTTGTCTTTAAAACTTTACAAACGTGATCAGAAGCTTAATAATGACAGCAATGCAAAGTGAGTAAAATAGAAAATCTGAGAAGAAATCTATATGAAATTCAGCACTTCTCCCTTCCCATTTTTTTCTTTTCAGGTTAACACTTTTTTTGCTGCTTCAGGTAGGGAGTACTTTGTGAATTGTTTTGCAATGTCAAGTACAGAAATAGTAAAAGACAAAAATAGTTAAAGAAAAAAATAATAAAAGACAGAAATAGTATTTTGCTGCAGACTTATACAGACTCTTCTGCTCCCTATTTTTCCAAAGGTTAAATGAATTTAGTCACATATAAATTCTAACTGGAATTTAACAATTCAATAGCAGAGCATTGCCCTGGCAGTTTAAGCACTTAGCATCAGATGGCTGTACAAGCTTCACTTGCACACTTAGATAGCTGCAGACAAACATGGACATAGAGTGTTGGAAGGAAAATAATAAATTCAGAGTTTTAACTCTAGTACCTCAGTCCAGCTGATCTTCTTACCACCAAGTAAGAATCAACAGCATAGCAGAACAACCACCAGAAGCCAGCACTATATAATAGCTGGATCCACATCTGCAGGGGAAAAAATGCCAAATGTCACATCTGCTTCTCAAGTACTGGTGGGGACAGGGGCAGGGACTCAAACCTTTAGCCTAGTGATTTGTTCTTTAAATGTCTGTATATTCCAGCTGAAATTGTGAAGTATGAAATCTTACTCAAAATCACAGGAACAGCATTGCTCTAGCCAACAGATCAAGTCATAGTTAAACTGAATAGCGTTTGCTTTCACAGCTTGTTCTGTTTTTCAGAAATCCTGTTATTTACCTGTCCAGTACTAATCCTCAATGTCATGAGTGATGCCCAAAGAAATCTACAGTAAGGATGTTCTACTTTTAGGTTAAAATCTAGTAGTTTCTCAGTAGGCTGAGGCATGCAAATATAACTGAGCTCAGCCATCGCCACAGGGTGCCTATGCATTGTGGGTTCTGCATGTGACAAGTGTTTTCTCCATGCACAAGAATCCAGTTCAGGGAATGGTAATTAAGAAAAGGTCTTTAACAAACCTCTTACCCTCTAGAAAAACTACCCATACTGAACTCCTTGACTGATTTCTTTAATGAAAATCCAAAGGAAACAGGTTTGAGTCAAGTTAAATTCTACAGTATTCATGAGCTGACCCTATGCATTTTCCCCATGAGTCTGTGTAAGTGACATTCTTTGCCACTGTTTATAAATTCCAGCCTCTTCCCCATAGGAGCTAGTTCTTTGAAACAGTCTGGAACTATTTTAATATTCAGGTTACCTTCCCTCCAGGCCCTCTTTCAGTTCTTATCTGAATATCCTTTATCACAGCTCCATAGCAGTATCATTCTGCAGCTGGAAACCAGCATACTTGTGACTGAGCCAAATGATAGTAAATAGAGATCTATCATTCCTTCCTCCAAAAGGCAATTCAAGCTGGGAAATACTGCTTTTTGCCATGGGTGTAGACCCTACCTCTAGCCATTTGTGGCACAAATTATTCAGTATTAAATTCAAATACTGTGACATTTTCCTAGTGCACAGAAGCCAGAAAGTAAAACTCCAGTCTTCCTTCAAATGCATTTTACCCACAGCACTCTGCATGTAACTTCATCTGCATGTCTCCATGTTTGCTGCAGTTGAAAAATGCACAACTTACTATACATACACACATACATACAAAAATAAACTGCAGGGTCTTCCCACCCAGAAAATCCAACACAGCCAAGACTGTCTCCAAAAATAATATAGATCAGATGCTCTTAAAACCAAAGTCTTTATATGCTGTCTCACTTTCTAGCAAAATGGCACATCTTGCTACAGTATCTGAGGGAGTACCCCTCAGCAAACCAAAGAGTGCTATTCAAAGGAGATGCCTCACTTTTTGGTGTTTTTATTGGCTTGTGGTAAAGTGAACTAAAACAATAGTACTAAGAGAAAATTAAAATAGAATCAGAAACATTTTATTAACTCACACAAGAATATGTTAGGGGAAGTGAGTGGAAGGAGGTTTATTTTTAATTCCAATGTAATTAAATCTAAATTTAGCAAGTGACTCAAATTACAGCACTTTGCTGGAGCCCAAGAAAGAGAAAAATAAAAATTGTGGTAGACTTCTATGCTGCTTACCATCTAACCTGAGATCCAAATGAAAAACTAACAGTCTGCATACAGTATCTTTGTCACTATTTAAAAATACTTCATTGTTTGTTAAGGGCCAAAAAGTGAAATTTAAGACAAAGGGAAATACGATTTTTGAATAGGATATTCTCACTACAAGATATTGATGTTGCAGTTTCCTCTTCCTCAAAATAAAAACAACAACATTTGCATATAGTGAGCGAAACTTAAACATGTATGATGGAATTTAGAATTGATAAATGTGTACAACTGATATTTGCCTCTATGGCACAACCTTATGGTGACTGAAATTATTATATGATGGAGCTGACAGGCATTAGTGATGCTGTGCCAACACAAATCAAACTGGTGGTTTCACAGCCTATTCAGGAATGTCTATACCCCTCATATCTCTACATCCCTGACTTCAGTGCATGTATGCCCTCCACTATTCCAGCACTCCTGTGACGAGTGAGTACTACAAAACCCTTGTGACTAGTCTGAGCTGTGCTGCCCTGTGTCCTCATGTGCACCATGTGGCACCTATCACCCTGCCTGCCCTGATCCAGGCTTTCAGAGGAAGACATGAATCTACTTGCAGGGGTGTGGCAGAGGCTGAAACCATCATATGCAGGCTCTGACTCACAGCTGAATTTCCTTTTGGACACAGTGGTTTGCCTTTCAGACTCCCTGTGCAGAGGGAATGTCAGTTGGCAACAGGAGGAAGGAGCTCCTGTCTGTACCTACCGCACTCCCCACGCAGAAAGCAGAAGGCCATACATCAGTCCTGTTCACTGCAGAAATGTTAGCTATGAACCCTGGGAAACCTAGCCATACAGTCGACCTGAAGATCATACCTAGAGGAAAAAGAGGTATTAATGCTTTGAATCTGCAGGCATGATTTGAGTCACATGCTTCTTCCCAGCCACATATTTCACATTGCAGTCCAGATTTTGTGCGTCCACAGAAAGGCTATGGCTGCAGAGGAGCACAACAAGAACAACTGTAATCACTCAGGGAAAGCAGCCCCAAGAGGGGCTATTGGGACTTGAAGTGTAGATTAAAATCTTACTTACTTACAGACACTGTCATGCATGTCCCTAAAATAAATTGGGTAGCATTAACAGACTGACATAAACCAGTAACTATTTACAATTTTACCAGCATATACTCCTATGCTAATGTTCATTTCTCTATATTGCCTCACTGCAGAAAAAAGGTATTTCCCACTTTTCATTGTCTTCTTTTTCACAAGCAGCTCTTTTCCTCTCTGTCACAGGACTGAACAAAGAAGAGCTTTGAGAACTATATCCTTTTTTTTTTTAAGTTTGTTTAGTGAGATTTTCTGGGTTTGCTTGAAAAAAGCATTAAAAGACCAACATACAGCAGACCAAAACCACCAGGTTTCCCACCAAGACAGAATGGTTTCCCACCATAATTCAAAGACAATGACGAATAAATAGTTTGAGTTTGACACTGAAAGAAAAAGGGAGAAAAAGATCTTTATTTATTGCTGGCCTCATCTGACTTACAGGGCCTTTTCCAGGTGAATGCACACACAGTTTTTCTGTATCTCTCCTTTATTTCCACCTCTATCATTTACTTTAATATTGATATTTATTATGTATTATGAGAGAACCTGGCTAGCTATGAAAGGGGAAAAGACCTGAAATTCCACTTACTTCTCAAGCAGTGAGAAAGACTTACAAAACAGCACTGCTTTAGTTATCTAGTATGAGGGGGGAAATTTTATTGTAGAAACAAACTCATCCTGTATTTCTATAGCATGTGTCACAGTAATTTATGCCTAATTTTCCAGTAAATGCCATAGACTGATGGGACAGATTTAAACACATTAGCTTCAATTTGACTTATGAGTTTTGTTCTGTTCTCTGCTGTTTTATTCCTCCAACCTATCAGCCAGGGGCCAGGCAGCAGGCTGTCCTTGATAAGGGAGCTTTGATTGCATTTCAAAATGTGTCCAGCATGATCTGTGTACAGCTGCAATTCAAACTTATTTGCTGTCGATGTGATGCGCCCAGAGAAGTGGCTGGCACACAATCAAGATGGCATACTTGTGTTGGAAGATTTAAAGACATAGGAAGTGTTTTTAAAATGCAGTCTTAGGATTGGCTAGTGTTTGATGTCAGCTTTAGCTTTAAATGTGCTGCCTTGACGCCACTTTTATTCCTTACTCTAGATTTTAGTTTGTTTTAAAGCAGAGATTTTAGTGTAGATTTGTCAAGAGGTTTTTCTTCTAAAATACCTTCAATGAGACCTTCGTCCCCTAAAGGCCTACCGTTTTCTGTTCTCATTTATCCCAAATCTTCCTGTGAATATATACAGCATGTTTCCCTCAGAAATCTCTGTCGTCATTTAGCTATCCCACCTCAGAGCTACAGCAAGGGTGAGGGACATCAAGCTGGTGCTTACCTAAGCCACCAAGGATGTCACAAATGGAGATAAGGAGAAGAATGGTGGAAGAGGAGGAGGCTTTGGGCATCTTCCGTGAGCTCTGTCCCTTCTTTGGCAGGAGCTGCAGAATGGTCAGGAGCAGACTGACGGAGGCACTGCCAATGCAAACTCCGCAGAAGACTTCAGGCTGGAAGTTCATCACTAGCTGTGTAGCTGCATCCCGGTTTGGGCAGCAGTAGGTTTCTAACCTGGGAGAAGCCATGAAGTGTCTAGCTGGTGGAGAGGCTCCACAAGCAGAAGAAAATGTGGTTGCTTCCCCAAGGAAGCATTCACTTTTTCTTCACCCTCCCCATTAGTCCTCAGTGGCGAGAATCACGCGATTGATGGATCATGTGCTGCTGCTGCTGCTGCTAGAAGTAAATCCCCTAGAGCTGCCTTTCTCACCGTCTTCTAGCAAGCAGATCAGATCTGAACAAGAAAATGCAGTGTAATCTGAAACATGCCCCATGCTTGCTCAGAGCCATTGGCAGCAGTTCACTCACATATTTCTGTTTGCACAGTATGTGATACAGGAAGATTTAAACTCATCAGAGCATTGAAGATGGTTTAAAACAAATAAGGATACAGATACCAAAGGAAAAGCATTACATTTTAATTGTGCTTCTCTTTAGCCCTGTCCCACACAGTGCTCTTTAATTACTGCAAATTAATTGAAAATTTGAGTCCAGACACAAGCAGTCCCAGACTTTACAGGGAAGAGCAGGGCTATAAATCCACACCCTAATCCAAATTTCAGTTTTACTGATCCAACCCACTCATCTCTGTAATTATGAGTAGAAACATGATATTCTGTCAATGTAGAAATAGATTACATTTAGGAAGACAATATTAACCTAATCTTATTTAAACCACAAGCACAAAAAGTTTTCCTTTTAGTCTGTACTCTCTGCATCAGATCAGCCTGAGGTAGAAAATCCCAGGACTTTTAATTTCTCAAGAATTTATTTATTATTATTTGGTAAGAATTTAATATGAAAGCAAGAATCTGATCTGTAATATTTGTTTTTACTTTATAAGTCACACAATATCTTTTAAGTCAGCAGTCCTATTAGACACAGCAATAATACTTAAAAATCATAAATACAAAAAGTAACTCTCCTCTCTCAGCTGAATTTCAAACTCCCTACGTCAGCACTCACACCTCCAGAAAACCTGTTTGTAGGCACACGTTCAGAAAATACAGGAGGGAGCATTGCCAACAGACTTAAAGTGAACTGGATGTTAAATAACACAGTCATGGATTTTATAATTATTCCTTATAAGAACAAATTACTTAACATTTAATTTATTTTTTTGCAAAGGCACAGATTATTTTATTAGCAAAAATTATAAAGGTGGGTTGTGGGAGATATAATTGAACAAGATCTCACAGTCTAACAGTCATAACAAACATACAAGAGTATCCCACCTAATTTATCAGTGGGGGGTCAACTAACATAACCTCTAAAAGAGATCCAGACTGGGTCCAAGCATTACCTAGTTAGCCTGCTGACAATGAAACAGTACTGACTGTAGCGTGCCAGTGCTTCAGCCTTTGTGCTCCCACTCTGCTTTTTGGTTTCATTGTAAAGTGGTAGTCTGAGATGCTGTAACATGGTTTGGCGAAGGGCCCTAATGCAGGAACTGGAAAAGAAACAAGTACACAGAAACCAGAGGGACTATGGCCCAAGGCATGACTTAGCTTGTGCCTGAATTTGACTCCCAGCCGAAAACCCCATCCCCAGGTTAAGATGATTATCAATTCACTCCCCTTTGCTAAGTTATATGTTGTCTTCTGAATATGCAACCACATGAGGAGTTGCTATTGTTCTTTTCTTTGACTTTCAATCTTGTTATCAGGCAAAATCATAAAGATTTTAAATCCTGACACGATTTATGGATTACAGGAATCTGTGTTGGACTCATCTTCTTTTTCTCTGTCTACAGGTATAATAGGTCTCTAGATGAACCAAGAATATTATTGTTAGAAAATCATGATCTTTTTTTCTGTTGGTTACTTGCAGCTGCAGTTTGTTACACAGTGCATGCACTCATCCTCAGAAAATTGCTCTGAAGTACAAAGCATATGAGATGTTGTGAGAATTAGTAAGAATTTGACAAGGTTGAATCAAAAACTTCATGAGGATAGAAACAGGAGAGTGTCATAAGGAACGCTACTCTTTCACAGATTTCTGCTTTGTAAAAAGTTTGGAGTGTTTTGGGTTTTTTTGTTTAGTTTAGGGTTTTGTTTGGTTGGTTGGTTTGTTTGGGGTTCTTTTTGGTCCTAAAGAGCTGTAAAAGTCAATGTATGCAATATACATTTGAGTATTAATCTGAAAGGCTGAGAACTTATAAGGGTTTCTCCATCACTAATTATGTGCTGATGAAGCCTTACTTGAAAACAGGAGAAACAAGACACACTTGGGAAAGGTTTTTAAGGTGCCTAAAACATACAGGAAACATTCTACTGGAGTTTTTCAACATGGTAATTTTTTTCTAGAACAATGGATAATTTTTTTGAAATCAAAGTGTTTTGCAGAAGAACATAATTATGCTGAATCCATCAGAAGAAACACAGCAGGTTTCCAAAGGAAACACTCCTGGTTCCCAGCTATGCCAGGATGTCTGTCTCTTGGGCTGCTACCCAACCTGTTCCTCCAGGTTCTCAGGACTTTCAGACTCCACAATAAACTTCCAGCAGCATGCCAAACCTTGAATTACTTGATCAAAAAATCCATTCTCTTCTGCTACAGGAACTTCTTATCACTATTTCAGTTGTTTTGTTCTTTGTGATGGTTGTTTTCAAAGACACTGGATTTTCAAACAGGAAGGAGCTGGAAGCCACTGTGCAGCTAGAAAGCTATGATCTCACTGCTGTCACTGCAGTATAGTGGGATGTATTGCATGACTGGAGGGCTGCGATCAATGGCTATAAACTGTTCAGAAGGGACAGGCAAGGAGGGGAGGGGTTGCCTTCTATGTAAAAAAAAATAAAAATGAATTGACAGTATGGAGCTGTCTTAGAAAAGCAGCAGTGAACACGTTGAAGGTTTATGGATAAAAAATAGGGACCAAGTCAATAAAGGAAACCTCATGGCTGGTGTTGGCTACAGGCTGCCCAGTCAAGGGGAGCCTGTTGATGAAGCAGTGCTACTTCAACTACAGGAAGCATCGTGCTTCCAGGTTCCGAACCTTCCAGGGGAATTCAATCACCCTGACATCTGCTGGAAGAGCACCACTGCAAGCTGTAAGCAGTCCAGAAGACTCTTTAAGAGTGCATTGAGGATAATTTCTTAATCTGGGTGATAGACAGTCCAGCCAGAAAAGTGTTACTGGACCTGATGCTTACCAATACTTAATACAGATGTCAAGTCTGGGCTTCAGTGGTCATGTCCTGTTGGGATTCACAATCTTGAGGGATATGGACTAGGTGAAGAGTAGAGTTAGGATGCTGAATTTTAGGAGGATAACTTTCAGTTGTTAAAGAAATTAGTGGATGGGACCCCCAGGGAAGCTACCTTCAGGGACAAAGAAGTTGAACAGAGCTGACAGCTCTTCTAAGAGCACAACAGCTCTCAATTCCCAGCTGTAAGAAATTAGGAGACTGGCATGGTAAGACACAGGAGGATCATGTGCTTGTACTCAGGAACTCCAGACCAGGTTTAGTCTTCATTTAAACCAATGAAAAGTGATGCAATTAAGCTGAGAGAACGAAGTCACTCCCTAACCCACCACAAACTCAGTGAAGATGTCAGGCAATCCAAAACCCTGTGTTTATTTCCCATCCATAAAATACGATTTGCTAGAAGATTAGCACTTCTAGTCTTGCCTCGCTCTTCTCCATCAAACATTTTGGATAGTCTTTACCAATGTCTGGGACTGGCTGTGCCACCAAATCACTTTCTATGTGTTTGATTTGTTTGTTGTTGGTTTTTTTTGCTATAGGTGCCTTTACTACTACTCCGTCCTGCCGCCGCCAAGCCCGGCCAATACACGTCTTTGACCCCTGAGCCCTCTGGCCCCGTTATCCTCCGGTGCCGGGGCGGGCAAGAGCAGCTCGCCCGGGGCCGGAGCTGGGGCCTCGCCCCACCTCAGCCCGGCCGCGCCGCACTCCCGGCTGCCACTAGAGGGCCTCGGCGGGAGAGCGAGACGGGAGGGCCCCTCCCACTCCACAGGTGGTGGAGACAGTACGGGGCGGGGGAAGCGGCCAGGATGGGCTGGGAGAAAGCACCTCCCTTGGCTCCCGCCGCGGCTGCCCCCTGACCTGCCTTCCACACTGTACGGCTTCCTCTCGCCCTGTCGCCCCCACCGCTTAACCCTTCCCTTCCCGGCAGTCCGAGAAGAAAGCACTGTGGCGAGGCAGGAAGAGCCGCTCTTCCACGCTCCCTGGGTCGGCGTGTCCCTGGCCGGGGGCAGGTCACAGCCACAGGCTGCCCTTTTCTCCGCCCTCCACTGCCGTGAGGTCGGAACGGCAGCAGTCCACCTGCCACTTTTATTTGGAGACCCGAGGGGCGAGTAGGGTGTGAAGGGGAGGCACGGCCTCCTCTGCGTGTGGCGGGGCGGGGAAGCACGGCCCTGGCGGTGTCTCAGGGCTCACGGACCCTCTCGTCGCCGCCTTTGTCTAGCGGCCGGCCCACGACCGCTTTCCTCTGCCCCTCCTCTTCGTCCAGAGGGTTTGTCCTGCGGGGCTGCCCGCTTCTGGGGAGGGGCAAGGAGCTCCCCTGCTGGGGAAGCCTGCGGCGGAAAGTGGTTTTTGCTTTCTTTCCAGGGCGAAAGGGAGGGAGAGCAGGGGCGTTTCGCCCCGCCGTGCTTCTCCCGGCGTCCCGCGTTGCTTGGCGGCGTTTGCCCGGCCGCCAAGTTGCTGCAAGTTGGAGCCGTCCCCCCGCTCCTGCCTGGTGCTGGCCTGGGCGTGAAACAATACCGTAGGCTGCGGAGGAGGAGGACGAGAAGGAGGAGGGGGCGGGCGAGAGCAGCTCTCTCTCGCCGCCGATGGGGCCGGGCTGGACTGCGCTGCGGGGCGGGGAGGTGGCTTCAAGGGCTNGCGGGGGCTCCATGGAGGACGTGGAGCTGCGGAGCGTGAGGGAGCGGCTGGCAGGCGGCGACCCGCGGCTCGGCGCCGTGCTGGTGGAACCGGGTCCGGTGGTGCTGATGGTGGAGCAGCGGGCAGCGGAGAGCTACAAGCTGGTGGAGGTGCTGCTGACCGGCGGGGCTCCCTGGGGCTTCACCCTGAAGGGCGGACGAGAGCACGGGGAGCCCCTCATCATCACCAAGGTGAGAGGCGCCGGAGGGTGGAGTAGGGGGTGTGATGGGTCCATCTGGCTCCATTTTGGCATACCCATGCTGGTGACAGCCCGGTGATGGCAGCGGGCCAGGTCCGGCCGCGCCGCTCGCCCGCAGGCCGGGGCGCACCGCGGGGCAGGGCGGCTGAGGCCATGACGCAGGTGCCGCCGGCCCGGCTCCTTCACAGCGGGTTTCTGAAAACCCCAAGGCGGCCGCTAGCGCCCAAGGAGCGTGGGCTTGTGTGTTCCGGGGCATCCGGAGCGGGCAGCATCCGAGTGGCTCTGGGGGCAACAGGTTGTTGGGCGCAGTCAGCCTGGCGGCTTCTACCTGCTACTTCTGGGCTCTCCTAGTCCCCGTTAAAAACCCGGTGCGGTCGTTTCGGGCGCTGGTACCTTGCCTGGGGGTGCTCGCTGCAGCCAGTACAGCCCGAGACCCTGCGCTGGGCCCTTCCCTCCCTGCGGGCACCTGACGTAGAAGGGACTGGACATTAAAACTCCCAGCTCAGAAGCTGAGTTTTCTCTGCTGCTGTTGTTATTGTTAATTCAGAATAATTAGGGTAACCTTTTGTGTCTCTCTGCTTTAAACAAAAGGTCTTGTGGACAGTGACCAAGTCCATGCTCCGAAGACATAGGGGGAGGGGAAGACTCCTGAGTATATATACACTTTTTAGTTGCTTTTTCTTTTCTGTGTATGTTCGTATACTCGAAGCTTTAATCTCAGTGTATTGAGCATGAGTTCAAAAAATACATTGCTCTTCTAGAAAATGTTTTTCATCTGTTTGTATTTGGACTAAAGAATCCCCGTCCTCAGTGATTGTTGGGGTTTGCTGTTAAGACAGCTTTCTTACTCCACAGTGAAAACACATTAAAATGGATCCATATGTAGTTGGGAAAAAAAAAATCCACATTAGCAAAGCACATTTTGCTCAGAATCTGTAGGAAAGATGTGTATAGCTTTGTCTACGAGTCTTGTGGATTCTGCCTGTTCCAATTTTAGAAGTGCACAATGTTAGAGGTCAACAAGTACTGTTTTATCTGCAGCAGAAATTCTTCCAATCTTATTTTTCAGCCGGTTTCATTGAGTTGTCTAGTTGGTTCCCTTCTCACACCTTTGAAACAACTGCATTGTGGGCTTTCCAAGTTGAGACTTTTGAAGCCATCTTTTTCTACATCTCTTCCATAGTGCTGTTTTTCAGTAAACAACAGTCATTGTTAGAAGATGTATGAGCTGAAAAACGACTGCATATCCGTTGGCCTCTGTAACCTGAATTACAGAGTATCAAACCTGGGAGCATTTGAGGAAAGGAGAAAAGCGCTACTTACTTTGTATGTACTAGCTATCAAGTGCCAAATCAAATAATTCCACCTTTCTGGTAATGGCTGATAAGTGCTACATCTACAGACTGATCAGTGATACTTATTCGTAATGTTACCTAGGTATTAAGTAATAGGCTTAAGTATTTGTGGCATGAGGATGTGGCTGTGGTATGTGGAGAGAAGTGTCTGGGGATGGGAACCTTGTAAACTGGGTCTGTTGCAAAGGAGTAATTAAGTGGAACCACAGCCTTGATACCTCCTGAAACCATGCTGCTGTGTGAAAGAGAAATCTTGGTACATCGGTGCTGACCTAGGAAGAAGAGATGACCTGGATCCACGAGCCTGAATTTTGGAGGGTGTTTTTGTTTGCTGTTGTTGGATGCAAGTGTATAAGTAGCTTTGAAACCAGAGACTGGAGCTCATCTTCTCAGGACTACAATTCTTCAGCTGCAAAATATTCCTCTTGATTTGGCCCACCCATCTGGTGTTATTTGGCGGTTTGGGGGTTATTTTTCTGCACTGCTTCTAGTGGTGGAAAGCTGCTGGGAAGAATAATTTAATACCAGCTGGTTAAGACAGTCCTTCCTTGCAGCAGGAGATGTAAAGTTTGCCTCCTTTGGGCTGAAGAGAGCCCTGCACTGAAGTTACTCCCTTCATGAGTGCACATGGGGATCGCAGGGCTGTCACAGAAGAGGAGATGCCTATGCTTCTCCTCTCCCTGTGATGTGTGCCATCCTTTCTCAGATAGGGTGGTGGCTGGTCAGTAGGGGATTCAAGAAAACCCCTTGGACCAAATCCTTCAGGTTATCTGTGGAAAAACTCCTGGTTTTGTATCTTCAAACTGTGCTTAAGTGGGAGCTGGCTCTGGAGTTCTGTCTTGCTGTAGTCCAGGGTGGCTCTGGGGAAGTGAGGATGGATAATGCCAACTGCTACTTTTTAAGGAGAGGAATGTGGCAAGGTGTGAATGGAGTCTCAGATAGCAGCTACTTAAGGGGGGATTTCTAAAATTCTGCCTGTCTCCTTTCTTACTGCTGTCTTAAAAGCAAAATGAGCCTTTGATGAAAGTTGCACCTGTATGTAAATGCTGGGAAGTCTGTGGTGTAAATATTTCCTGCTTTCCTGAGCATATATGGGACAACTGTCTTAGTGCTGCCAGAAAGTGGCACCAGAAAATACTGTAATTGAAAAATTGGCAAGGAAGTGTATGCTGTTTCATTTTGCAGAACTTTGTGTAGCACACCTCTTGGGTGGTAAGTTCTCTGCTTGTGTGGCTATTTCACTTGCTGACAGGAAGGGAGTTGTTGTTTTGGGGTTTTTTTTATTATAGGTATTGTAGGGAGAGTCTAGGGCAAGAAGAGCTGCAGACACTGTTTTGGAATTTATTAGCTAGAAATCTGGTCAATTAAAGCAAGAGTATTCTTTGATCCACCAAACAACCAATAATCAGGGAGGGGAAGGCATGTTAAAGAGGAGAAAATGTGTCCAGCCTCATCGGGGGATAAGTGTGTGTTCAGCCGATAGAATGTTGGAGAGAAGTGCTTTGGCCTGAGAGAGGTCAGCCTCCTAGTCACGCTGCTGGTGCCTGGTAGTGGGCCCTGGCATTGTGAGGTGGGCAGGCTTCCCTGGTTCATGATACCATTTCGTTCTGTAACTGAAACAAGACTTGGAGAAAGAGTCCTGAACCGGGTAGGTTGATGTCAAGTTCACCCACCAGGCCCAAGCCACCTTATTTGTTTTTTTTCTCCTTGCCTTTTTTGTTGTTGCTGCAATAGGCACAGGAAAAATTGATGCATGATAGAGCTTGCTTGATATTTAAACATAGCTGGTCTTCTAAAAGTTGCCCCACCCATGTGCAAACGGTGTTGCTAATATTTAAGACAAAAAAGTCTTTTAGCATTGTCATTGTGTTGCTTACTATTACTTTTATAATGTCCCTTTAAAAAAATGCTTTGCATTTTTGTCTGATCTCTGCATGTGTGTATGATAACATTCCAAAAAAATTGCCCAAAGGCAGCTTGTTTTTGCTTAATTTGACATCTTGAAAGAAAGGACTTGCTTTTTATAGTAACGCTTATATCAACAGAAGGTGACATGGCAACTTTGAGGACTTTAATTAGAAGTCTCACAAACCTGTTTGTTTGGGGTTTTTGTCTCTTTTTAACAGAAACAGACTCTGAAGAGGATGATCTTACTGGAAATGATGAAAATGAAAAGCCAATGTGCTCAAGAGTGAATCTTGTTAAAACCTCCCATAGCTGCATTATCTTGATTACTTTTACTTTAAAATGACTCTTATCTGAAATGCCCAACTTGTAGTGTCAGTCACAGCATTGATTGTGGATGATGGATAGAGAGTCATGTCACTTGCTGTAGTAACAATATCCTTAGGAACTCTAAAGTTGTCCTGCAGTCAGTGTTATACCTGCTACATTAATAAACAGGGAAACATTATAGTTCATGTGTTTCAAGAAAGATTGATGTATTATTTAAATAAATTCCTCTTTAGTGTCAGCTTTACAAGGGCCTACAGCCTTACCTCCTCGAGCTATGATCTCATTGCAGGCTAATCAGGGCTGGGCTTGGCTGGTATTTCAGCAAGGTTTCCAAGTGAAACCTGGACTGTTGCAAGAAGTTTTGTTGTTTTTTGTTTTTTTTTTTCTTCATGTCTCCTGAATCAGTGCTGAATTCATGCCCCAGCTGGAGGTGCTGTCTTTCAAGAGAAAACAGTATCAGGCAGACTCCAAAACATTTGCTTGTTTCTTTATTCCCTTGTGCTTTCCTTATGTGCTGCTGTCTATGGTTTGTGTGAATTGTAATTTGTTTAACCTAGTAATTATTTAAATTGTATGAAGGAATGCTTCTCTTTTAACTGGCTTCAGGAATTCTTGTAGCTTGTATCAATTTACTCTTTCAGTAATAAGTGATTACAGTATTCATTAAATAATTCAATTTCCTTTGGCTTTAAACATATAACTAAACCCAGTTACTTGCATTGCTATACCACAACAAAATTTAGAGGAAGAAAGTGTTTTAATGGTGATGTATATGAATGAATAAAAAAAATATATTCAAGCCCAAATACCACCTGCCTCCCTTAAGCTCAGTGTTTGAGATAAGCTGTGTAGCTCATAGACATCAACAATTCTTAAACTTGGATGTGAACCTTGATGTCCAGAAAACCAGTATTTAGTGGTAATCCTGAGAAATTACTGGCCACTTCAACGTAAATGCATATCTGTGTAAACAGCTGATTTGTAAATTATTGGGAACCATTGCACTGTGGCTGGGAAAGTGTTCTAATCTAGTTCTCTGCATCCTGAGAAATTTCATTCACTTCCTTCAGTTCTAGAAAGATAATACATGAAGGATTATTAATTCTGTTTTATTTTCTACCCATGTTCTCCTGGTCATCAAAAACAAGCAAAGTTACTGACCTGTTTGGGCCATAATTTGAACACATCTTAAGCAGCAATTTTAAAAGAAGAATCAAATTGCATTCTGTTTTTTTGTTTGAAACCTTTAGGGTTTTTTGTTTGGGGAAGGTTGGTCTGAATTGGACCTCTTCTTTGTGCTGTTAAATTTGATAGTTGAGAAATTTTAGGAAATATTTTTGTATTAGAATGAATATTTTAGGACTAAAATAGTATAATGTAACTATTTTTCTTTTTCCTTTGTCAAATACATTAAAAGTTGAGGGGTTTTAGTGCTATTTAAACTGGTTTGAGTGTTGTTTACCTTTATGTCTGGTTGCTGGATCCCAGGTCCGTTATTGGAAGAGGATAGTTTGTTTGCTTTGATGAAGATACTGTTGCTTTCTGCTTTGGTAAGCTGATTGACTAAGGAAATGCTGTCAATTTTAGCATTCTAGTGGCTGTTGAATGAGCTCCTTATTATGACTTATTTACTGGCAGAATGGATCCCCCCACTGGTATGTAGTGTAAATTGTCTGTGGAAGTCTGAAGCGTAAGATGTTTTTTTGTGTGAGAGCATTAAGAGTTAAAATGCCACCAGTTTTGGAAACTGCATTTTAAAGCTATCTTGGATAATGCTGCATGCATTCTATAAGCTGTGTAGAAGGGTTGAAACAAGAGGATGGGTTAAAAGTCTTGTGACTTGAGAAATTTCAAGTCAGTTTTGCTGCATGCTTGGAAGTCAGCAGTGTAAGAGTGGGGTGTAAGTAATGGGATGTGTGCTTGTAGTCTTGAAAGTGCAGTTTTTGGTAGTGCATTTCACACTACCTTTCAGGATAACAATTGCTTTCAGAAATTGCCTACCATTTGCTGTCAATTGTGAGAGAAGGTGAAGAAACCCATGGTTCCTCTCCATGTGCCTAGATGCCACCCTAGGTACCTGTAGTAAGATTAGATATACTTGAGGGAGACTCTTGCCTGCTTTTTTTCACTATCTGTAGCTATATGTAACACTGTTGGAAAGTTCTTTATTTCTCTAGTTGTGCTTTGTTTCTGAACATCATAAGAACAAAGCTTTTTAATATGATTTATGGAGCTAGTCAGAGAAGAGTTGTAACCTACCAAGGATGATGACATTTGTGAAGTTAGGAGAGAACTCCTTTCCCCTTCCTGTAGGTAAATACAGTATCAGTGTTTAGTGTCTAATTAACTTGGGGCCTTCTTGGTAAGCACAGGTCAGGCCACAATGATAAGAGAATGGCTTCTGCAGCAGAAGTTACTGGGGGATCTTTTTAGTGTCCTTTGCAGGTACCTGAGGGTCACAGTGGTGTACTGAGCTCCCCCGAGGTAAGAAGGGACAACTGCTAGGTAAATGCTGGAAATGCAGCAAATTGCTGCTTTGAGAAACTAAATAGCTTTTGTCAGGTACAAAATTCTGGAGTAGGCTCTTAAAGTAGAAACAGAGGGAGTAGAGTGTTTGATGATAGAAAAGAGGTGGTTATTTCAAAGTCTTTCAGAACCCTGATGAAATGGTAAGGCCAACTGAAAGCTTTGAACTGTTTAGGCAAAGGCACAGTAGCATTGACACTGAGGGGAAGGCCTCATGTCCAATGTCCCTATAATTCTCCTGCCTCACCCCATATAGAAAGGAAGCCTTCCCCTTTGCCACCAGCCCTGCTTTCTCCTCCTTTAAATCTGTCTTCCTTTCTAAATTAGAAGTTTCTTTGAAATAATAAAATTCTTCTACTATTTATCCATATCCATCAACTCTGATACCTGGGTTGGGAAATATGTTGTCAGGTTTCTTAGATACAGAATTTCTAAAGAACTGTACTTAGGAGCTTTTTGAAGAATGCAGTGGTCTGTTGTTCAGGGGTGGTATAGAGAACAAAAAATATTCTCAGTGACTGAAAGTTAGAAATAGGGGATATAGGGGGACCTCTACTGCTGTGCTTGAGAGGCTGTATATTTTGCTGTATACTTTTGGACCACTAGTAACAGTGCTATTTGATCTGTTCTTGCAGTCATTTTTCTAGCAGAATGATCTTTTAGAAGGAAAATGGCTCATGATGGAGTGGCCTTTTGCTATTGTGGCTGTAGGTGCCCTTATTGGATGCTTTCTTTGCTCCAGGCTCTTGTCTGTTCTGTCAATTGTGTTTCTGAGATTAGACCATTTCTGTACTGGCAGTACTCTAGTCCTTTGTAATGTGTTTGTGTCATCTGCAGCAGAGTATTCAACGTTCTGGTAATAGCAGAGAGACAGTTATCTTTGAGCAGTTTGGCAGAGATCGTAAGAATGCTGTTGCTGATATGTGCAGTTGAATTCAGTTTGGTTTTGATGAAACCAGTTGAGTTGTTTGTTTTTAATGGAAACTCATGTACTTTGTTCTAAGTTGTGCTTTCTCTTTCAAATGGAAAAAGATCCAAGTGTTAGTGAAACTTTCTTGAAACAAAATCAGAGCCTTTTAAAATAGCCAAGTTTCACCTTAGAGTAACAAGATCTTCATCCTTAGTCCTCCTATAATATTCTCTCTGAAGTAGACTTGCAAGTCAAGTCTGAATAGCTGAAGTAGGGAGACATCTGTCAATAGGGAGCATGAGAGTAATATGTTCAAAAGTGAAGCACAGATGCCTACTGCTGAATTCAAAATTGCAGCCTCAGTACTTTTCTTCTTCAATAAAATAGATGATTGTTCTCAAAATCCCTTCACAACCTATAAAACTAGATGGTTTTGGATTTTTTTGTCTCTGGAGATACTTTTGTCTCTGTTATACACTTGCTTTGAAAGCTTCCTACATAAACTATGAAACACTGCTATCTCCCATTTTCCCAAATACATATAAACTAGTCAGCATTCTTTAGGAAATAAACCTCTGATTTGGTTCAGTGAATACTGTAAAAAGTTACTATTGGGAGGTAACAATACTTTATTTGGAAGCTGTGTATTTTTCAGTGTAATACTGTAACCTTTTAGGATGGTATCATAGAAACATGATTTCATGGTAAAGGAAGTGAAACACTTCCCTTCCTACACAGTATCAGTTAGTCATCACTGTGTTAATTTTCTTAAACAAATTAGATGCAAAAATGAGTTTGTGGGTGTCTGACTGGCTGATATCTGATCTAACAAATTCTCTAACTTGTGATGAGTGTTTGGATTCTGGATAATGAAATAATTAAATCATTACAGTGCTGTAGATTGCTTTCTTTCCTCTACAAATACACATTGTTGATCTAGAAGAAAGTAGGACATTGGGTTTTCATTAGAGATATTTGCAGTTGCTTTAAAAAAAAAAAGCAAAGCATCCATTTCAGTCATTCAGTTAAAAAAAAGAAAGATGCAACTATACTGTGTTGACATAAGGTAGTGTTTTGTTGAGTGTTTATATGTGGAAAGAGTTTTAAGATGGTAACAGGGAAAACTTGACTCTCTCTGCATCTGTTAAATATAATTTATGTTTAGAATAGTTAAGATGTAAGAGAAATGTACACTTTCAAAATCAGCTTTTACAAACAATTTGTAATGTTTCTTACATGACTATTTTGGTGCAGTGCCTTTATTTCTAAACATAAAGGCATCTATCAAATCAAAAAGTGTCTTGTTCTGAGGCTGGAAGCTGTTATAGAAATACTGGATTCTCTTAAATGCAGCTTTAATGTCATAATGTTATTTCTACTTTCCAAAAAAAAAACCCAGGTAGAGCAAAACTTAAAGCTTTAAAGGTATTTTTTTCCCATTTTAAACTATGTATTCTTAGTATGTGCAAGAACTTTAGTATTTTGTATTTTTTAGCTTTCCCCTATTCTGTAGAAGGTAAAACCTAACAATTTGCTGTCCTGCTCATGAAACTTAAACTACAGTTATTTATTAGGAAAATACATTTAGCTTTTTTTTTTTTCTACAGTCTTTACCTTCTGGGAACTTGATGTTTTTTTTCCTGACTGCCAAGGGAGATTGCTATCGAGAGGAGGGAGGAGGGCTGCACCTTTCCTGACACCTTGGAGACCTGAGAAGTTTCTGTGATTGCTCAATCTGATGTTAGGGAGGGGTGTAAGGCAAGTCTTTTGTTGCTCAACTAAATTTCTTCTGGCTGATTAAGGAAATCATCATCTTAAAAACTATCGTAGCTGTGACCTGTTATGTCAAAGGTGTAAGTGATTAAAATGTAAGGGTGGAGAGGCAGTGATGAGTCTGAGTTTGCAAAGCCTCAACACAGAACTCTGTGAGAAGCAAGAAACTAGAAATGTTAGTGAAATAAAAATTGAGAGATCTAGTAAATTAATTGCTTCTTGCCACAGACTGCTTGTGTACCTGTGGTGAATTGTATGGCATCTTTTTCTCAGTGTCTGGTGTTGAATAGGACTAACAATATTTCCTTACTTCACAGAAGTCTGTTCCTCATGAAACAAGACCTTATATGGAAGTGCTGAAATATGGTGACAAAGACTTTATTATAGTAGTTCTAGTAAAACCCAGAACCCAAGTGTATGGAAACCCTCACAGATAGTTGTCTTAAGGCTGTAGTTGTGCACTTCAGTCTTCACAACAGAAGAGAATGCTTTACGCTTGTGTATCTCCAGTGTTCATCATTAGTAACCTACTGAAGGGTGCAGTTAGATCTTTTTCCAAAATTAAACCCACTACCTACCCAAAATGCACAGATGCTCTCAGTGCTTTTGGAAAGTAGAAGAGCTGAATGGAGTGAGACAAGCTGTTGGCACCTGAGCAGGAGGAAAAAACCAACTGTAACGTGTTAGTCTTCTGTGCAAGGTCACCAGGCGTTTGTGAAATCTGAAACATTCATTAGCAGTAAAGCTTCATAAGGAAATACATTTTTGTAGCCAAAATAAGTGTCCTTGCTGACCACTTGCATTTCCTTCAGTTTCTGATGATTATGGTATACTTACAGCTCCCTAATAGAAATACGCTGCCAGTGTCTTGAAGACTGATGGTGAACTTGCAGTTCACGATCATCTAAGGCTAAGAGTTTCATCAGATGAAGGAGAATGCATGTTTTCTTCTAACTGCAAACAAACTTATAAACTTAGTGTTCTAATCAATATATCATCAGCACTGATTGGAGGCTACTGTTTGCTCCAGTATATTGTATCAATGATTGCTACAGTTGCCCCATGTTTCAACCTAAAGGTGTTGGGCTAGCATAGACTTTCCTATTTCCAGTTCTGCAAAGAGTAGGTCTGTAGTAACCTAGCTTATTTTGCTGAAAGCTGACTGGGGAAATGTTGCATGAGCAATTTAATTAGCCAATTAGAGGGAGTGGAGATGAGCAGCAGGGAGTGGCACCGTTGCAGTATACAGTCACATGCCCCACAGTGACTTACAGGCTGTAGTCCAGCTGACTTCCAGTGAAAATTAGTTTGAAGTATTGAAATAATTTTATTAAATAGGAGATAAACATTTTCAGGTTTTGAGTTTTCATTAATGAGCAGTCCACATCCAAACCTGTACTCTTTCTTCATCTTGTGATTTAAAAAAAAAAAAAAAAAAAAAAAATTTAGCCCTCTCTTGGGGGCAAAATGGATGTAACTTAGTAAGATCAGAGTAGAAAGAAAGTGGTTTTGCTTGTTTTAATTTTTTGGGTACCAAAAAATATTTAGCATTTGAACATGTAGAAGTGCATGTACACTAAATCAACACTAAATTAAGTCATGACACCTTGTAACTAGATCTGCATCTGTTGTGAGTACCTCTTTGTCTAAAGGCTTGAAATTTTCTGGGATATGAGTGATGCTGGCTGCAGTTTGTTATGGCCAAGTTTTCTTCTCTTGGAGTTCTGGGAAGGTTTCTGTGAGGACATTTTGTGTAGCTTGTTTTAATGTAAAATAAAAAAAAAAAATGATTGTATACCTTTTAATGACATACTGCTAGGGATTATTACTTTTAAAAGTTTTTGAATTTTGGACTGAAAAATATTCTTTTAAATTTCTGATTTAACTTTTTTTTGTAGTAGAACCAGTCCTAATTTAGCTGCTTCTTGGTCACTGAAAAGCTTCATCTAGATCTAGTCTACTACAAAGCATTTTAAGGGAAATTCTTCATGGATGCATTTGGTTCTGTTAATAGTGAGATGGGCTTCTAAACCCCACTGGCAGCCAGTGTCCTGAAAAGCAGCTTCTCTCCACCCCCCAAAGCCAGTCAGTCTTCAGGTATTGGATGACAATTCTTGTTTGCAGTCAATCGATGAGAGGAAGGAGGAAGTGTGCTCTTTAGCTGTGAAACTCGGTGTTGTATCATGTCTGGTTGTAAGGAGTGTGGGCTAGGGTTGTATGTGGAATGCTTAATTACAGAAGTCTGATATCATTCTACAGTGATTTGCTTTTTAAGTTTTATATTCTTGTAATAGGTTTTGTTTTGCATTTATTTATCTACTACTTTTTTTATTTTTAGAGAAGACAAGTGTGGTATCTTAGTTTATTCCTGTGGAGGTCACTCAAGAACTCAGTCTTCAGGTTCTGGAGGTAGTGTGTTGTAGTTGCTTCTTGCCTGTGCTTGGTCCCAACTTTTTATGAGTCTCTAACCTGGTCCAGTTCTACATCTCTCTTACCTAGAAGTCAGTTGTTATTCTCCTCACCTGAGTGGTTCTAGATTAAACTAAACAGACAATCTTCTTTCTTTACCAGTTTCTCTTGCTCTGCTGTTTCTATCCCTAGCTCCAAATCTTATTTCATCTTTTTCAACCGTGTGCAGTTTGACTTGCATGGCCTTCTTCCCTTTTCCATGGCATCTCTCTGCATAAAGTCCCAAACCTACAGAATACTTAGCATGGAGGATCTCCTCACAGGACTTGCAGTTAATTGAGACTTCTAATAGCTGGATGCTTTCAAGGGCATTTAACTCAAGCAGCGTAAGGCTTGAGTTGAAACTTAGCTGTATGTATGCACATAGACAACCACGTGCACATGCTGGGTGCTGTCAGATTACTCCTTTTGCTGAAGCAGAGGTCACTAGAGTGTTTCAAATTAACTCGCCAGTTTTGCTTTTTAACATAAGCATTTTATTTCTTCATTCTGTATTTTCATTTGTGTCTTGGAACTGGAAGAACTATTTCAGGGTAAACTTAAGAAAATTGAAGGTTTGAGGCTGACATGCACAATAGAAAGTTTCCACCTAACTGAAGTATGGCAAATTCATCAACCACTGAAAGAAAAAAAGCTCTTGAGATGGGAAGCAGCAAAGAACTTTGATTAGGCTAATACTACCTGTTGTTAATTACCAAAATGGATCATAGAGTAAGATGAGGTTATAAGATGGTTTTTGTTAAACCATGGCTACTTTATTACAGAAGTGTCATATGGAAATAAGAGCAATAAAAAAGATGTCCGCACTTGGTTTGTGTTGTAATTTATAGTACAATGAAGAGGAAGTCAAGAGCTTGCAGGAAGAACAGTGATTATTTGAAGTTAATCAGTCTGCTTTTTTAATTCAAAGCAAGAGTACACATAACAGACTGTGACCTGACAAAGTGTCTTGTGAATATTGGTACGCAGCAGAGCACATTGTTTTTTCTCTACCTCTGTGACTCATGCAGCTGTCTTGTCCAGCTTTAGTTTGGAGGTGGATGTTTCGTAGTGTTTGATAATAGTTGTCCAGGTGATGATTAAGTTGTAGCAAAGCACCAGAAGAATGTGTCTCCTTTCTGAGATATTCTGAGAGTTATCTCCCTTTCTGATTACCCTGTGAGTTGAGGCAGAAGGAGAATGATGTAGTACTTACACATTTTAGAAAGCAGAACTAGCTTTAATATACAGTGGCAGAAAAGGAATTTTCCATTCTTGAGTGCTTATTATTCAAAGCTTGTGGTTTTGGAAGGAAAGCAGAAACACCTTATGACCTTCAGCACATTCCAGTGTTTTGTTTTGGAGGTTTCAAAAAAAAAAGTGTGACAGTTTCAAATGTATTTTGTTCTTATCTGATTTGCATTCACAGTTCCTTTTCCTGAACTGACCAGAATTCTGATGATGGATGCCAGTTTCTTCAGGGGTTTCAAGGTTGTACAATTAAATCTTGAAGTTCATAAGCTTTAGTTATTGAACCTTAATATCAAAGCACTGGAAAAAAAAATGCCAAACCTATAAGCTGTACCTCTGTTAGAGCACTTCTTGTTGTAATGCAGTGCAAGTTGTGCATATGGGATGGGGACTCTCTTTAGAAGGAAAGAAGAGCCTCACATTTTTAATAGGCAACCATGTGAAGTTGAAGATGCAGTGCCATGACAAAAAAGGTGATGGTGTGGTGGTGGTGGTGTTTCACAAACAAGGGTGAATTCACCATAAATGGGTGGGGGTTTTAATCTGTTGCATGATAGTTGACACAGACTTCCAGTACATGAAGATGATGTTGAAAGTCAAGTAAGGTGCTGGAAAGGAGCATAACAGTTACTTAAAAACTGGAAAAGTGTATTTTACTCAAGGAAATTGAAACACAGACCAGAATTCAATAGGTTTTTAACCTAACAAACATGAAGACTTGACATATTTGAAGCAATCATAATAGATTCTAACCTTAAGAGTAAAGTTCCAAGGCACATTGCTTAATGTTCTTTGGATGTTTGTCCTTGCCTCCAGAGTCAGAGCTGGTTTTGGTTTTATTGTAGCTCCTTCATTTAACATAGCTATCCTATGAATATCTGGTTTATGGATGCAGTCTTCTGGTGCTCTTTTCAAAAACCTGTTTTCTCTTGCAAACATCTACTACTCCTGACTATGATGGTGTTGGTCAGAGACATTGTGACCTTGCACCTCTTTCTAAAAATGCCTTCCCTGTGTTTACTGGCAGTATATTCTACTTTCAAATCTAATAGGAAATTTTTTTGTTAATAGTGGCTTGCTGACATGCGTGTTATGGTAGCTGCTGTATAGCCAGTTTAATGTGTTCTTTTTATTGATTGTTTTCCTCCTTCCTCAGCTTTCTCCTCAGCATTGTGAGACAAGGATATTGTGTAGGCAGTCACGTCTGCTGCACCTAGGATCATGAGGACAGTTGTAGCAAGTTGGGACAAAGTACTGGACCTCATTTCCTGGTTTTTCAGCTGGCTCTGAACAATGTGATCTAGTGAAAGATGTTGCTGTTCACTACAGGGAGGTTGGACTATGTGACCTTTAAAGGTTCCTTCCTACCCAAAACATTCTATGATTCTATGAATCTGTGATTTCTAAATTTTGCTGGATTCTCATTTGGGTGAGATGACAAGAATTACATGAACCTTTTATTTTGCGATAAAATAGGAGATTGATTGACACAGTAACATCATGTATGAGTGAGAAGGGAAAGACATCCTCTTTCTGATGATTCCAGATGCTTTATTTACTTGTCTGCTGTTGACCAGTGAACTGCTGTTTTTCAGAGTGTGGCATAAAATAACACAAGTAAAGACCTCCGCAAGCTCCTCAGTGCTTGTCTATGGATCTGTGTTCATTGCTTGTGAATGTGTGTGTTTTGTCTGTTGCCTTATCTATAGTGGCTTCAAACAATACAGTACTTATTGTGTGGCTCTTTACTACCAGTTCAGCTTTGACTAATCCAGGTAGTCCTGCATCATTGGTAAACTTTGGTTGTTCATTGTCTTCCAGATCACAAATTTAAAAAAAAAAAAAGGCAAAACAAAACACCAAACAAAAACCCCCAACAAAGCCTCAAAAAACCTCAAACCAACCAACCAAAACAAAACCCCAAACAAAAAAAAACCTCAACCAAAAACCCCTAAACCCAAACAAAATCCCAAACCGAAAAAACTGAGCAGCACAGTCCACAGTGTAAGTGTCAGTGAGACTCTTAGTTGCTATCTCCTCTATATTGTGAAACTACCTTTTTTATTTCTATCCCTTGTTTTCTGCTAACTGGGGTTTTAGAGAGGTTTGTTGTTCTGGGGTTTTTTTTAAAAATCTCTTGACAGTGTTGTTTCTTTAACAAGTTTTGGTAAGAAATCCTGTCAAAAAAATAAATGTGAGAAACATTTTTTGAGGAAGGGGGAAGAAGTGAAAAATAAATGGTGCGTTGTCTGGATAATTCTTCATGTTGGGTCCTTCAAAGAATTTTAACTCAACTGTAAGAGAGGCCTGCAGAAATAATTCTCTGCTACTGCCTGATGCATGTTACAAATGCTGTCTCTTCTGTAAAGTGTAAACTGGTAGAAACTGTAGTACTCATGTACATAATTGAATTTCTTGGGATCATTGTTGTGGGGTTACTGTAGAGATTACTTTCATGTATTGCCTTCGTTTTTGTGAGGGGGCAAGGTTGTTTTAAATGAGAGGCTGTGCTCTGCAGTCTGAGTTGCTTTGAAACAGTCTGGTCTTGATTTGTTGAAGGTTGTGGTTTGACTCCCCCCTGCCCTGCTCTCGCTGATGCTTCAGATTGTTCTCCTGTTTCTTCCTTTGGTAAGAAATTACTCTGGTATGTAGGAATTTCTAGAATTTTCTCTGAAACTTTTTTCTGAAGTTTAAGAGAGTGCTTCCCATAACTGTAGTGGCAATGCGACATCTTGCAGACTGGGTGCATTATGCACAGATCATTACTCAGGACCTGCAGACTTTGTAACCACAGCTCCGAACTATTGATTTTGGCTTCCCAGATTAAACACTGAGGCTCCTTTCTTGATCTCTGGAAGTTTCTAGTTTGGTTCTTGGCATTCATTAGAATAGCAGCATTGTGATTTTTAAGTGAGCAGGAAAGGCTGTGTACAAAATAAAGCTGTATGGCTATTGCTCTTTAGAGAACGACTTGAAATAAAACCTGATTTGCAGTGTGAGTGATGACCTTGATCTCACAGACACCTGTCCAAAAGCAGTTTTAACAAGAAGCTGTATTTTTAATTCCATAAGTGCTCCTATACTTTGTTTATAAGACAATAACCTGATCCTGTTTTCTTGTCAGGGATAATTTGGACATGCTTTACTTTGTGGGGGTTTTGTTTAGTCTTGCATACTAACAGTCCATAGCCTAGTTGTTATTTTTTATATTATTAAGCATTCTTTAATTTATTGCTTAATCAGATAATTGTCCCTGTCTTCTTTCGAGGAGGCAGCTGTTCCTTAGCAAGACAGTCCTATTTGTTGGACTCCTGTTCAGCCTGACCTGTGCTGGCTTTGGTCAGTCCTGACTCATTGATCTTAAAAGCTTTTTTCAAATTTTCTTGACTCTGAGGCTTGATATTTGAGGATGGATGGGCCTAAAACCACTTGCATACATTAATAAATGCTTTCTTGGTTTTTCAGCATGTTCTTTTTCTGCCTGTGGTTTAGCATTACCTGGCTGTATTTGTTTTCTTCAATTTCTTTTAACTGAATTATGTTCTCCAAGCACTTACCTGGTGTTGTCCTCATACAGGCATCATTTGCTTTTCTCAGGCTCTAGGAAGCTGCAGCTTTTGTTCTGCATTAAAGCCACAGTTACAGTGTTGCTTTCTTTGCTTCAAGAAGAGTTCTAAGCTGTGAGTTTTTGCATAGCTGGGTTGTTTTTTTTCAAGGCAACTTGTGCCCAAATTGAGATTACTGGAAAATAAGGGCATGTAAGGTTGTATTGTGAACTAGGTTTTACTGAAGGGCCTGAATCCTGCTTCAGGATTTGTTCAAAGAAAACACTTTCTCTTCAAATCTCCTTTTGGCAAAAAAAGCTTTAATGTAAGATTCAGGCTTCCTTTGTAATCTCCTTTTTTTTTTCAAATGTGTGGTGAGTGTTTTGGGGTTGTTTTTTTTTTTTGTCACACCCTTGCTCACTTACATCTGTATGAATTCAACTATGCTATACTTAAGAGGAAAATATTGTTGCTCCCAACATACTGTGTGGGCTGGCTAATTGGAAAATACAGCAGCCTGGGTTCTTAGCTAAGCTGTGGTTTGATTACTGTAAATAGGCTAATAAACCATAAGATGCCGTAATGCTTGTGTCTGTGTGCAAGGAAGCTATGTAGCATATAGCCTGAGTTGGTTACAGTTTTTTGTTTCTGTCCATTGATTTGTTGTAGTTATATATAAGGAGATAATATTGGTATAACAAAACTTGAAAAAAGATGTAGAGAAATAGGCAAGACAAACTGTCTTGTGAGCTGCTCAGTTTGTGCTCAGCATTTCTACATCTTTTTGAAGTAAAGACTAGCTCAGAGTTTTGTATTTTGTTATTTAATAACTGGGAAGAGATTTGTGATTTGCACTTACAGTTGCTCTGGAGACTCAGTAAAGATTAATCGATGGAAGGGTTTATGCTTTTTAACCTTTCACGCAGAGACACTTAGCAAGCTCAGTATTCCAGTACTTTCAAGGAAAGGATGGAGCAGTAGTCTGTTATTACTGTCTGGTAAATTAGAATATCTTGAGGGTGTAATTGTAAAAACACTACATTTATTTTATTTTTTGCACCTACTTGTTTGGATGACAAAAGAAATCTTTAAAGAATTTTGTTGTTGCTGGACCCTCTCTTCTGTAACTGAGACTCTCATACTAGCAAATTTTGCACATCAGTCTGTTCAGCAGAAGACAGAAGTCTGTCCTCCAGCCTTATCATGCTACCATTCTGTACCATCTGTAGACAATTAAAAAAAAGGTAAGAAAATATTGTTTGCTTTTCGCTCCACATAAATAAATGGAAGTGAGCATAATAGCAGCCAAAGGAAACATTCCTTCGTGATTGCAGCAAGGTTTGTCCAAAATAATAGACTCTGTATTTTGTAAATGTTTGATTTGCCTCTGATGTTTAACATTTTAGGCTCTTTAATGTGTTTGGGTGCATACCAGGCTAAGTGTAAAATTTCAAAATCCATTGGTGGAAGTCTTCTGAGACAGGACCACCTGCTGTGTTTGTTCTGCTGTTTCAATTGCTTTATTATACAATTTCTTATGTTGCAAGTTGAGGAAGATGGGAGGAGGCCACCTGGTTAAAGTACTACTTGGCATTAAGTGTTTATGCTGGTCTGGTTTGGAAACAAAAAGTTTTATATAAATGGCTTCTAAGTCTTCTAGATCCACAGAACAAGGGAAACATCTTTATGTGGATCCAGCCAAGTAGAGCTGCATCCACAGAAAGCCAAACGAAGGCTGAACTGCTTCTGATTCCCGTGAAGTGACGAGGAGGCTGTGAGACTGTAGTCTCCTGTGCATGCAAGCAATTATTCTCAGGTTTTAACACTGACCTAGCTATTGAGGTTATGCATGAAGCTAACTGTCACTGTAGTCATAGCCCTACTGCTGGTTAATGAACAAATTGTTAAGAATAACAAGTTCTTCAGACTTCAAAAGTATCTTCATGTATGTGTTCATAGAGAAACAATGAGCACTTTGGTATGGGACTTTAAATAAACCACGCAGAACAAGTAAACAGTAATTTTGGCCAAGAAGTATCTCTGTCAGCACAAAAGATGGTCTGAACATTCCTTAATCTTGCGCAAAAAATGAGGGGTTTCCTTGTACTCAGAGGACAGTAGTGGTCAGCACATCTCTAGTTCTACAAACAGCCTTCTGCACCTGTGGAAGAAGATGGGATTTTTTAATGTAATCCAAATGACAGCACTGTCCCTGTAGCTTAGGATAAGTCTGTGACTGTTGACTAACCCACGAGTGCAGTCAAACGAGAACCTCCAGAGTTCATAAGTAAAGTTATGCCTTGTCTTTAGTCCAGTCTGTCCAGTCCTTCTCTGTACAAGGAGGCCTCTCAAACAGTTGTAAGCACTGATACAGAATGACTTGCCAATCTTTGAGTCATTTAAGCTCAGCTCTAGCAGCATTTCAGTTAAAAGCTGACTCAAGGAACTGTTCTCCTGGGTAAGGTTGTGCTGGTGTGGGGCACTTAGAAATCATGCTGCAGAAGCTGCTGTGCACCTGCTTCTTAGCCGCAGTTAATGCTGAGTAAATACTGTCAAGTGATTAAATTTATGCCTTAGAAGATATAATGAGGAAATCATGCTTTAATACAACTTAAAAGTATTAAGATAAATGACAGGTACTTTAATGTCATTTTAGAGACAACTTAAATGTGTTTTGCCACCTGGGTCTGTCACTTGTATAGTAATAACCTGGTAACGAGGAGAGATTTTACTCTTCTTTGCTGCGCGAGACACTTGCTCAGTAAAGTACACAAGTACAGTAATGGAAAAGCAGTGGGTAGAGGAGTGTAAAACCTATAGGCAAGAAGCCCTCTGAATGTTGACTGTTAAGAATATTTTTAGATTCACAGACCTTATTTTGAGTTGGGTTCATACAGATAATGATGTTTTGAGTAAATCTATCTCAAGAAAATTAAAGGATCTAAATAAGAGACATCTTCAGTGTCTACAAAGAAAGCATCTGTAGCTTTTGGTTTTTTACAGTGAAAATAATGCTGCCCAGTAGACTGAGTTTAGTTTACAACCTTCTTCTGTAAGTATTTTAATGGCTAATGATGTGGGTCAGTCCCAGGATGCATGACTCAGAGGCCATTACTCTGTGCATTCATTCTTGGTCATCTTTTAATAATCTTCATTGCTGCTAATCTTTTAAAATTTATCTGAAAATGAGAAACAAAAATTTTGAGGTGCTGTTGTCCAGGATGACAGGACTGGAGATGGTAGTCTTTCACAGTGATGGGTTTTGGGTTTTTTTCTGCTGTCTCTTCTGTCTGTGTATTTTTCCTATCCAGCTTTTAGTTGTGGTCGGTCCATGTCCTTTTTACACCAGCCCCCAATTCCAACACTGGAACAGCTCAAGGTCAGGAATCTGGCTGTTAAAGGAAACTGTTTTGTTTTGCATTAAGATTAATGGAGCTTTAAACTAACCAGGAGAGAAGAATTGTTCTGCTGAAATTTGTTAAACACATCCACCCTTTTTAGGAGATGAGTTTTTGTTCTCAGTAGTGCTGGTAATGAGTTTTTAACAAATTGCACAAGCAGTAAAATACCGTGCAAGAGTGTAACTCCTTTTTAATGGAAGGTGAGGTTGGACATGTATAAAAGTGGCAATCATAATTAAGAACTTAAGTGAACCCTGGTGTTGCTTAGTTAGGGGATCATTCAGTTAGAAATAACCTAAAATTATAATCCTATGCCATGTGCATGCTTTATGTTACATTACCATGAGATCCACTGACTGTGGTTCACTTTTCCAAGTGATTTGATAGAAACATGGAGAGAATACCCAGGAAGGGCCTCTGAGCCTTTTTGATTGTCTATTCAAAAGACATAATGGTTCCCACCTTTATCTCTAAACCTAGAGTGTCCTTTTGGGAGCAATATGGCAGCTGCTTAAGAAATTTTGGAACAGAAAAGATCTTAAAGTAAAAATAGAGCAGAGGTGTTTTGTCAGTAGTGTATTTTTCCCGTGTGTTAACTTCTGATGCTTTTTCTTCCTTATCATTTTCCATGCATACTTTGTAGGCATTCTGTCTGGCTTGTGCAAGCATTGAGAAGCATGACCAGAAACATGGCTTATGCCCTCTCCGTTTGATTTTGTGTATTGGACCATGCAATACTGAATGTAAAATATGGTTATCACCACTCAGTTCTGGCTCAGTCCAATATAACTTTGGCTGACTACAACCAGGCAACAACTTGCTAGTCTTTCTGGAGAGTAGGAGTTTACCACGTGTGTGCTGACCGCAAAAGCCTACACTGTCATTTTTCACTGAGAGGTTATGCAGTCCAGAGATGAAATGTTAATGTTTCCTTTCAGCCATACACTCCAAATTCTTGAGGCCTTTTTCAGCCAGTTCATTTACATTTAATACTAGCTAAAGTATTAACGTCTTCAGCTGTGCAGTACTTTACAAGTATAGTTATCTATTTTTTTTTTTCCTCCCTATATGACAGGTGATGACCTAGGAGGTATGAGGCAAAGACCAATAATTGGGGTTTTCTTCTGCAGCTGGTGTTTTCTAAAGAAAATAAATCAAATCTGAATTTGTACAGGAATGTTTGCCTTGCATTCCACACACTGAGTCAATTTATCTTAGGGGCTCTCTTTTTCCTCCTGCCCACCCTCTTTAAAGGCTTGATGACTGGAAAAAAAGGAGGGGTGTATGGTAGATTGTAGAAAGAGATTTTTGTAGCCACTGGTGCCAGGAATCATCAAGGAATGTTGAAGTAGTGCCTCTTGTGACAGCATCCAGGCTATTGGAAAAGCAGCATGTGCCATCTGGCTTCAATTTTTTTACTTAAATGCATACAGCCATTTGTAACAACTTGGCTAAGATTCAGCTGTCTTGGCATTTTGTAAAGAGCTGGAGTTTGGAGTTTGTTGGGGAAGTTAACAATAGTCACCTGATTTATGTTGTTTAGTTCCCTCTCAGTGTGGTCCATGCAGTTTGCTGATATTTGACTGACAGTTCTGTTTAAGTAAATTATTAAGACTTGCTGACTCTTGGAAGCCTAATTCAGTAGGGGTTTTCCACTCTAGATTCTCGGATTTTCCTTAGAACTGTAGTTATTGTGGAATTTTTTAATAGCAAAAGGAGATTCTTAAGTTCAGCCAAGTCATTTGTCTGGGGAAAAGGCAAGCTTCTTTGTTGAAGAAATTGTTACTCCACCCAAAGGCTCCATATCAATGGGAATTTAGCACTGAGTGGGGAAGGATGGAGGGAAGGAGGAGATTTTTTTTGTTTTGGTTTGGTTTTATTAGCCAGCATCCTTATTATACAGGAAATAGCAAGAAACTACTTTTCATCACTAAGCAAAGCATCTTGTACTCATGAGTCTGTCCTTTTAGTTCTCTTTTAGTTTCATCTTGCATCTTTACTCCAATAACAGCTCACCTATGTGGATAAAAGATGTTGAAAAAACATCTCTGTAAACTCCTACTCATGCCATTGTAATTCAAAAATACACTTTTTTTGTTCTGAATGCTAAGTGTCTTGACACTTTGATTTTTAAAATTAAAAACAAATCAAGGGAAGACAAATTCACAGAAATAGTATTTTTATTTAGCATCTAGGCAGGATGAACAAAGACTCATTCAAATTGCCCTTTTGACTGTTACATAGACTTTTATTAAGTTGACTACTGATAGTGGTGAAGTATTAATGTAAAATAAGTCTTATACCATATTTCTAAAACTCTGAAATGGCCAGTTTTTCTCTTTTTACCCATCTGTGGAGGATGTTCCCATTTTTATCATTTGAAAGGGTATATTCTTGGAAGGTCCTTGCAGAAGAGGGAGTAGTTTTAAAGCTACACATGCAGGAGTATGTGGCCTTTTTTAGTTCTATATTACAATAAATGTTTGCTTTTTAATCTTTCTAGATCTCTTATTTTTAGCTAGTTATTCTTGGCCTGTTGCCATCCATTGTATGAATGGAATTCTGCAGCTCTTGTTATGAATGTCAGTTTGCTTAGACCTCTTTAGCTGATTCAGTAAGTATGATATCCTGATCCCTCCTGCTGTATCTCGACAGCTGTGCTGCAGGCTTGGGTTAGATTCAACTTTTCATCTGTATCCTTCTCTTTTTACCCCTCTCCCCCCCAAAACAAGCAAAACCCTAACCTATAATGGGCTCTCTGGCCTGCTAGTTCAGGAAAGGAGCTGCTTAGTGTGCCTTCCAATTGCTATTTCCCTCTACCTATTTGTGTTTGAAATCAGGATTTATGAAAAAGTTGCTGTTTTGACAACCTTGGTGACAGACCCACTCTCTATAGAATAACAAATATCATGAAGAGATAGCTATCAAACTTCCTAATACAATTCTACTGAATGTTTCTTAAGCCTGGCCTTGAAAGCCTTGTTCTCATGGATTCTGGAGAGACTAGGCTAGAGATCTGGTTTCCTATGTGTTGATTTCTTGGCCTCTGTATTCCAGCTGCTGAAAATGTTGCAAATAATGTTTCTTGCAAAGGAGACACTTACTGGCAATATGGAAGAACATCTTCCTTCTGATGTTAATCTGATTATTGTAGGACTAATTGACTCAAATCAGTTGAGAATCAAGGAGATTTAATTTCTTATTGTCCACCTGTACATTTAATCATCAGCATAAAAGGAGACTGGGTATTTTGAACAGCTTGGATTGTTTTGGCATTATTTTCTCAAAATCACTTTGCTAGCATATGTTACACATTTATTATTATTTTTATTTACTGAAAAGTTAAGTACTTTGAGAAGCCCCTAAAACTTTCCTTTTTTTTATTATGAATGGAGTATCAGAGCATGAAATTCTTTTTCCCTGGTCTGAATGTGCATTTAGATTGTTCTGCTTCTGTTTATGCCAAGTTGATTTAGTGGGGTGCTACACAGTCTCTCTGGGCTTGAGGGTGGCACTATTTTAGTGGTATAGTTCTCTGATTTTGAGGAGACCAGTAATATATACAAGCCACGTTCAGTTTTACTTACTATGAAACAGGTGAGCAAGCCAGAGGAAGCTGGAATGTTGGAAATAACTTTCCTGAAGGAGATTTGTATGATTGTTCTGCCTGTTTCTTATCTGCCCACGTGTTTGTTTGATTGAAGGAAACTGTAGGACAGAAACTGAAGCCAGAATTAGGTTACAGTTACTTGCAGGAGGGAATTCTGGCCAAATAAGCAGAGACTGTAAGACCATGAGGTCTCAAAGTCCAAAAGCCTGAATCCTTCAAAAACAAAGGAAGAGCAATGTAGCTGATTTTTCTGAGATTATTGATCTATGTTCATTGAATGTAATGCTTGTTATGTGAGAATTTTAGTGTCTTCACACTGACTACAGTTTGTTTTATTTAGAGAACTGTCTTGTATTCAGCACAGTCTTTTATTAAAATATCTGTACTTAAGAAAAAAAAAAAAGCCACAACATGTTTTGTGTGACACAGTTTACTTGGTTGGTTGTTATAACAGAGATATTTATTTAATGTTTTTACTGACTTCAGTTTTATGCCTTCACAGTTTTTGAGATCTTTTAATAACAGGAAGAACACATATTTCAAATCTTGAGATTCTTGTGCATTAATTATATGTGGCCTTTTCTCTGCCAACAGAAGGGCATGTCCCCAGGAGTAAGTATCATAAATTTTGAGTGGGACATTTTGATTTTTATTTTTTCTTGTTGTGCAGATATATGATAAAGAGAACTTTTAATAAGGAGAGTATATCTGGGAGAAGAGAGAGGTTAAAAACAAGCCAGTATCATTCTTAAGTGTTTGGAGGTATAGACCTAAGAGGAGAATGAGTCTTCTGTCCAGTGTGGCGAGGCCTTGGATTTTCTGGCTTTCGTTGCTTGAAACCTTCTCTGTGACAGGTAGCCAGAGTGCGCGCAGACAGACTTGTTCCATGGACAAAACAGGGAGTGGAGTGAGCTGTGTACCTCATATAATGTAGGAACGTTCCTTCTGTGCAATGAAGTCCTGAAGGGTTAAGGTGTTCCTTTACAGCACTGAGAGTACCACTCAAGCCCTTGCACCTTTATAGGCTCCAGGTAACTACAACATACAAAATACATTTGTATTTGGAAGGCAGCAAGCACTGAGAAGTGCGTTTGCATCTGAAGCCATACAGCCATATGCGTGTATTGTGGATGTGGATCTAAGCTGCAGTAAACTCCTTAAGTTGTGCTGCTCAGATGAGAAAGCAAAATATTGCTTGTACAGTGACAATAGTAGAGCATGCATGTAGTATATAGATCTCTTTTAAAATATGGGAGGGCTGTGACCTTGCATTCCAGAGGAGATTAAGTAGAAAGCATCAGTAAAAGCCATCTGTAATCAGATTCTCTGCAGTTTTTCTTTTAGTGCTTTTGATCTGAGATGAAGCCAATGACTGATGTGAAAGTGGCCTTAGCAGAGCATGAAACTTCCTAACTTCCTGCATTTGGCACATGTTCAAATGGCTCTGTGTGGGGTCAGTTGTACTTTAACCTTGAGCTTTAAGCATGCTGCTAGAGAGTCCAAGCACTTTCATTTGTCCTCTTCTTTCCTTGGTTAATATATTCTGTCTTAAAATTGAAAATACTTAACAGAATGACATTTTTTTCATTTTTTCCACAAGTCAGATGTTAAGTGTCATGATTCAGATAACTTTTTTTTTAACCACTTTCCAAATTCAAATGGCTGTGTTAAACCATTTCAGTTTGGAGGCTGGCCAAAATTAGCTGAGGCATTTCTTATCTAGCCTAGTCATTCTGCAAGAATTCCCTTAAAGCTCTCCTTGAGTCTAGAGAAATGAACTGGTAAAGTCTTGCTGTGTCTTGACTTTGCCTACCTAGCATCTTTGCAAACTATGAACTTAATAGAAAAGTGTTCTAGTATTAATTACTTTGGTAGTGATCCTGTTTTGCTGTTGCTCAGAGCAACAAAGAAATAGCAAATATATCACAATGTGGCTTGCATGTCAATTAAAGCAATAGGTATTTGGTAGTTGTGGTTATTCCATGCTCTGGGACAGAGCTTGATACCATCTTCTGTAGCAGTGCTCTGTTTGTTTCTGTGTCTTGTGCAATCTTAGAACTTCCTTTAAAAAAAAAAAAAAAAGCTTTTCATGAGTGGTGGCAGTTTGCATCAGTCTAAGAAGAAAAGATGTTAAATGTCAGCATGTTTAGATATTCCTCTAAAATAATTCTCATGCCAGAAAAAAAGGTTAGCTTTTTTTTTCCCCCCTTACAAAACTACTTTAAACACTCCTTGCACTTCCATGCCACTGACTGAGCACACAGATTTTGAAGGCTGGAGGGTAGTTCTCTATTTTGTTTCTTCCATTTATCAGTTTGTTTAGTCTCTGGAATGTGATCATTTGCAAACAATGCACAGACTAGTACAAACTACTCTAAATTTGTCAGCCACAAAACAAGAGAGCGAATCTGTAACTCAGATTTTGTATCATTGTAACTTTTTTCCCCAAAGACAAGCTGCATATTTGACAGGTCTAGGCAAAGCTGTAAGTATTTCAACCCTATTAATATTGCAATACTGAAAATATTTCAATGCAATTTATGCTTTAGATAGTTATATAAAGATAGTATTCAGCAAACTGCAGAACAACACTCAAGGGTAAAAATGTTGTGCTTGAAAGCCAAGGGGAGGGCCTTTATTTTAGGGCAAAAGAGAAAAACTGCTACCTTAAATGTTCTTCAGATTTACTATGCTGTAATTTGCCAACACCAGAATCTGAATATTTCACAATGGGTATGGCTGGGATGGGGCACTTGTGAGAGAGCCTTTAGGGAGGTTTGTAGCCACTTTCAGGACCTTCTGTACAGCACTGTCTTTGCATGAACGGGACCACAGTTTACAAAGGCATTATGTGCCACATGAAGCCATCTCTCCTACCAGGGGCCAAGGTAGGAGCTCTGGGAGAGATGGTGGTTGTGCAGTGAGCCCAGCAAATGTCACGTGGTCTCTCACAAGCGCCAGTTTGGCTTTGCTTTCTGGTCCAGTGCCAGGAGGTTGCTTTGAGTTGTGTGTACACTGGCTGATACAATTACACTTTGGTAATAGGACAGCATAAAAAGCAGCTATGTCACAGATGAATTTCTGCAAGGACGTTTTTAGTTATTTTTTGTTCCTTTTCCCATTTTCTTTTTCCTTCTTTTCATGTTTTATTCAATGTACTGAAAATATCCTTAATGTTGAAATTGATTAAAGTGTGACTTTTCATATTTTAGTTTTCTACAGGATTTGAATATATTCTTGTAAATCTTAGAAAAGTTTTTTTAGATGAGTAAATGAGCTGCACTTTTTTTACTTGTAATCTTGTGATAGACTCACAGGTTTCTAAAAGACTTTTTCTGGCCCTGTGCTGCTTATATTTTAAATCCTCTTGACAAGCAGAGCAACTGTTGTGCTCCATGTGCATATGTATAATTAACAAGCTGCTTGTATTGCCTCCTAATCTAGATTATCTTCCTGAAGGAAAAAAAAAAGCTGTTCTTTCACAAAGAGAAGAATGAAAAGATGGAACATACTACCAGCACAGAGGAATAATGTTAACAATTAATAACACTGTCAGGAGAAGGAAGCTAATGTTCCTTATTGCGAGGCCGTTTTTTAAGTTGCACAATTCTTAAAACTCAGCCAATTTTCTCTTGTTTGCATTTGATAGGGGCTCTGTCAGAGTCCTGAAAATGCACATTTGGTGTAGGGTCGAGTAAGCAATGTTCTTACTGAGGTTTGAACTTAGTTTCTTGCTTGTAGGAAACTTTTAAAAATGACATTATTACAGCTTTAAGCCATTTTAGTGAGCAAAGGATAGCAGTAAGTGCACTAACTTACCAGTTTATCCTCTGGTTTGTGCTAAGCTCTTGGAAAATCGATACCAAGATAGCCAGCTATAGTTCTGATGTCAGATGATATTGCTGGCTCTGTGGCAGCAGACTGTCTGGTCCTGTATCTTTTAGAAGATCACTGTAGAGAAGTTAGCATGTGTAATAGAGTTTATGCTGCCTGTATTCCTTTGGAGATTTGTTTACAGTGAAGTAATGAATGAAGAGAATGAGTAGACTTTAATGAAGTCCACACTGTAGTGGCTATGCTAGGTAGGAACAAGAGGGTGAACTTTTGAAGCTGAATGAATATTCTTTGTAGCTTCCTTTTTTATTCCTGGTAAATTGCTATACAGCATAGCAGTGTATTGGACCTCAGAAGTGCTTCAGTCACTTTTGTTAATAACAACTACCCAACTAAGAGGTCTGTTCTTTGCATTTTGTGCTTTACTGATAAATAGGAAATATGATACTCCCAATATAAAATGATGTACAACTGTATTCCAGGAATAGTATATGGCTATTTCTCTGGATTACAGCCCTTCAACTTTATGGAAGAACCACTGTATAGAAAACTTACAAAATATAAATAGTAAAACAGTGAAGAATTCAAAGGGTATGTACTAAAAAAAAATGTCTTTTCAGAAAGTTAATTCAAATTTTGAAACAGTCTTGAAATACAAATAACTTGAGATAACTGGTAAGGGAGGAAGGAGAGAGGGATTGGTATTTGTAGTGAGACAACTATGAATAGAAGACAAAAACAAACTTGTGGTTTGGATAACCACATGGAAAATGCACTGAGATTTTATTTGTAAACTTAAACTGGATGATGCCCAGAAAAGGAAAAACCTGACTGATAACTGTTATGGATCTGTTGTGGCTCTAAAATCCTTTATGTAGCCAGTCAGTCTTTCCAGCTTCGTGTAACTAGCTAATATTTCAGAGAAAGAAAGAAGATTTCTGGGTTTTTTTCTGTACAGAGACAAACCAGTAGGTTAGAAAATGAAAGAAGGAGAAGGTACTGTCTAGTAGATACTTCATGCTTGCTTTAAATGGTAATGCTGATGCACTTGAGAGAGCTTCATGAGATGTTTTGTCCTTTGGTCGCTTTGCACAACTCAAAAAATGATGTGAATGTAGCAGGAATCCTTGCAGCTTTGCTCAAATAATGTAATGAGAATTTTAGATCTTCTATTGCACAGTTTATTTCCTGCACTTCAGTCTTACTCATGCTCTGGAAACCCTTTAATGTCGAAAGCCACAGTTCTTTCCCCTGTTGAGCAGCTCAGGAGATATCGAGTGCAGCCCATGCTAGCACAGTACTGTGGCTGCTAATATTTGCTGTGTGGTATGGACCCAGACCAACTTAAATGAACTATTGCTAGCCCATCTTTGTCTTCTTGTATCTTGGAAAGAGCAACTGTGGTTTTCTAGAAGTGAAGAGTATTATTCAGCTTATTGGAAGAAAGCAGCGAGTTTTGGGATGTATTCCCAGAAGGAACATCTACCTCTAGAGACAAGGACAGACCCCAAGAACACTAGGTGCAACTTTTGTCCAAATTCACATTGCTTCATGTCTTTCCTGGTGTGGGTGTATTGCTTTTCTCTCACCAAGGTGTCTTTGAAGGTATAGACCTGTGTTTTTAAAACAGTGGATAAATGTAAACAGGAGAAACGAAGCCCTCTGAACTCTCACTTTTCATAGTCCTTAGCTATTCTAGAGATAGAGAAACTAACAACACTGAAGGGCTAGCTGTCTAATAAAAAAACAGGGGATTTGTATGAACCTGCTTAGGAAGAGGCTTGCAATATGTTCTTATTTTCAACATCCCTCAACTTAGATCCATAGTAATAATATACTCTTTTTAATATTCAAAACAAAAGCAAAAGCTCCAAGTCGTCTTCTAGGTATATCATTTGTTTTACCAGTTAAAAGGAGAGTTATAGTTTTTAGCAAAAGGTTCATCTTCAAGAGCTGAGATGAGAAATACTTTAAAAACACATTAACCAGTCTTCAGATTCATAGCTAGGCAAAACAAAAACTCTAAAGGCTTACAAATTGGTCATTACAGTCTCTGATGTTTCACTCTTAGCATCCATATATACATTTTATAGTAATTAAGTGCTTGAAACAGGTAATTCAGAAACCTTCATGTTAAGCAAGGAGCTACTTAAAGAACTATCCCAACATGAGTGTCTGAACAGAGAAGTAGCCTGAGCTCTCCCCCATTGATTCAGAGTCAGGTCTGAAGCAGCAAAGTGAAATTACAAAGCACAAGGTTAGGGTGAACTCCTGTTTCTTCCCTTCCCACCCTTTTCCTTTTTGCTGCTTTTTGTTGAGTTGGGGATTACTAATTGCTCTCCTTTTAAAATGAAGCCAATGGAGGCAGCAGCAAAGTGGTGCTTGCTCATCTTTTATAGTCTGTCCAAAAGCACACCTCCTACAGCTGGGAGACTGCCCTAACCACCAGGCTGGGTGCTGGGATGTTTTGCTTCTCTGCCACTGTGTAGAAGCAATCCCAGATGGGTGGCACTGGAATCTGTGTGTTTCCTTTTTTCTTTTTCCTTTTCCCCCCATGCCCCCTGTTTGTGGGGTTGTGGTTTTTTGATTTGTGGGGTGTTGTTTTTGGTTGTGTTTTCATTTTTTTAGGGCTGCTTTTGGGTGGGTTTTCTGCAGACTACAGCTATGATCCTTTTTGGAGGAGAGGTGAGTGAGCAGTCAGCTACAAATTTCGCCTCCCCATATTTACGTCAAAGAGGAACATAAAGTGCTTAAACACTCATGGAAAGCAGAGAGAGAAACCTGCAATTACTCATCTCTATGAATATGCCACATCTATAAGATATTTGGCTGAAATAATCTTTTCCAAAGCCCCTTCCTAATAAGCTGAGATTAAAATGTGTCTGTGTCATTAGCATTTTAAGGATGGGAGATACTCCATCACCCAAGATCTCAACTGTCGGCCAGTCCTCAGCATAACTACTGAGAGAGAACCACTCAGCGGTGTACTGCTCCATCCAGTTAATTTTTTTCCATAGTCTTAAAGCACCCCCACTTATTCTTCAAGGGGTGTTGAATGAGGAATCCCAGGAAGGATTTACTGATGGGTAAAAATGCATTAATTGAGCCAAATTTTTAGGCTGTTTTGAGAAGGAGCCTGTTATTTCTGTAGTAAGAGAATGCAGCAAACTGCCTTGTTGGAAGGATTGCATAGACTACTGCACAACCTGAACTAAACTTGAGCTACAGATTTTATGCTTCATCTGGGAAATGGTAGGAGGCCAGTTGGATGATGGGTTTACCTAAGAATGCAAAACATTCCTCAAGTGTCTGGAATGGCATGGTTCAGCCCTGCAGGTAGCTGTGTACTAGTGAAGTCTAAGCCTACATGATTGGTGGTCCAGAATGAAGGCAAGCATGACACAAAGGTGGCAGGCATCTTCAGAAGCCAAATTATTAGAAATACATGCCTCTGAATGCAGTTTTAATTTTTAAAGTTTTCATCCTCATGACTGAGTTTGTGATACAACTAATATATAATCTTAGATGCATAGCAGAACCTTTACCAGGTACTACAGCTTCCTGAATCTCAGCCTACATGTGTAGATCTTGTGCATAAAACAGCATTCAGTGTTTTTATCTAGGAAATGCTTTGCACTTCACCATTTGAAGAATAAAGGCTCTACTTGGAATATGCTTTCAGGGAAAGACTGGTTCTGGTGACTGGCTTGAGAATGAAGTGCTGGTCTTAAGTGTAAGTACTGCCTACAATGGGCAGTGTCTCCAAGAGACCGTGTTGCTTCCCTCTGAAGTTTGTCATAAGAATATGCCTGTGGGAAATAGTCAGGACTATCAAACAGTGAGTTAAAATACTGCTTTGGTCCTAGCTCTTGCATACTTCAGTGTTAGGCTTTTAAGACCTGTCTTTTCTCAAAGGAAAAACAGCTGTTTCGTGGTGTTCGTAAATAATACAGACAGTATGTGGTAGGTTCCACAAAATACTCAAGTTTCCTCAACCATGCTACTGGCTCATTTCAAGACATTAGTACAGGCACTCTTTAATGGTCTGCGAGTTATCAAGATATGGGAAGTTCAAAATCTCCTGTGCAGTGACTTTTCTAAATATTGCAGCCTCCTGGGGACCCTGACATCCTGAACTGGAGTTCTAAGACATGAATTCTTTATTATTGTGGCTGGATGCTGCTGGAATACACAATCCCAAGAAGCGTTTGGGTTCACCAGCACAAGCAGCAGTGGGAGACATAAGCCGTATGGATGATGGCATGCACGTGTGCCTGTACAGTGATCCCACCACCTCTGTGGGCAAACAGAAGTACAATTATAAATTTTCTCCTCTTGTGTGAAAATTACTGTTACAATCATTATTCCTTGAAATTCAACTCATACTTGAGCAAGTGCTGGGCCAGTGGAGTTGTTCTTGTGCTGCACGAACAGGATGTGTCTTTTAGTAACTGCATATGTGTATATGGCAGATACTTCAGCCAAACAGAAGTACGGATGTTTGTCAAGCTGTATCGTTTTGTCTACTTAAATATATGCCTTCTTAATCAGGAAAACCAGCTAATTGCATGTGTAATGCTTTGATTTTTTTAAACTTTTTTTAACTGTTTGGAGTAATGTGGCTGCTCTTAGAGCTAATTATGTAAGAAACATGTTTGTACAACGAAGCTTTTGAAAGAGAGATACAAATGAAGGCCAGTCTGGAAAATGTCCCTTTAGAGTAGTGAGCATACACTAATTTCAGAATATAAGAATTCTCTTGTGCTGCAACACAATTCACTGGTAAATCCATACAGCTATTTGAAGCTCATATTTGTATGTTTTGTGTAAACTTCCATTATTTTAAACCATGGTGATTTTAGTGCATTAGTTGGTGATTCACAGTACAATCCTATCATTTCTTAAGAAAAAAATGTCATGCAAGTATAACTTATGTGACCCAGTGTATTATCTTATTGGTTTATTATCTGTCACTAATCCTAGGAAGAATTAGGCCTCTAAAGTAGCGGAAAAAGTGGTAAGATACTTGCAGAGATGCCAAAGGTGCTTAACCTATTTAATTCTTATGGTAATTTGTTTTGTAAGGAAGGAATTTCTTCTAATGTTCCATGGTGGTATTAAGTAATAGAGTAGTAAGGAATAGTGTACAGAACACCTCTGCAAAATGAAGAACCTGAAATTACAAACACCTAGGTCTATTTAGAAATACTTTTTAATTTTTTTAATCTGAAATATATGGTGACAGAGTACTGATGGTTAGGCAAAAAGGGGGCAGTATAGCATAATTTGACTCCTGCCTAGGGGTGTAAAATGCATAGTCCCTTTCCAAAGAGCTGATTTTGCTTGTTTTCAGATTCCTGACTTAGAACAGACTTAAGATGTTAGTGCTTAATTCTAGGCACATGAATGTTTCGTGTCCTGCACAGATGAGTGTGTGCCTTAGGATGGTAGATGGCTACAATTTCATCTTGTCAGTAAACTGCATAAAAACACTTGTAGGTTTCTTATTGGTGTGCTTTTATTAGTGTGGCATCATGGGAGGTTTACACTGATTATATTAGCAATCTGTCCCTGTAAGAGCAACCTTCTGATGTCTGACCATACCAGTCAGCTCAGATGCTGGAAGTTGACAGGGTGGAACAACTTAGGCAGAAATTACCATGCAGTTCTTTCTGCAACTTATTTTGTGAACCTTGCTTGATAATTTTAGAAGCAATTTCATTGCACTTCCTGCCCTAGAAAAATATATTTAATGCTGTATTTGATGTATGCTTTCTTCATCTTTTCATGTTTGAATTCTGGGTAAAAGTGGACTAGGGGAAACTTGTTTTCCTTTACTAAGGGCAAGGCTGCACAGACCTTTTTTGTTTCCATAACAGTATGTATTTTTTCTTGAGTCATCACACTTGCTTCTGAGTGTTTATTTCCCTAAGAAAGGAGAATTGGAATTACATAGAGTGCACAGCAGAAGTATGGCTTTGGTAGAGTGACAACAGATATCTGCATCTATTCATTTTGAAGTACTGCATACTTACAGTAAATGGGATTGTATAAGTTATGCTGACTTTTGGGAGGAGCCTGACCCTTCTTTTGAAGTTTTTTTTATTATTGATTTTCTTTGCAGAGGAAGGTATGGAGGAGGTAAGGGAATCAACAAATAAGACATGGTTTAAAATGCAGCACCTTAATGAGACCTTTTTTCTTTAAAGCTGAGTAATACTGCAAAGTGGAACTTTCATAATAATTGCTGTCACTTCATCAGTGAGACTGGGTCTTTCCTCATTAATGCTTATGTCTGCTAGATTGTTGCTTAGACATGTAGCATTATGTTCTGCTCACCCCACTGTGTAGCAGTGAGTTCCTAAATGGATGTTTCAACAGCAACTGTTAAAACTATTTTTGTAAGAAAGTTTTCAGGAGTTGATAAGAATATTCTTACAGGAATTGCTGAGGAATGTTACACTTTCTCACTGTCTGAAAAATGAGCATCTGTGCTGCAACAAAAATGGAAGGTCCAAATAGAAGGCATGACTGTAACCCTACGATGGTATGGGGAGAAATGTCTTGGACTTTTGGAGAGAAGGAGTTTAAAATGGAAAACTAATACTGTTGTAAATTTTTTTGAAACTTGTAAGCAATGTTTTGGGTTTTTTCTGATTATGGGTCCTAATTAGTGCTACCTGTGTCTAGAAGTGGGTTTTTTTTCCTGGAAACCTTAGGAGTCTGTAGGCATAGGCATAGATACAACTTAAATTTTATGTAAAAGGTCACATTTAGACTGTTTGAATGAAATAGATAATATATATTTCAATAAGTATTCTATTGCTATCTACTAGGTCTTTCAATGTTTTCCTTTGGGGCATGTCAAAGTTCTTCACAAACTATAAGTTGATGTAATGAGGCTTTTCCTGGTGTAATTAATGCACAATTCTACCTATATGACCATACAGACACACTCCACTGGTTTTTTTCCTTTGATTTGTCAGTAAGTCCTACTGTTTCCCTAGTCATGCAGTGGTTTTACAGGCTGTTGGATTACATTCAGTATGTTATTGTAAAGGGCACTTTGGCAAGCTGTAACATTGTTTTTCTGGGATGAACAGGAAGGCAGAAAGATAAGCCAACCTTGTTGGAACTGAGTGGTAGCTGCAAAGTAAAAAGCCTTGAACCCTATGATTGTAAAGATTACTTTGTCAGGCTGTATTTTTCCTTTTGGAAGTCTGTTCCTGTTATCAGTTTGGAAAGATAAAATGCAAGTTGTTTCTATGCATAACCTCTTTTTAAACCATTCTTATCATTGTTCATAGTAGCTGTAAGTACAAAAATGTAGACCTATAAAAATACTTAATATTAACTGCACAGATTACATATATAAACAGGCTATATATATATAGTCATAAGTAAACTTGCACAAGTAAATCTGGATAAGCTAACCTTTTCAAACTTCTCTGATAGGAGATTTGTTGGAATAAGTAAACTGCATATTGAGAGAAGTTCCCTTTTGGCCTTCTGACTTTTTTTTTCCTCTCTTTAGCACAAGTATGTACTCCTTTCTTATGCAGGCTATATTGTCATTTTGAGAAAGATGATGAGGTGTATTTAAGAACAGTTTAAGATATCAGAGTTCCTCTGCATTGGATGCTATTATCTTCTGTAAAATGCAAAACCAAACACTTGGCTAGGGCAGTGTCTAGATGTTGATGAGGTGCTAGAAGAAATCCAACTTGAGCTGTGCTTTGCAAGTGTTACATTGCTGTGGGAGGAATGGGACTGGGGTTCTCCAGGTTCAGGATCAATCCTGATAGCATGCTTCTTCCACTGCCCCTGCTCCCAACATCTCCATCTTGTCCACTCTTGTCTTGGTATTATTCTTACTCGAGGTAAGCTAGGCCCATTTTTGCTGTGCTGTTGCCTAGATGCCAGCCAGCCTGGGGTTGTCAGGACTAGGAAGCTTCCCTGCTGGACTCGTGCTGCCCTGCAGGGGCTCTTGCTTAGAAGGATCCCCAAAGACTACAATTTGTACCTGTTGTGTTGCTCTGTGGAGGTGGAATATACACAAGTCTGCTGGTGTAGATTATGCAGGCTGAATATGCTTCTAAATTCTATTGTGGCAAATCTCACTGACTTGGCAAAACATTTATTAAGAAGCTCTAAAACACATCTAGCAAAGCTTAGGTACAAATAGCAAAAAATCTGTCCCTGACACTAAGTAGCTACACCTTCCTTTTCCTGATAACATTAGCTCTATGCTTTCAAAACATCAGGGTGGTTTTTAGCTTTGGGGGTTTTTTTTATTATTATTCTAGTAGAACTGCTCAGCACTGATGAAATGTTTCCAATTTCTGTTGCTGAACCAGTGGGATCACTTTGAAAAAAACCTTACAGATAAACATCCGTTGTTGAGTTTTTAAAGCACACAAATCTGTGACTCTTCCTGACACTTTTAATCTGGAAATTCTTATCGTTAGTTTCTTGGGACAAAGATTCATTCAGTTTTTAACTTCAAATACTTTAAGTCCTCAGATTGCAGAGGCCATAATGGCCCTGTGATTTAAATAGACTAAGATATAGTATCATCTTAAAAATAGGAATAATAAGTAATGGTTTATAATCAGAAGGGTCTTCTCACAGGCTAATGGTAGCTATTGTTTTGAATGTAAGTTGGAATGAAGTATTAATCAAAAAATATGAAACAAAAATACTTTAAACCAAACAAACAAGAATTTTAAAAAAAAGAAAGCTTACTGGGCAAATATCCAAATATTTAAATACACCAAGTAAAGAGCAATTAGGGCTGTGATGGACTGTGTCTTATTACTGAACTCTGCCCTCTATAAAAAAAAAAAATGTTTCCAAATTGATTTTTAAGAGGCACCTGTTGAAAGAAGGCAGTGCTTCTGGCAGCCTGACAGCTCACAGTCTGCACAGTGTGATGTGGGACACTCAGAGTCTGTCTGGCCAGAGTGGGTTTCTCTGCCTGTTCAGAGATGCTATGACAGTGACTGTGAGCAGTTGTCCTCAGGTATAGGGAAGAGAGAAACTGTGGTTAGGGAACTATGTTACCCTGGACTAAATGTTCCTGAAATTTAGTGCTGTTTGCTGTGATGTTTAAACACAATGTAGGGAAGAACAAGTATGGGCAATGGCTGCTGGGGTGTGAAATAATGATACAAGGCAAAAGGGAAGTACTGGCTTCTGTGTTAAGGTAGAGTGTTGCCAAATGCAGCAGACACCTGCCTGGTCAAAGTGCAGCAATTACAAAGTTAATAGTATTGGCTAGTACTGTATAGGCCCAGATTTTGCAGGTTGGTAGCACATTGTTAAGGTTTCTTTTTATTTGTATGGTGTTCCTAAAGGTCATTTTGGGTGGTTATTGCTGGTTGTTGGACCTGCAGTCTTTGGAAAGAGGTGGTTCCTGGTTATAAATACCTTATAGTGACCTGAGGATTTATATTGAATTCCTTGCTTTACTGCAGATACTCTGCGTCATTTTGGGCCCTGTTTCCATATGTGATTCTGATTCTATCTGTAAAAGAAGGATAGAGTTAGCTCCCTGCCAGATGGCCAGTCAACAGTCTCTTTACAAGTACTAAATCAGAACTGGGAGGGAAAAGATGTAAGAGAAGTAAAATCAAATATGTTAGCCTTGCCTATCTTCTAGTACATGCATGCCAGTATGAGATGCCTTTCCTTATATATGCACACTCATTTGCTTTGGACCAGTTGCAGTTCGCACCCATTTTATCCTGCCTTAGTTTGACCCATGAGTCTTGGTGGTGAATGCAGCCCTTGCCACTGAAGACTGCATTTGCAGAACATATTGCTGGAGTTAGATCAGTTCTGTTAATTTTATGTTGATTCCTCAAAGTTACACAAATGCCAGGCTTGAACAGTAAAGGTATTTTTCCTTTGTTTAACTCTTGTGCAAATCAAAATAACTAACATTTCCTACATTCTACTTGTTCTGAAGATCTCATACCAAGATTGTTAGTTTTTTGAAAAAATCCATGTTAGATGCTCATAAGATAAGCACAGAATCATTTCTTGGCTGGACAAGAAGTGAATTATGCTAAAATGGTTTATCATGGCCGATAGCAGAATGCTGATAAATGGCGCTGTTTCTTCCTGTGTTTGTCTCAGGGTTTGGGTTTCCATCCCATCTCCCACCCTCTATGAACAAGAAACTGTTGTTATTGTAAGCAAAACTAGATCTCGTGTGACACAGCGTTTCCCTTAACCTGTCTCCTGCTTGTTTATACAGATGCCTATAAAGGAATGTGGGTATTTTAAGTAAAGTGTCAGACCTGATAAACCAGAAGTGAAGGGGTCACATTCTAGAAGTGGTGCTCCTCATCAACACTGCAGCATTTAAAAGCTGCAAATATAGGCCCTTATTTTCCCTTTCACATGTATGACCAACAGTGGAAACATGGACTTGGAAACGTCCTTTGAATATGTGTATCTAGCTGCTAGGCTTTTCTGTGTAGCTGAGCTCTTCTCCTGTTTTATAGCTTTTTCTCTTTCTCACAGGAAGAATTTCAGATACCAGAGTTACATGTGTGCTATTTTTTCAGTCACTTTTTAAAAATCTTATTATCTACATCTGCATCTTTTATCAGTGTCTCTTCCTGTTTTGTGGACATGATATTTTATAAGCAAAAATAAATTTGGAAAGATATGACAATTAATGTAGATACTGTTATGACAACTGAAGTCTGCAGTTCCAATCCTCCCTGATGCATGGATCCCAAAGATTGCCTTTGCTCTTGGATGTAGGGAGGTCATCAGGGACAGCAGGGGTGAGAGTTGGAGCCTGTCTAAACAGATACTTTTCATCAACAAACATGCTTTTCATCTCCTTTTGAAAATACTTTTTTAGTAGCAATATCAACATCCCTGCTAAGGATAGGAAGCCGTGGTGTTTACTCTTGTTAATGTAGCATAGTAAAAGGGATATGATGTTTTACTGCATATCAAAAGCATAGTTTGAGGGCATTTCTAGAACACTACTCATCCAATATAGGCAGTGTAACTCTACCTGGGTTTTTTGGAGTCTTATGTCCGTTATTTATAGGAAAATAAGGTGTTGATTGTTTTTCTTGTATGTATTTTTTCCTGCTATTGTTATAAAAATGTTAAGATGTATACTATATGGACATTTGGTTCCTGCAAGTACTCTAGGCTGAGCAGAGGGGTTGTTCGGGGTTATGTCGAAGTTGTATCTGCCTGCTGATAGTGACTGAGTCAGATCTCTTCTTGTTGACTGTTCTTGAAAGACTTCATCTTAAAACCTCCCTTTGAGTTTTCAAGGCTTTATTTTCAACTTTTGACTTAGTTTTTTTGGGCACCTGAAATACAGAATAAAATGGATCATAGTTAGATAAGTAAGTGTATTTGCAGGTTCTAAAATATTTATGTATTTTGGTTGGCATTTACATTTCTAGTGAATGCCTGATGAGATAGAAAGTTTCTCAATGGGTGAATAAATAGACATAAATGGTAAGACTAGTAAATAGAAAACGAAAATCTGAAGGACAAGCTGGAATGGCACTGTCCAAGTTTGAGCAGAAGAGACAAGTTAGTAGGGCAAAGTTCTTGAAGAGGTCTTTTCCTCATGGATTTTTTTGTCTGTTTCTTTAGATATGTGCAAAGCATACTACTTTTTCTTTTGGTTGTTATTATGACTGAAGGACTTCCAGTGTAACTAAAGAAATTTTATTCTTCCTGTCTAGCTGATTTTCCCATTTCCACTTGAAAGTGCTTTGTCAAGTGGAATCATATTCATAGAGCCATTTGGGGATCTGAGTACGAAAGGTTTATGTTTAAATTTGTTTAGGTCAGGGAGACTTTTACTGTGAATGGGTATGTAGATTTTATTTTGCCTAGCTGCAGCTGATCTGGATGCAAGGTGTTAAAGCCGCTTTCAGTTTTCATGAGGATGGCTTCAGCTTTGTGCTTAGGCTTTGATTTCTAAAATTTATATATATATTTTTATTTTTTTTTTAATTTATTAGTAATGTTCTTTTGGACAGCCAGAGCCTCTTTGAAAAACTTGCACTGCACAGAATGTGTAGTCTCTCTGCTGCAATGAAAACTCAGACGGGGTAACCGAATACTCCCTGCCGTCGGTGCGTTGCCAGCCTGAAGAGAAAACACACACGCTTGCTGAGAACAATGAACATTCTTTGAAACCCTAGGAGACAGATATTTTTTTTTGTGGGTTGTTTGGTTTGTTGGGGGTTTTTTGGGTTGTTTTGTTTGGTTTTTTTGGTAAAATTTGTCCTATTTTTAAGACACAAAATAACCCCACATCCTGTTGAGGTTCTTCAGGTCCAGGTGGCAGGGCTTAAGGACCTCTTACCCTGGCTGGTGCATAAGGGCCATAACTGGTTGACATCTGCATTTTTGAGTTTAAAATGTGTTCTACAAGATATTCCACACGCCACCACCCCCCTCTTTTCTTTTTTCTTTTTTACCTCTGTTTGACCTTCTCCCTACAGTTCTAGTGATTCAACTCAGACTTTCATTAATGTGTTTGCACTGCTTTTCTAACCTACTGCTGCTTCGGACCTCCAAATGCCATCTGTTTAGTAGTAACCCAGAAATGCATCAGAACACTTAATAGACTTGTAATTGTCTGTTAGGAGGCTTGAGATACATGAGTCCCAGGCTGCCTGTTCTCTTATTCAGCTCTGCCTGACTTTGGGGTCCCTTGTATGGCAGTCACTTTGTACTTGGCATCCTTGAACTGGAATTTTTTCTTGGGTATTCTAGTAAATTTGTGATGTTCAGAGGATACAAAAGCAGGCCAGAGGGCAAGATATATCAGGATGTGGAAACTTGCTCTGTCTTTAGTTGTGTGGTTTTATTAAGATAAGTTCTGTAAATAAAGTTTCTTGATAAGTATTAATAATGAGTGCTTTAGAATGGGATATAAGACTAAGCATTTTTCATTACATTTTTTGGCTTACATTTACAGGACAGAAGATTTTTAAGAACATTTATCCAAAAACTTACATAAAGAGAGCTTTCATATACCTGTGATGAGACTGCTGTGGTGTATGAGATCATTCTAATGTACTTTCATCAAGAGATATTGCTTTTTTTTTAAGTGGGTTATTTAATTTATACTTTTGTTGCTGGAATCTTCCTAAAACCTGTACTGTGAGTCTTGGAACTCATAAAACTAGGTTTCCTCTAGGTTTATCTCATTGTTGATTGACTTTGGTGCCTCAGAAGATGGCAGTTCTTTATGAAGCTTTCTGCAGTTGGGGCAATTACAGGGAATTATTCTTTCTAGGTTTGCTGGCATTTAATAATGTGGGGCCCAGAGATACTGTAGTCGATGCAAAATATAATAAAGGCATAAATGAAAGTCTTCGCTTTGAAGATGAAGTGTCAAATCAGCAAGAAGTGAGGCGTGGACTGTGAGTAGATGGGAGAGGAATAAAATTAAACACATAGATCATGAGGGTCAAGCAACTCAGGAGCCAGAGGCTGTGTTGACAGCAAAGGAAATGGGAAGAAACTGAGAAAGCCAAGAGCCAAATTGTGAACTGTTCAGCACCTACAGCTCTACTTAGAATCATAAAATCACTTATGCCTATAATTACCACATCAACACATCTTTTCAACACAAGAAGAGAACCTCAAGGGATGGTTGCTCCACCACTTCCTTGGGCAGACTGTTCCAATGCTTGATAACCCTTTTGGTGAAGAAATTTTTCCTACTATCTAAACCTCCCCTGGCACAACTTGAAGCCATTTCCTCTTGTTACCTGGGAGAAGAGACCGAGCCCCACCCTCTTTCAGGTTGTTGAGAACTATAGGGTCCACCCCCAAGTCTTCTTTTCTCCAGGCTACACAACCCCAGGTCCCTCAGCCAATTCTCACAATATTTGTGCTCCAGACCCCTCACCATCTTTGTTGCCCTTTTCTGAATGTGCTCCAGTAACTTGGTGTCTGTCTTGTAGTGAGGCACCCAAAACTGAACATACTAGTTGAGGTGTGTCATCACCAATGCCGAGTACATGAGGACAATCACTTCCCTAGTCCTGCTGGCCACTCTATTTCTGAGAGCCTGATATATCAGGGCCTGATCCCCTGGCTGTCCTGTACATGTTGCATGATGGTAATCAAGATGATCTGCTTCATAACCTTCCCCAGCACTGAGGTCACACTGACAAGCCTGTAGTTCCCTGGATCCTCCTTCCAGACTTTATTGTAGATGGAAATCACGTTTTCTAACTGGGACCCCCTCAGTTAGTCAGGACTCCTGGTAAATGGTTGAAAGTGGTTTGGTGAGCACTTCCACCAGCTCCCTCTGTACCTTTGGGTGGATCCCATCCAGCCCCGTATGCTTGTGTGTGTCCAGGTGGTAGAGTAAGTCACTGACTCCTCTTTGATTATGTGTGTTTCATTCTGCTAGCCACCCCTGTCATCCAGCTCAGGGAGCAACTGGTCTTATGAGGCAAAGAAGGCATTTAGTACCTTAGCCTTTGTCACTATTTTTCATTTCCCACATCCAATAAAGGATGGAGATTCTTCTCAGCTCTCCTTTTGTTGTTAGTGTATTTATAGAAACTTCTTTATTGTCTTTTATGGTTGTAGCCAGATGAAGTTGTAGTTGGGCTTTGGCTCTTGTAATTTTCTCTCTGCATAACTGTGTCATCCTTTATGACAGTCCTGATCTGAAATCAGGTGGAATGGTTGGTACTTTCTAGTCTGGCTGATCAAGCCTTTGAGATTTGTTTTAGATTTTGGTGGAATGGTTGGTACTTTCTAGTCTGGCTGATCAAGCCTTTGAGATTTGTTTTAGATTTTGAGCATGGGTAACTTGTAATACCTTTTCTTTTCCTACATTGGGGTGGGAATTGCCCAAATCTGACTCTTTAATTTACCTTGTGTTTTGCCACCTGTTATGAATAGTTGTGTAAAAATTAAATACATGCAAGGGATTCCTGTGGCAGCAAAATAATCTTCCAGTGAATTTCCCTTAGTAGTGATGTGTTTTTCAGCAGTGTGGTGTGTTGTTTTATTCCTTTGCATCTCAGACCATCCTTCCTTCTCCTAACCAGAGCTGCTAGTTAGCTTTATAGATTGTAAATTCTCAGATATTTTCCTAAATGTTACGTGCCTGATTAAAATCACCATTTCCTAGACCAGCTTGTTAAACAATATTTTTGTGTTTCATTGCGTGACAGATTTTTGGAGTTGGCTCTGTGGTTAATGTTGTTGACTGTATGGTTAATATTATTGGTTGCTGTCTCTAGAGAACCAGATTTTCAGACGCCTGCCCAAAGCTCAATTTGCAAGTATGATTACTCGTGCAGCATGGAGCAGAGCTCAAGATCACAGATGCTTTTGACTCACAAATTTCCATCAAGCTTTCTAGTTTTCTTAGGAAGTTTCTTACCTTCTATATCTTTCTTATTTAATTGTCTGTGTCATTACTCTTTCTTTATGGTATTTTTAATGTATTTTTTTAAATAACTTAAAGCTATTATTGTATTAATTATTTTATAAAAATTTTGAAAGCTTGTTAACTTATTTTCAAGGTGGCACAATGCAACCTCAGTAATTTGATATGTTTTTTCTTCAGATTGAAGATGGGAGCAAAGCTGCAGCTGTGGACAAGTTACTGGCTGGGGATGAAATTGTTGGCATCAATGATGTGGGCCTCTCTGGCTTCCGACAAGAAGCAATCTGTCTGGTGAAAGGTTCACACAAGACACTGAAGCTTGTAGTAAAAAGGTAAGCTTGTATCATTCAGTGGGAAAACTAAATGTGTTCTAGGATATAAGCTACAGGCTACTAAATCTGCAAAGATTTGGCAAGATGATGGCTTTTATTTTCTGGTATTAACGTGCATATTGTGCATTGTTACTTCTTCCTTGAACAACAGACCCTTTATGGAAGAAGATGTGGGGAGAAGTAGCCCCTTGATCAGAGCAAAAACTGAGGCAATATGTTCTGTGAATACTGTTGTGATGTTATGAGTCAAGACTGTTCTTTTCTGCCCTCCTGAAGTACAGGGCCTCAAGCAGACTGTCTAGCCAGCCCTGCTCCCTTGTCCTTGTGTGCTGACATGGGCAATGCTTTTTAGCATGTTTGCTGTGCAGGCCAGTTGGACTGTGAGGAGTGTGTAACATGGGAAGCTTTTTGCAAAAGCATTTTCCTGCTTGTGGGAGTATTTGAGGTCTTGGGCATTTCTTTTGTGGTTTGAGTAAAGAGTATTTTCAGTTAGTTATTGGCGAAGGGGAAAAATGGAAAGTTTATTATCAAAACAGAACACATCTTTGGGTTGGGAACTTTTTGTTTTGTCATTTTGACTTATGACTTAAGTTCACAGTTTTTTTACTAACTTAAATTAAAAACAAGTTTCATAAAATAATTTTGACAAAAGTGAACAGATGCTAAATCTTGTAACTTCTGAAAAAAGATCAAACTAGGACATTTGAACAATGATATTTCTTGTTAATTTCCTACTTCGATGAATCAGGACTTTCTGATTAATTACTTTTATCAAATTATACCAAACAGTCTTTCATTGGAGATATTTGAATGTCTCTGTTAGAATCAACAAGGATTTTTTTTCACAACATAGAAAAAACTGAGAACTGAGCTTTGACAGGTATGAAGATCCAGTCTACAAATATAGCCGCTGTTTGAGGCTGTCTTAAATGAGGACTGTCTTTTGTGAAATAGCAGTGATTGGTGAGAGAGGTACAAAGGCATGTTTTTCACCTTTGGTTTAAGAAGGTGGGAGGTTTTTATGACAGGAATTATGGGAACCTGAATCTTTCACAGGTGATCATTTATATCCTCACCAACATCTACTTCTGGAAGCACTCCCAAAACTTTTGGAGCACTGAAGCTAATGTGAAAAATGCATTTGCAACGGTTATGGATCACGTTGATGTTCAGCAGTTTCAACCTGCACTGGCTGTTCCAGTAAAAGCACTTTTGTTAGCAGAGGTTGCATCAGCTGTTTCCCTTACAGAAAGGGAGAACTTTAGGGCTGAGAAATTTACTAGACATTGAAGAAGCTGCCAAGACAGCAAGTCTTAATTACTATGAAAAGCTTTGGCCTGAGTGGAAAGATTCCTCTTTCTTGCTTTTCAGTTTTATGACATGAATCAGTCTTTGGAAATAGCAAAGTTTGATGCTGAAATACTCTCATAAGAGACACAGTTGTGCCATTCTTGTCATTCACAAGTACTTCACTTCATGCATGTGATTTTTGGAGAACTTTCATACCGCTAATCAAGCACTGATTTGCTGCTGGAGATTTGTGGCCTTTCTCTACAAGCAACAAAGCCCCATTGCTATGCATGCCTGTGTGTAGTTTGGTGAAAAGCTGATGGATTTTCATCAGTCCTTTCTCATCCCTCCTCTTTTTCCTTTTCTAGCCACATGTGTGGGGGCAAAAGCAACCTAGCTGTTCTAGCCAAGAGGCTGAAATAGTGGCGGCTGTTAAGGAAAACATTTTTAAATTCATTAAGACTTCCAGAGCTCCCAAAAGAGGCAAGAGCCTTTTGGGTCATTTACAAGCCTATACAATATTAGATAAAATTTCATAAAACTTACTGAATGAACTTAACCAGGGGTTTTGTCTGTGGTTTTTCAATGTTGCTCTTTCTCTTGGAAAGTTGCCTTAGGACATCAGTCCTTTTACGGTCAGAAACCTTCTAACATCCAATCTCCTTTTATTCGTGGCCAACTTGTTCTCATGCACTGCTGTCTGTGTGCTGAAATAGCTTTTCTTTTCCTGTTGGAAGTTCAAATGATGCAGGTTTTTATAAAAGCCTTGTTGCATGCTTGCTTTCAGAAGTTGTGGTTTGAACAACGGTATTGTTTTATTTTGTTTGCCCTAAATCTTAGGCTGAATTTTTATGAGTGCTTTAAACAGTCCTGTCTTTAAGCAAACCAGTTGTTTAGCCTCTGTGTGAGCACTCCTGCAGGTCTGGATTGAATTGGATCAGGGAACTGATCTGACTGCAAAATTACTTGGGGAAGCAGGTTTTCAGCTGGATAGGACCACCACATTTCAGAGGCAGTCTGCACTTTAATTACTTAAATGTCTGCCTCAGCATTTTGAGACTATTTCAGTCTTCTTTAGATCCACCCTTACTGTTCTCTGTGGAGGCTGGGGATAGTTGCAGAATCACAGAATAGTTAAGGGTGGAAGGGACCACCAGAGGTCATCTGCCCAACCTCCCTGCTCTGACAGGATCCCCTAGAGCACATTACTCAGGATCATGTCACACAATTCACTTTCATTCAGTTATATATAAGATGAAGTATTGATCTGCAAGTCATCTTAGCATCTTTGTGCCTGCTTGCCCTGTGTCCTTTGTCTAGCACTGTGATGCTTCACTGTAGCATCGATTTAACATTTTATTCCCAGTGTAACAATCTGAAGCATGAAATAGACAAATGGTTTGAAGTACAGCAACCCAGTCCTGAAGGTTAAAACAATCTTTGTTTTAATCATGTTTGTCCTTGCTAACTGTGACAGCTAGCTTAGGAAGCTAAGATCTAGATTTTGTGTTGAAACCTTTTCCCTGGGTTTGTTTGTGGTATCTATTTCTACACTCTAATCCAGAATTGAAATGCAAACTTTTACAAAAATGATCCTGATGTAGAAAAATTACTTTTTAGCAAAACTATTCTGGAAAGTAGAAAACTTCATTCATATTAACATCAATAGAATTAATCCAGAAAAAAACAGCTTGTATTTGTCACTGCTGAGAAGCTTGTCCATGTGAAATTCCTTCCTGCAGTAATGCTACATCCTGATCTTGTTTTCAATTTAGAAGTCTTAAGTACCTACAGCCAAGACTAAGTGAAAAAGTTTTGCTATAGTGAAGTCATGTCATTCATTTACAGTAATTAACTTGAGACTGTGCCAGGCTTTTCTTAGGAGGCTAGTGGTGTTCAACAGTGAGAGTGGGCTTCCACCATATTTTTTTTTTACACACCATATTTGAATAATCTGATGTTTGACTTGCATAGGTGAAATAACAGTGGTCTATAAATAAAAAGTGCCTACAGTACCAAATACTAAGCATAAATGTGCTGGCTGTCAGCATACATGCTTTGCTATGTTGTTTTGAAATATTGCATAGTTGCAGTCTAAACCAAATCAGGACAGTACAGCTGGCTCAACAACACATGATATTTAAGTAGCTTACATGCTTAATGGTTGAACAACTGTGCTGTACTTTTGGTCTTGGATTGGATTTAAAGAGAACTCAGGAGGCCTCATGTTGTTTTCTCAAGTGAATTTGTCAAAACAACACATCTTAATTATTTGCTAGTTTTTCAGTGTAGTACTAAGTTGTTTCTTGAGTAGATTCCTTTCTTAGGAAAATGGAAAGCGTGCTTATGGCACTTCTAACAGGAACTATATGTGAACTTTTCTTAGTTTGGTGAAGATGCATGTCTATATATACACATGTAAAATTGCTCTGAGTGTTGATACTGAGGTGGTTACCATATTACGTGTAATTTAACTCTTCTGCATATGCTTCTAACTTGAATTCCCTTATTGTTATTAAATATGATATGTTGTGTTTTTCCTCTCTATAGCATTTAATTTTGGTGCCTTTATGTGGCCAAAGTGCAAGCTGGTTTTGCAATGCTGAGGAGTCCCTTGATACAGAAGAAGGGATGAGTTGAGAGGAAAACACTTGCCATCAGAAGCTAGTCTGAATGCTGAAATTTACGGTGTAAACTCCCAATGAAGGAAATGAATGCCTTGAGATGCAAACTCTAAACACCTAGACATGGAAAGTGAGGGTAATCTGTGTTTGCATGGCACTTCATGAAGACAGACAGCCATTTAATTGAAGCACAGCAGAAGGAGAGTTATTCATGTATGTTCTGAGGGCTCTCAGGTTGTACAGTTATGGTCTCAAGAGACCTGAGCAGAAACATGGAGATAAAAACCTGACAGTTGTTTCTCCAGATGGGAGATCAGTGAAATTTTGTCATGTTCTGAGAAGAAACATGCTTCATGCCACCAGTGACCTTTCTGTAGTGAGGTTTGTGTAACTTATTTGAAGGGAATCTGGTCTCACCCATTTACAACTTGTGGGGCAGCTTGTGACTCCTGGTGGCTGCAGGAGTACTCTGTGAAATTTGGCAATATCAATTTGTGAGATGACATGGGAAGATAAGGGATTTGTGTTTTCTGTACAATTACAAGATATGGGTGGAGGACTGTGAATTCTGCCTCTTGCCTGTGTTTGGCCACTTGATAGTTCTACAGATATCAAAATATTTATTATAGGAAACAAGTAGAAAAATGCATTTAGTTTTGCAGATTTTAAGCAAGTATTGGCCATATTTAGTCCGTGGTTATGGTTAAGTATTGCTTAATAAGCCAATTGGATTTATGGAGAACCATTGTTGAGTATGAGTAAAAACTATTTTCCCATTAAATTTGATTTCATTGCTTCTGGAACTAGGGTTTATTATGGCAGAACAAATAACAGTGATTTCTCTCTTGTTGCCCAGTAGACAGGATTCTTCTTTTTTGAAGATTGATCTTGACCTTAATTGACCAAGAGCAGTTTATTTCTTTTTGATGCCTGTATTTTCAGCCAGGGTTTGGAAATAGATAGGAAGCTGTAATAGGTCTTTTCCAGGGCTGTATCTGCATGCATTGCTGTCAGAGGTGGGCAGGTGTGATAGAGCTGCATGTGTCTGTGCAGATGTTCAGTATACACACTTTCAGAGTGGGTATTTATAACAGACACAGCTTTAAAGTTCAAGGCTTGAACATTCTGTGTGACTGCAGTTGGTGGAAAGGCTGAGCTGTTAAATTCCAATTTTGCAAATTCACTTGAGAAATGGGTTAGTGTGTTGCTGTAGGCCCACTCTTCTGCTCTAAGCAGGATGGCAGGTTTTAAATGCGTGCCAGAGGGGATGTCCTACCAGCCCCTGCTCTGAGCAAGCACAAAGGTAATGTGTGGTGCAAATTTCTCAGCACCTACAGGCCTGATTCAGGAGCCCTTGGGGTGGATATCATGTATTTCAAGGGGTGCCCAGCAATCCCAGCAGAATCTTTTTGTGAAGGAGTGAGTGTTTAATGGAGCAACTGCCAAGTAAGCCACTCTGTGAGTGCTCCTCCATGGGGGTCCATAGAGGAGGCCAGCTGGCACGGAGCTCACCTTCTGCCCAGGCCTCCTCCCTGTCTCCTCCATGGCAAACCCAGGTCAGGCCAGACCTCCACCATGCTCCTCCTTCAGTTGTGTGATCCTGTGCCACTGGTGGTAGGTGTGGACACAACAAAAGGAGGAGAACACACTTTCATCTTATGTTTTCAGCAGTGTCCTGCTGAGGACCATTTCCCCTGATTGTCTGACTCTTGGTGCAGTAACTTAACTGACATGTTAACAGTGTGAATCCATGTTCCCTTCACCTTGATACTAGCAATACCACCTGGGTGTTTGGCATTTCCCATGCCAGCTGCCTTTTGATGGAATGTACATCTAAAAAGCACTTTTATTTCTTAATTTTCTGGCTACCTTACCCATTTCTTAGCATGAATCAAATCACGTTAATACAACTGTTATTAACACACTAATGAACACTTGATGTGAACGTAAGCTTTGGTTTCTCTAGCAGCTGGTGTACTAATCTAAAAAAACCAACCTGTGAAGCTTGAATCATAGAAAGTCAAAAATATAACAGATATCCCCATGTTTTACCCAGTCAGGTCCATTAGGATGATGTTTGGAGTACTAGGAAGGGCACAGACATTTCCTTGTAGGTGAAAGGAATCCTCTGCAATTTGAATATAATTATACAGAAGGTTATTTGTGGCAGTGCTATTCAGTGTTGTGAAGCAATTACCGAAATTGAGCAATGTTGCTGTTTTGTGGAATGGAATATGCATCATATGGTAACAGCCTGTGGGTCATAACTAGTTTTTGGGGTTTTATTTTTCTTCTAGTCCTGCAAGCACTTGTTGAAATAGTTAAATTTGAGCATGAATAGTCTCATCCAGTTTAGTGAGTGGACCCACATGATTGATGATGAAAAAGTATACAAGCGCTTGCAGGATTTAACCATAGATTTAGATTTTACAAGGGAGTACATTGGATTTATTCTTAAAACTGCTTTCCACTGGTGAATTTCAGTGTAGTTGTTGGAAATTGTAGCATGTAGCCCCTTAGGTTAGAGGGGGAAACAAGTAAGCCTTCTAAAATGTGAGGATCACATTTCACATAGTACTTTCACATGCACACAAAGAAGATCTCTGTATGTGTCTGTGTGTGTTTGGTAGTACTGTAGATCTCTGCAGACTCCTGACTGGAACGGAATTGTAACCCTGTCCATTAATGACCAAAGAAATGTTTTTCAGTCAGGAATCTTTGCATTTGGAAGGAATGCTTCTGCATACCTGGAATCAATTTTGAAATATTCAATTGTTTGAAGTTGTGGTTAGGCACTTAAGAGCATTTGGAGGTTTTTAAACACTAGTCAAGAACTTCAACATGCACATGTACAACTTCTGGAGAGTGGTGATAACACTCCTGTTTCAGTGTGTTGTGCTTCTCTTTGTGGTACTTTTACTTCAGTTTATGTATTTCATCCAACTCCTAATATTCTGTGATCTTCTGAAGATTAAGTTGTTGACAAGACTGAAAATGTGTGTGCTTCTGAAATATTTCAATGTCGAGTAGCCTACCATGTGGAGTGTAGAGATTTTATGCTCTGCTTGGTCAAGTAACTATGTGTAACACCTTCCAACTTGAAAAGATTGTAAAAAGGTTTTGAACTCATTTCTGAATGCAACCCTTAACTCTGGAAATATAACCACTTAAAAGAAGGGCAGGAATGCAAGAATGTTGCAGCTTTAGTTACTGAATAACTGGACAAATTTGCATCTTATCACTTACACAAGAAACCCATTATTTTATGGTCATTGCTGCTGAATCTGCATAATACTGGCTCACCTGGCAAAACAAAGTCTGGCATAGAGACACAGCTACCATGCTGCTGAGTTATACAGCCCTCGCGCTTTTAGTCCAGCTTCATGCTGAGTGCAAAGGAAGGATGCAATGACAAAAGGCAGGGTTTGGGGAAATCTCTGCTGAGTTGCAATTGAAATCAAAATCAGGTCTTTGGTCTGGCTCACAGAACAGCCTTGCCAGCAGGTGGGCAGCTGAACTAGGTAGGGGCAGCATGTGATGGGGAAGAAAGCACTCCAGGGGATGGTAACGTCCAAAAATCTGATCTGGCATAAGGCGTGTCAGAGCAAAATTGCTTTCCCAAATAAAACTTGAAGCATCTCAGCTCGTGGCATTCTTTGTGGAGGCTCACTAATTTCCATTATGTGGCTATAGTGTTTTAACTGGGAGCGAGATGAATGCCGGGCTGTCTCCTGAAATGCCCTGGGACTAGAGAAATTTTCTCTCCCCAGTCACATTTTTGGGTCATCTTGGATGTGGTTAGGTGAATCGCAGCTGGAATCAGTGTGGGAATGCACCACACCTGTGTAGAAACACTGGTATTTAGAATGTGGCTTCTGTGGAAACTCCATTCGTTTGGGAGGACTATTGAATGGCAAACTCATTGTGGTAAGCAGCTGGGAGGCAAAACACACCAGTTGTTTGTGACCAGAAACAACACAAGTTTCCACGGCCACATGCTCTGGGAGCACAGCAAGTTCCTTCTTGCTGAAGGCAGCATGTTGGGCCAGTGTAGGTAGCTGCACGCTGCTATGTTTGCGAACTCCGCCTGGGCAAAGGTAGTGGTGGCATGCGTGTCCAAGGCTGCTCTGTTTCCTGTTCCATGCTCCTGATCTTTCACCATGGTGAAACAGCCTAAAATCCTTTGTGTATTTTGATTGGTGGCATTTGCACTGTCAGAGGCTGCATTTTTCTTCAGCATTACTGGTGAATGAAGCCTTTTTTTTTGTTGTTTATGCTAAAGGTTAATTTCTTTAGCACATTACTTACATAGTGTGATAATTTTTAAAATATTTGAAAGTGAACCTTGCTGGAGCCACTGTTTATCACTTTTTTCAATATGTGAAGCATTTTAGATGCTTCCAGGTGATAAATACTCACTTTAAAAAATGTTTTATTATCCTTCAGAGCAATTCTGATAAATAGCAGCAAAAACTGAGGTAACAGAATGACACCAGGAGCTCAGTGCTATCTAGCCATGGAAAGGTAATGGAATATGTACAACATAATGATGAGCAAAAAGTATTTATGTAGTTTATATAATATACCATAAATCCCAAGATCAATACTTTTATCTCAGCTATCCAGATGTGCCTGTCTAGTTCCCCAAGGCAGAGCAAGGAGACACAGTTCCAGAATATGAAAGCTTTATCAGGGTATTCTATGGTGAATTTAGCAGGCAGGAAGATCAATGATGTCATACCTCATACAACTTAATACTTCATTGCTGACAATGCGTATCTTATTTATAAATGAAATTGCTGTTCCATCCTGCTCAAGCCTGCACAGTTGGGCTGAGGTACAAGGAAAACCTAAACACAAACTGCGATGGTAAAATCCTGATTTGCTCAAGTTAATGACTGAAGTCTTTAAGGTCACTAAGACTTGATAATTTATTTGTTTGCTTGTTTTCACAGACCAAAGCAGAGCATTTCGCAGGTCTCTTGATTTTTTTATTTTTTTTTAATGTAAAATGCAACTTACCAGGTTATGGGCTAGGAAAGGCGCTACTCTCATGTGTTGCAACAAGGCAATACTCCTTCCAGCATGGCCTCTTTCAAAAGAGGCACTGTTGGCTGCAGTGCAGAGTTGCCCTTTGCTCTGTTTTCAGACACAGGGCAACCAGCAGATGGGAGGTGAGACCAGCTGGTTACCTGATGCATGGGAGGAGAAAGCAAAGAGCAATACTGCTGACTGCATAGGTCTTGCTATGGTTGAGAGCAAGGCAAAAGGCAATTGTGTACATCTTTGTGTGAATTTTTGGCAGGCGACAGTAAGCATTTGAGGTAGGATATGCTGCTTTGTTGACACTTCAGGGTTTTGGACACATACCTATTTCATAGAAGTCTGTCAGTAACTTGTCTGTAAAAATACTGGTTTTCAGTTTGCCATTTGAAGACATCTGAATATCAGCAGGTTGCTTTTATTACTTCTTTCCTATCTTTTAGAGTCCCTCCTTTCTCCCAGAAGTCCCACTATTAAGCACATGGTTATTTTGTTGTTGTTCTCAGATTCTAGGTCGCTTCATTTTTAGGGATAGTTTTGGAGAGTCACTTCCTTTTTTGATAAGATACTGAAATGAGAAATACTGAAAGCAAAGAAAGCAAAACCAGGAGCTCCTCCTGTTTTGCCTGGAAAAAAATGCTGGAGTTCCATTTGCTGTTTCCAGAAAGACAGACTGACTTTGTCATTTTTGTTAGAATTTGTCTGCACTTTTCTTGGCAAGATAAGTCAGCAGGAAAGTACAAGGTATTCAGATACTCAGTGCATAGAGGCCAAAATCAAGTATCAAAGCCAGAAATATGGTTTTGATGTCTTAGCTCATTACATTGACTTCTAATGAGTTACAAATCTTCAAAAATAAATACAGTGATATCAGAAAACAACTTGTAAATTTCAGATGCCTGAGCTGGGGTGAGTCTTTTTAAAGGTACCTAAAATCCAAAAACTGCTGGGTAATCTCCCTTTGAAACAACAGAGAAAGAGCAATGAACATCTCTCAAAGTCCATGGTCTAAAATGAAGACACTCAGAATCTCTCCTGACTTCTGTAGCAGGCAGCTATAGCAATTAAATGGTTGAGAACTTCTTTTAAATGTGCAAATATGACCACCTGACTATAACAGGTGCTTTTTTATTTTGTTTGTTCTGAATAGCTTCAAGTCTGTAGTTTTCCTTTGCTGATAGCGCTCTCTTGTGGCTATTTTTTTCATTAAATGACTTTATAAATATTTTTGAAATCTTTTTATAATTTAGAGATTTCTGCCCTAGAATATGCACAGTCTCTTATTGGTAAGCTTTCCTAAAATGAATGTGGTAAAATATATTTTGATGAGGTAGGAAGGTCACTATAGACAAAAGTATCCCAAGTGTGCTTCTTGGAACATCTCTAAGGGGAAGCATATTGAGCATTCAGGTTTTTAACCATTTTTTGTCTTTGTATTTTTTATTTTTTAATTACACCCAAATAAACTCTCTGCAGCCTGTTACTGCATCTTTTCCATCCTCAGGTATTAAGATGATCAGCAACCATAGCAAGGTTACATGTGCAGATCTGGGCAGGAGCAGGGGGTTTGTGGTGTGACTGTGGAATAAAGTTTGGTTTTCTCAAAAGATTATTAAAATGGATTGTCCTTTGAAAGAATTCCCCAGGATTTATTACATCAGTTTTCCTGGGGGAAACCTGCCACTTTCCTCCATAGGCGATGATTTCCAATGCCTTTCTGCCTACTGAGGTTAGTTATTTCTAGGGCTATAACAGACTGCCTCTCTTTTGTGGGAGGTGCTGCTCCCTGAGAAGACTGGTTGGCTTAATGCATAGGAGAAACATCTGTCAGCCCATCAGATTCGAAGAAGCCTGTGTTTTTCTAGAGGTTTTCTTCTAGCTTTTGCTTCTTGTCGCTCATAGCTGACATTAGCTTCTTCACAGTGTGGTGCCCCAGACAGGTCTGTTCACCCACATATTTGCTTAGAAGATTACAATTGGAAAGAATGGAACATCTGACAAAAAAAGCCAAACCATTCTGGCAGCATAATCTTGGTGTGTTTTCCACATGCCATGTAAAGCAATACTTAAGGAAAAATGAAAATTTCCCTTCCCTTCTCCTCCTCCAGGAACAGGTCTTTTTTTGGGTTTTGCTAAGCTTTTCCCTGCTGAGCTCTGCAGGAGGTGTTCACCAGAGTGGGTCGAGGGAGTTTCTGGTAGGACTAATCAAAACTGTTACGGCCTCTTAGTGGGGAGCGGCAACAAGGCTCCTTTGTGAGTCTAATTATATCCCCTAAGCTGGCACGGCGGCACGGATTAGTGCAGGAGGAGGACAGTTGGTTGCGGAGGGCTGCAGGGTCCCATGCTCTGCTCCGTTAGCATCGCCTGCTTTTGCTGGGGACAGAGCCCAGGCGGGTGCCACTCGCACTCCATGCATGCTGCCCTGGCCCACACCTGGGGCCACATCGCTTTCCTCTTGGCCCAGTTCTACTCCCAGATGTGGAGGCTTGCCTGGCAACCGGGAGCTATGCCTAGTCTCTGAGGAAGGGATCCAGAGAGGAGGTGCTGCCCAGCGCAGTGCCTGGGTAGGTGTCTAGGGCTGTGCTGGAGTGGGGAGGCTCTTGCTAGGCTGTGCAGGAGACAGGGCATCGGCACTCAATCAGCACCAGCAGCTTCCCACCCCTACGGCCGTCAATGGGATAAGCAAGTGGTCAGGGTTCCTTTCTCGTGGCTTTTTTGGTATCTTGATAACTTGTCGGGAGCAAGGGGGAAGACATGCAGGATTGTCTCGAATGTATCTGATGTAAAATTTTGTAATCAGATTGTTAAAGTGGAGTCGGCAGGTGTGGAAGAGGGGAGGTGACATTGCAAAGAGTATTTTGTGATTCACTTCACACTTTGCCTTCCGTTTCACACAGAGACCTGGCTTAAGCATGCTTTGTGTTGCTACGCAAAGCCACTCGTCTCTCAGGGAGGCGATGCACTGGGGTGGTTTTTAGTTGCTACTTTCTAAGAGGTCTGCAACTAGTTTTCTGGGCCGGTCTCTTAATCTCAGTGTGTATTCTCAGAACACATGTAGTAGCAGAGTCAGTCTGTTAGTGAAACTTAAAAGTGTCAAGGCTTGAGAGTTTTTGTCTTGAGCTTTTATTGGTGTGAAAAGAAAATTCAATGGAAAAAGTTTCCCAGGCAGTGAGCAGTTTGCTGACATGCACAGAGGTTACACAAGGATGCAAGGGGATTTTTACAGACTGGTACAAGAGGAAAGAAGTATGCTGATAAACATGAGGGACCAAAATTGTTTGTTCCTCCTTGTAAATCTAAAGGGATTGTGGGATTTCTCCTTGGGAAGTAGAGGAATGTGAAATAGTGAGCAAAACTGGATGGGAAAAAGAATCTTTTAGATATGCTTGTCTTACACGATTTTGGGAAAAGGGAGGGTGTTAAATGATATATTTGGCAGAGTAGGAATTTTTTCTCACTGCCAGGCAGTCACTGCTTCCTGCACTTCAAGAGCATATGCTGTGAAGGTGGGGTGCCGGAGCAGCGTGGGCTCAGGATGTATTTCTCTATCTGCTTAGTGGTGACCAGACAAAGCAGCCGGCTCCATTAGAGAAATCCTTAATCTAGTGAGGCTAATGGAGCGTCCCTCTAGATGAGCTGCTTCCATAGGAACTGCCAATTGTATTTGTGGAGCAGGATCCGAGAAGAGTTATGATCAACTTCTGTGGGTTACTGTTGGCTTATAATAAAGCATAATAATACATAGAGCACTGCCACATAAATCATACCATACATTTCTGCTGACCTTGCTGATCTTCAAGTAAAGGCCTTGGAAAATCACTGAGGTAGTTTCTGATTTGATTTCTTTATATCCAAGCACGTTTCATCTTCGTTTTTGCAGTTCTATTTTTGCCAGTCTTAAAACTTATCTGTGGTGATAATTAGGATAGCTAAAGATTGAGATCTGAAAGGGTGGTGTGAGGTGGGCTGGAAGAGGAATATCTATTGAAGATCTATGGTGTTATTGATGTGAAGTGATTCTGGTTTCAATCTTGCTTGGAAAATTGCTTTTATTTTGCTGTGAAGTGACTGACTCCAGCTTTCAAATCTAATGATGTTAAATTGGGTGCATGTCTTGGCACATTCAGTTTCTGCAAAAAAAAAGCCTGCAAGAGCATTATCCACTAAACAAAATAATCTCTGCTCTGGGAATCACTGAAATCAGGGTTGTCTGGTAATTTTTAAACTTCCATCTCCAAGTGGTTTTAAGTGTTTTAAAGGGTGCTGTACATCTGCTCAAACTAAAGCTTGTCCATGTTCTCAGAGTATCCAAATGAAGGAAAATAGCATTGTTGCAGTTAATATGTTAAGTAGGGTTTTATTTTTTTGATCAGCATAAATTTACTGAGGACTTGACTGTGTAAACACAGTGGCTGGACTAGAGTGGGTTCTCTTCACCTGGATCAGCAGCTTGGACAGGCAGCTCTGGGAGCTGCTGCCTCATCACCTGGGCTGTAGGCGCAGGAGGGGTGGCCACTTGTCCATGTCCATTGCTGTTTCTCTGGGGCAGGAGGTGAGGTGGCTATCGTGGCTGAATCTTTGACAGAGGTGTTGCCAGTTTGGTATGCTTGAGATTGCTGCATTCATTTTTGTGAACTGTCAGTCATAGTTCATGTCTGCATTTCTGTAAGGGTCTCAAGTTATCAAGAGGAATGAAGAAATTAAGCCCTCCATTTTCAGGATTCAGACATACTCCTCTGTTTCTGTGTGTGTGATGGAGAGAGGAAGGTTTGGGCAGGGATGGAGACAGGAACAAGTCTGTGTATCCTGTAGGTGCAGTGCTGTGTGCAGAGAGCAAAGGGATCCATTTTCTCCAGGCACAGCTGCTAGTCCCTTTGCAATAAGAGGAAGAGTATCTCTGTCTCTGGATGACCCAGATACTCACTTGTAAGAGAGATGATGCAGGGGAAGGTCATTCTTATCTGTTCTTATTTCTGTGGCCATCAGCTGGATCTTGGTCATGCTTAACCAGTCTGTCCTTATTAGCACTGTCTTATAGCAGGGAGGATTGAAGTTGGGGTCCAGCTCTGTGTCTAACAGAACAAACTATCAGGAGATGAAGCAGGCCATAGAGCCAGCCTCAGCAGAGGAGTCTGCTTCTTTCACTTGGCTCACTGCAGTCCCCATCTCCCCTCTAGGGATGAAGGGTTGTGGCCTTGCCTATTTCAGGGTAAGGTGCAGATCTGCAGCCCTGCAGGCTGGTAGGAACAATCATTAACAGCAGTGACAGTGTTATACCTGCCCATGCAGATTCCCACTACTTCAATTAAGAGTTTCTACGCAAAATGTTGGAAAGATTAGGCCTCATTTAATACAGGCATAGGAGAGGAGTTCATGCTTCAAGAAGTTGCAGGAAAATAAATATGTGCCCTTTGCCAATGGAGAAATTGTGGATGGATACGTGTTTCAAGTTGTGCTGCTGTAGTCATCAGTTGGACATTAAGAGGGAGATATAACTTAGAACTGAACAATCAGCTTCTCCACCTGAAACCTGAGCTGCCCCTGTGAGGTAAGGAGGGAGAGGTGACCTCGGAATATGATTGTGCAACTATAGCCACCTTAGGCCTTGGGCTTGCAATATGTTGAGGCAGCTGAGATTTCATGCTCTATAATGTGCTAAAGCTCCAATGTCTGTTTTAATATGAAAATAGTTATTATGACAATAAAAATATATTTTTTAAAAGAGTGGCATATATCACAGTGACAGTTGCTATCTCCAAATGTTACACTCAGTGGAAACACTGTAGATTTTTTCAATACACTTGCATGTGTAGTACAGAAGGGACTCCTCCAGAAGAGGAGGGGTTTTTTGGTTGTGGGGGATTTTTTTTCCCCTTTAATCCTGTTTATGGAGCAGTTTCTCCTTTCAACTCTGTTGTCCTTCTGAGACCAAGATCATTTAAACTTTGAAGAGTTGAGTACCCAAGGGTGTAGTTAGGCATGTCTTAGGATGACAAGGCTGCTAATCACTTTTTTCTTCGCCTGAAAATTTTATTCTTCGATTTCTGTAAGTGGATGTTGGTGTTGCTTTAGACTGCTAACTGTTCTCCCTCTCAGCTGTTCATCTTCTGCAGTTTGTGTGTCTGTGCATGTTACATGTGCAGTCTTGGATGTCTGGATTTTTTTGCCTGTGGCTGATCCAGCTGTCACTGGATGAGGAGATGTAGGCAGGAGGGCTCAGCTGTCCTTGATGTCAGACAAGAGTTTTTTCATAAACTGACCTGATTAGTTTTCATTGTTGGTTCATCCCAATCCAGAGAAGTTTGTCACAAGGGATCTTCCGAAAAAGATAGATGCTAATACACAAGGAGAGGCGATTCTAACAAACAGATGGAGAGTGTGCTGCTGTTAATGGAAAGAAGCATAATCTTGAAACAAAGTCTGGTATGGCTTGAGTGTTGCCAGTAATAATTTGATTCTGTATATTTTAGCCCTCCTGTGTTTATTTTAGAAAACTGTGCATAGCTGGCAGCCTAACAGTAATGTTGCTGTTGATGATTTCTGATATGAAGAGCTTCACCTTTAAATTTACTTTCTGAGGCTATAGAGCTGACATACCAGTTTTTTTAATCTCCTATAAGCATCATTTAATCCTTTATGATGTGAAAGCATTTCCATTTAATCTTCAGCAGATATCTAATGTAACAAGCTTCAACAAATTTTCATTCCAAATAAAAGTTCCATTCAGTCATTTTTTGTTCTTAAAGATTTTGTTTTAGTGTATTTTAATTTATTGAGCATGAGATTGGTGAACTAAAAAAACAAAACCAAACAAAAAACAAAAAACACAAAAAAACTCCCCAAAAACCCCCAAACCAAACCAAAACATGACTTGGAAGGACTTTTCTTCTCCCAGTGCATACAGATTTATAAAAAAATTAATGAAGTGTTGGTGTGTCTGGCCTAATGTTATTTTAAAGGAGGTGAGGTGAGAAAGCTGGGAAATATGAAGCCGTTTGGGACAAGCAAGGGCACCTGTGCTGTCACTACAAATTCTTGACATTTTCTCTACAGGGACTAAAAAACAATGGATGAGTGGCTTGCTGAGACTGACCTTGGAAGTTAACTTGCATGGCTGGCACTGGGCAGCTCTCTTTGTAACTGGCTGTCTTAATGATGTATAAGAGGATTTTTTCTTCAGATCACAGAATGGTTTGGTTTCGAAGGGATCTTAAAGATCATCTAGTCCCAACCCCCTTGCCATGGGAAGGGACAACTTCCACTAGATCAGGTTGCTCAGAGCCTCATCCAGCCTGTCCTTGAAGACTTCCAGGGAGGGGGGGCATCCACAGCTTCTCTGGGAAGAATGTTTCAGTGCCTGACCCTTGAAGCAGTGCCACAAATTCTGCAGTCTGAGATCTGCAGCAACCTGAGGGGAAAAAAAAAATGACTGTGTGATGTGCTGGGTTCACAGCACTGTGAGCCACTTCAGTGTCCTAGGAAGGATTAGTTAGCAGGAGAAATAGCAGTAGTAAGAAGCAGTAAGCGAATAGGAGAGCTGAGGTTGAGCGGTATTGGATTTTCAGAGTAGTTGCTTTCCCCGTGAGGAGCATGGTCCCAGGTCCCGGGTCGGGCTCCCGCGGCGGTGGCCGTGGCTGTCGGCGGTCGCGGCGCTGCGTGCGGCCGGCAGGGGGCGACAGCGACGGGAGGCGCTGTCTGGCGGCTTGGGTGGCGCCCTCGGTCCCCGCGCCCCCGTTCTCGCGGCGGTAGTGGCAGGCGACACGGTAGTGCTGTAGTGCTTGTGAGACGGAGGTTTGAAGCCCTCGCCCTGTGGCAGCTTTGTGCTGCCTTTAGTAGCAGCCTAAGTGAGATCCGGCGATGAGGAAGCTTTGGTGAAGCGGAAGGGAGTCGAGTCTCCGCCACTCCCTAGACGAGCTCAGTCATTTTTTTTCTAAGAATGATTTCTGTTTAAGGTGAAAAGCAATCGCGCGGGTCGGTGAATTTCAGACAATGTAAGGACATGAAATAACAGAAAATAGCTTTTTAAAAAAGGGACGTTGCTGGGCAGCCCTGGTTAAAATGCCCCACTAATATGTCTGTTAATTTTCACTTTTCCCAAGGTTTACCTAGAAAATCCCCATGGGAATTATTGATTTCCTTGTTCCTGAGAAGGGTCAGAGTGTCTTTGTATGGATATGTCACCGCTGCTGCTATTAAAGACATTCCTTTGAGCTGGAGAGAAGGGGCCAGTAGTAAGACGAATGAGAGGGATGAAAAGCCAGTGTTCTATTGCAGAAATACTGTACAGTCTCTGTCCTGTGTCGCTGCCCCTGCTTGCAGTGAAAGATTTGCAGCCTTATGCTTACATGTGAGCCAGCAGTCAAACCTTATGTCTTTGTCGAGTCAGCAGAGGGCTGGAACTAGGCATTCACATGCAAATAAAGCCTGGCACCTGCTTTTCACCTGGGCACAGGTCCCTGGAACTGCCTGTCCTTTTGCTTTGGGACTCCAAATGCAAAAGCCTGTGTGATAGTTACAAGAAGGGTGTTTTTTGGGACATGAGGGTAAAATTCTGTTGAGGGGAGGGAGGGGGAAATACATGCCTCTGTTGAATCTACACTGGCCTCTTGTCTGAACAGTTACCTACAGGAGTTCAGTGTCTGAAAACAGGAAACAGCTCGTATTCATTGATATTGTTGTATGCTGAGGTAGTTCAGTTGCTTTATTCAATTTCCTGTTAACTTTTCAGTTTTAAGATATATTTTGGACTTTTGGGGGGTTTTTTTACAGATAAATCTGCTTGTCCAGTTTAATTGTTTTTCTCTCTTGAGCAAGAAAGTGCTTTTGTTTTTTTCTTTATTTCTTCCCTTCCCATATCCAGTCTACCTCCCCGGTATTGCTGCAGCAATCTAAACCAGTATCTCTAAACTCCATAGCCTGTGAAACTTGGAATGTTTTTCATAATGGCTTCTAAGCAGCAACTATAAAAGGACAGATTTATTCTGAAAAACTGGATTGGAAAGGTTGGTTTATTGCTGAAGTATTTGCACACACATCATTGAGACAGCTATCTAACAGATTGCTTATAGTCAGTAGAAATTGGGTTTTTCCCCCTTTGTATCATATCTTCAGAGCTTATCAGCATTTTAGTTCCAGCAGCTTTTTTTTAAAACACTGGTTAAAAGACACTTTCTGTGAAATGCTTTTAATAATGCTTCCATTATTGCTAGAGGTTTACTGGGTTGTAGGTTCACTTGATCTCATTCTGTCACTCAGAATTAATACAGAGATATTACATTAGAATATAAATACTCAGCTTCCAGCATCTTTAGCTGCCTGCAAAATATTCCTGGTTTGGGTCTTTTAGTCTTTTCTTTCCAGTCCTTCTACCTATTTGTGCTGAGTTTTTTATTAATGATATTAATCAATATTCATGCCATGCTCCATTTATTAGAAAAAATGTTTCATGAAGTGCAGAACATAGTAAATGTAATTAAATGGTGAGAAACCAGCAGAAAGCATTGTTAACTATGCACAGTAAATTAATTTCTAGTCATGTTATGGACTTCAGTGAAAGCAGGTGTCTACATGATTCTACCTTCTACATAGCCCACCAGTATTTTTAGGCTGTTCAGACTACATCTGGAAAAAGAACCTTTAAAAAACATGTGTCCACAAATAGAAAAATGAAACAGAACTTGTAAGTTCTTGTCTACTTGACTTGTCTCATGTCACAACTCAGACCAGTCTGTTCCTCCCCTTCCTTGGCTGCTCAGGAAGATGAAAGTGGTGGTGGATGTTGTAGCACAGAAAATGCCATCTGAAAATGATGTTCATGTAGCGAGAAACTATCTTATGAAGATCTTGAGAAGTTCCATGAGGTACAGTACTGCCTTTACAAGTGCATCCCTTCTATTCCTTCCCACTGACTGGATTCCTCCCACCATTTGCCAAGCCCATAGCAAACTGTTACAGCAGCCCTCTTCCCAACCTTCATTTCCTTACACTCCAACCATTGTGTTGTGCTAGTTTTCTAGTCTTGTGCTTCCTTGGTGGTGCATCGTAGAATAGTAATTGTGTCATAATAGACAAACGTTTTTGCTGAATTGATGCCCAAGAGGTCTGCTGAATTTGCCTAAACAGGTATTTGTGGTTTGCTGAGCTGGTATCAGTACCATTAGAGGTAAGCTGTAAGGAAAAAAACCCTTCATTGTTCTATGCAGCTGAACAGTGGAATGGTTTTTTGGTTTGTTTTCTTTTTTGCCATACTTGAACAGAGGCGTGGAGCCCTTGGGGTGCGCAGGGACCGTCTGGAGCCTGCCAATGTGTGGCTGAGCAGAATCTTCTGCACTTCTTTGCACTGAGAGTACTGGGGTTTGGTTCTCCACTCACTCTCTGCATTTCATACTCTACCAAGAAAGAACACAGTGATGCTCTGCTTAACTGTTTTCTCTTTTGTCATGCTGGGAAGAGTAGGCTTTTGTTTATGGAAACAATTAGTTCTTTTTTTAGTGGCAGTAATGTTGCTACAATTCGTAGTGAAATTACAGATTCCCTGTAGAATTATTATTCTCCTTTTGTAATCCTGCATGCAGAGTTTGGAAAGGGAATTCATCATTGAATTCATCAGATCTTCCTGAATGTACTGCCAAAAGCCATGTACTCAAATTTGACTAGTTTTGAAGATACTGGGTTTATAATGAGCTTTAGTTTTGGTCTGTAAATCCAGTGGCTGTCTGATAACCCAAATTTATAAAAAGAGGGAATGAGTAAAAAATTATAGGACCTACATTTAAAGTTCAAGTTGTAAATAGGGAACACTTCTCAGCTTAGCAAATGACTTTTGTAGCTCAGACGAAATCACTTAACCTTGCAGTAATAAACTTCATCAATACATAAGTGTATAAAAACACTCTCCAGAACTAAGGTCCTATAATATAGCCTTTATTTCAGACTGTGACTTGGAAGGATGTAATTTGTTTTGCCTTATACCTTGTCTAAATTTTGAATTACACTTCCACCAGGATGAGCCAAAGAGGAGGGCAGGATGAATTATTTCCAAAAACCTCAGTTCCCAGGCAAATGAGAGGGTCTAGACAAATGACTCGCGCTCGGCATCTGTGCACTTCAGCAGTAGTAGCTGAATTCCACCCAGAAGGTTTATTTAACATTGGGGAAAAAAGAATGCACTTACTTCTTGAGTACTGAGAGGTGTTGCAAACAGCAAGTCCTCAGAAGGACATGCAAGCTGTTATTGCTAAATTCCTGGACAGAAGGAAGGGGCAGAGGAGCGTAGAGCAGTTTTGCAGGTTTGCAAGGTACTGAGCTCTAACAACTTATTGCAGTACTTCTTAGAAGGGATCTCTTCAGTTACCTGAGCATGTACTTTTGGAGGTGATAACCAAGTAGACTAACATGAATTGCAGAATTACTTTTGAGGTGTATTTAAAAAAAAAAAAAGAAGAAGAAGAAAAAAGAAAAATAAAACCAAGCTAATCAACCCAAACAAAAAACCCTTGCATAACTGGGGTGCCAGACATTTTGAGAGCTGAAGCAGAACTTGGCTGGAGTTAAAATTACTAGTTATACCTCTTACTAACTTGTATGAAACAATGTGCATGACTTATTCCTTCCTGTCATTAATTCTTTTCTTCCCACCTTCTCCCATAAGCACATACGTACAGTAAACCTTGCCAAAGCCCTGCTGTACTGTCCTCATGTTGTAAAAGAGTCATAAGTCTCAGCATTAGCTTTAACTGCTAAAGCTCTGGGTATGTGTCAGCTACATTAAAATTTATTTGCCTGTCTCTGCCCCTTATAAAAACTACCCACCCCCAAAATAAATAAAACTTAAAATCTAAACAAACAAACCCAAACACACACACACACAAAACCCCCACACCAACAAACAACAACGAAAAAACACCCAAGCACAGAGCTCAGAAGAGTTTTAACATTTCACTGCAACTCGAGGGTTTCAAGGAATGCTGATGTCTTTTCAAAACTGGCACGCACGTAGAAAGTTGTCTCATTTGCTGCCATTTCAAGTCATTATGGTTCTGTCCCATCTGTGCAGCATTTGACTGCTGCCCTGGTAGATTTTTTTTGCATGTCACCTTACTGAACTGTTTGCATTAAATTAGTAAACTCTACCTCTCTGGTTTTCAGAAGGAATGACCTAGCCTGCAGGCCTCACTCCTGGCACGCCACCAAGTTTACAGAAAGTCAAGCTGAGGCAGCCACGTCACACCTTACCTCCTCCAATGCCTGCGCTTCCTGGCACTCGCGCTACCATGCAAGGTGAGTCCCTGCTTAAGTTACATGCATTAAACTCCCACAGCAAGGCAGCAATAATAATGTGGGTCATGTCGTTGTGCTTTTGAAGAATCGTTGTATTATACACCTTTGCATGTATTGCCTGTCCTTTTGATGCTGGAAGTGGGGAGCATGGGAAGTTTGACATGTGGATGAGAGGATTTCAGGAGCACTGTGATGTGTGAATGTGACTGAAAGGTAAGAAATTAACTTTAAAGACAGGCAGAAGGTTGTTTCTTGCTCTGCGTTTCCTTTCAGTGTCCACTGGTAAAATCATAAACCTCTGCAAACAAAAAGAAAACACATCAAAATGACTCTAAAGTGAAATAGTACAGGCAGAAGAAGTTGAAAAATACTGTTTCAGACTATTAAAAAGCCTTTTCTAAAGGGAAGGTGCAGAATGTTTTCCTGGTGGACTTCTAAGGTATTACTGGGTTTATTAGTTAGAAACTATCTTTCTGTAATCTGATCTTCCCTACAGCTGTGCTCTTGCTTGTGTAATGAGGTAATATGGCCAATGATTTTCAGTCCTCGTTTAAACCAGCTTAATATTTGTTAAGGTCTAGTTTGGCAGTAGGGGAGAAAGGCTGGCACTCGTGCAGTGTTAGTTGTGAAACTTTAAACCTCTTTGAAGTTTCTGTTACTTTAAAAAAAGTAACCCCTGGTTTGTCTGGTTAGAAGTTCTTGTTTGTTTCCTTCTCATAATTGATACTCTTTAGCAGTTTCACAAGGGTTTTTGTTTGTGTTTTCTTTCATTGTTTTTTTCTTCTCAGTTCCTGTTGAGCTGTAGTTACACTGAGCATTAAGAAAGAGTTTGATATGCAGACCCAGTTTGGAGAGCAGGCTTATGTCTTCTGTACATTCTCTGTCATTACTTTTTCATGTTAATTTGTCGTGGTGGATAAAACAGAAGAACGTTCATGTCTTATAATTTTAATGTAACTTTTACAACTGTTTTTACATTGTTTCATTTAGAACCTCCCTACCATTTTAAAAAAACTTAGTTTCTGTCCTTTATGAATAGAGTATGAGTGTTAACAGTTAGAAGGGGTTTTAAAATACATTTTGTAATATTTCATTAGCAGAAGTTTTGGCACATCAGATCTCTCAAATCCTCGATTATAATTGCTGCTGGCTTACACTGGTTTAGCAAGTTTGTATTTAAGTTTCATGTAGATGGGCTGAATTAGATTTATAGATTTGAAGACAGTAGAAGTCCTAGTAGATAGAAACAAAACTCAGGAATTTCTGAAAACTTTATAGAGGTCCTGGTTGCAGTGATAACTCAAGGGTATTTCTACTTGTGGTCTGCTGAGTCTTCTGACAGAGCAGTAAAGCAATATATGCTTCCTACTCACTGATGGTTGTCCTTGTACCTTTTGAAAGTAAATTATTACAAGACACAAGTCTCAAAGTGTGATTTGATAGGAGCTGGGCAAATCACCATATTTAAAAAAAAAAACTAATTTGGTTCCAGGCCAGTTTGAAGTGAACTTTGAACAGGAAATTGTGAGTGTAAAGGAAAAGAGGGAGGGAAGTAGAGCAGTCCTCTCCCCCTGCATGTCAGAAATAGCAGCAACTGCTGGTAGATGTCAATATTACTTAAAAGGGCAAATTCTGCCTCCTCAGATGCTGCTGAAAGATTTAGTGGCTTTAGCACTGTTTAATACCACGGTTCCCAGGGCACTGTCATCCTGAACTCCTTGGCTGCCCATGCTGCCCCCTTGAAAGGTGATGTGTTTGGGAGATCTGTCAGTCCTGTTTGTTGTCCGAGACGTCTTCCGTGGCAGAGCTGACTTCAGACTGCAGCTGATAGAGGCTCAAAATTCCTAGAGTGTAAGCCAAGGATTCAGGTATTTTGAGGATCCCAGTTGCAGAGAGGTGTTCTTTGGGCTTGCTTCTCTGCAAAAAGAGAGGTGAACAGCTTTAGAGATTCCCCACTTTCAAAGTACAATTCACAAACCTTAGAAGCACCATGCACTGTAAGTCAAGCACCAAGCTGAACAGGAGGCACAGCAATCAGTAGCTGAAGGCAGTGCTATGCAAGGAGATAATAGAAATAGCCTGAGGAGGGGATATTTCTAGCCAGAGGATCCCCTCCTTGAGCTATTTCTGGAATTTCTTGTCCTTCCTTGAGCTAAGCATCTGAGATTGGTATTCATAGCCTAAAATCTCTTCTGAATGTGCCTGCTTGCATTGCCTCTGTGAGTGTGAAAACTAAATCACTTGTAAAGCTTAGAGAGTTCGATCAAATTGAGGCTTTCCTGCACAAGTGTTATGTTTATTTTAATTGATGCCGAATATCTCCTTAGTGCTGAAAAAGGGACAAAATATCATTAATTCATAGCTATATCTGGCTTATATCCTTCATTAACAAAGGAGATCCTGATAATGATTAATAGACATTTTACATGAAATGCACTATCTGCCTAAGATGACACTTAAGACTTCAAGTATTCAGCAAGATGTTTTAAAATGCTGACAATAAAAGAACAAAAACCCCACAAGAATAGGCCAATGCTAGTGTATCTTGTTAATAAAATGCTTTTAGAAAATAAGCACAAAGTATACCTTCTCTTATTTCACATAAATTGCTCTTGACCATGTTGCATAAGAAAAAGTTATAAAGGCTATAGAAAAAGGGGCAGGGGAGAAAGGAATTTTTATGTTAATACTGAATTCCAGAGAACTGTTGAGTTGACTTTTGCAATATTTTTGACAGGAAACAGAATTCTGATCACTTTTTCTATTTTTTCTGTGGACTAATCTAATTGCATTGCTAGCTTTCACAGGTTTCTTTACTGCACAAGACTTGATAGTTGCTTCATATAATTATAGCTACAGGGAAGTGGAATAAATCTGGGATTTCTACCAAGGGGCTTTGCATGCAAGGGCAGGAATTTGAATCTGGTATATAAATGCAGGAGGGGCTGCCAGGGAAGTTCAAACAGGAAGATGTGATGAGAATAATTGGAAAGACTATCATCCCAGCATCAGTGTGTTGGGTTGACAGGAGGTGGATGATGTGAAAAATAGAAAAGAAAAAAAAAAATGATTGGGTAGGAAAACAACAGAAGCAGCAATATTTTGAAATAGTGTCTTAGAAAAATGATCCTCAGGAAGTACAGTGTTGAAGATGATATTTCTGTAGAAGAAAGGGTGACAGAGAGGAACTGGTGACAGTAAGGATTCTTGAAGGAAGGTTGGAAGTTTAGTTTGAGCCACCCATAGATTAAGTTGCTCTGGCATCTCCTGACATTTTCCTGTCAATGTTGTGGAACTGGGTGGAATTGAATGACATTGTTCTAAGTGTGTGTATTCTCACACTAAATCTAAACCAGCTACTAGGAAGAAAATCAACTCTATCTCAGCCAAAACCAGGACAGAGTGCCAACCTGAGGGTGGTTTGAAACCACTTTAAGATGCATGTGGAAGGTCAGAGCTAAAGTGTTGGCAATTGAGGCAAATGTTTGTAGTGAACTTCCGTGTAGAAATTAAAATATTAAGTGAATGGACAGATTTGCATAAGCAGGACAATGAAATAACCTTAAGGGCTGAAAAGTTCAGAGTGGGATTACAAAAGATAAAAAGGGAAGTATGAGAGTTTAATAGCTGGAAAAATTGGGGTGCCTGAAAAGTAAGTTGGAAAAGTAAGTTCATGTTTGTCCTGGAAAAAAGGAAGGTACTGGAGCCTGAACTAAATTTGTCTAAAAGTCAAGTCAGCAAAATCAATAATTTGCAGAGGAAGAAGAGAGTTTTCTAGGAGATAAATGTGTATTACTTATTGGTCAACTTACAAAGGGAAGTTAAATTAGTTATTAAAGTCTGAAGCTTTGAATCAGTGGCAGAGTATAAGGATAAAGCCCTGACTTTATGTTAAACCTTCTAATTTTATTAGCTTGTCTTGAGTAACTGCTATGCAGATGAATTGTAACCAATGTTAGTAAAATTGGTGTCTACACATTTATAACTGTTGTGGCATTTTTTGACTGGTATATTTATGCGGAGACCTTTTGTTTGTTTCCTATCACAGTAGTTCTTCACATGACTTGTCAAACTCGTGGGATCAGTCAACTCTACATCGGACTTCTGACCAATTCAGCTCTTTGGGGAGTATGGACAGCTGGGACCACACTCCACAGGTAGCCCAGCATGGAAGACTTTCTTCTGCAAGGTCTAATAGTAGCATTGATCACGTAGGGAGCCAAAGTAAACGGGATTCAGCCTACGGCTCTTTCTCCACGAGTTCCAGCACCCCTGACCACACTCTATCCAGTACGGACACCTCTTCAACAGAGAACATGCTCTACAAAGTAGGCCACTGGGAGACTGCTAAGCATGGAAACAAGTCTGGCCAGTTCTTGAATGACAACAGTGGAATAGAGGAAAAACCTGGGTATTTGCCAGTTTCCATCCAATATGAGAACAACAGAAGTCCTAGAACAGAGGAACAACCCGAGAGCAAACTCACTAGCTCTGGAAGATCCAGTTTTGGACCTGTTTGGTATGTTCCTGATAAAAAGAAGTCTTCATCTCCTCCCCCCCCGCCTCCACCTCTTCGTAGTGACAGTTTTGCTGCTACCAAAGGTCATGAGAAATCCCATGGCCCTATGTACTCAGAGGGTGCCAGCACGCAGCACTTTACAGTCCTGAACAGGTCTCAGCCCAGGAGTGATTGGAGCTTGGAAACTCTAGAGCAGCAGCGGTGGCCCTCCAGAGCATGTGACAGGAGGCTCAGCAGCTCAAATTATAAATCTGATTTTAGTTCAGAACACAGTTTTTCTTCAGCTGGTGAAAGGTACGATAGTAATGCAGGAACTGTGAACAAACTGCATTCATCCTTGTCCAGCACTGATGTTCGGTTTGCACAGCCTACTTACAGTTACCACCACCAGCACCAGTACAGTGATGAAAGCACTTTTTTTCACAATGCAAGAATCTTAGCTGCACCTAAAGATCAGCAGCATTATCTCTCCTATAGTGGCATTCAGGAGTTACCTACAGATCATTTTCATGGCTACAGTCCAAAACAAGGCAGTCTGCTCAACAATTCCTCTTCTTCAAACAGTGCTGCTGAACAGAAGGTGGACAACACTGGACAGAATCGCTATTATTGTGTGACAGCAAAACAGCCTGCTCAGGGAAGCTCAAAGCCACTACAACTTAAGGACGACAGCTGGAAACCTGCAGTGAGGACTGATGCATCGCTTGGACCTCACGAAAGTCCTGCAGTTGTCACAGTGGTCCAAAAATCAAAATACTGTCTACCTCAACAATCTGCTGAATCTTCACTGAAGGGGTCTGAGAACAGTAATCATTACCCAGTGGACAGAGAGGGTGATGCTAGGTGTGCTGGAGTAGAAGTTAAAAAACCCAATCATACTGAAAAGTCTGAACAGAAGAAAAACTTTGAGAACAGCTCTGAGGAAGGTGAAACTAGGTATGGTCAAGAGGAGAATGTAAAGGGCTGTGTCCTTACCACTGAACACAGATCTGCTCAGAAAGATTTTAGGTGGGAGAAAGATGAAAGTAACAAGATTTCTCCTCAGAAGACCCCAATGTTGCACTCTTTATCTCAGGAAGGGAAAAAACAGTCTGACAACAGCCCAGAAGCAGTAACAGAGCGACAGGCTCCATTTGACACTCACTTGTCTAAACAGGCACGAAGGAGCGATCGTTTTGCAACAACTCTGAGAAACGAGATCCAAATGAGAAGAGCGAAGCTGCAGAAAAGTAGAAGCACCGCTACATTAGTAGCGTCATCTGAAACAGAGGAGTGCAATGAGACCTGGAAGCCAGATTCTGCAGCAAATGTCACTGCTTCCCCAGACACTAACTTTACCAGCATCTACAAAGATCACCTCAAGGAAGCACAGGCCAGGGTTCTGAGGGCAACGTCCTTCAAACGGCGGGATCTGGAGCCCAGCCCTGCTGAATATCTCCCCAGGTCACCTGAACGTAAAACCGGTAGTTACAACTCTTCATTATTGGCTTTGGTTTCTGAAGATGTGTCTGGATTCCTCGAGGCTACACAAGCTAAACCGAACCCTACAGGGAGTGGCACTCATCACGTTTCTCGCATCGGAGCCAGGAAGAGGTTCACAACAGAGCAAAAACTGAAGTCTTACTCTGAACCAGAGAAAATGAATGAGGTGGGGATGTCAGAGGACGAGTGCCGTGCTCATTGCCATCCAAATATATCTGAAGAAGTCCTGGGCTCATTTGCAGACAGGTGGAAATTTTTTGAAGAAACAAGTAAGCCCACCTGTAGGAAATCAGCACAGAAACCAGCTCCCCACAGTCTAGCTGAGGGACAGCCTGAGAGGCCAGATAGGAAAGCTTATGGTGGACAAGAGGGAGAGAAGTCATGGTATGAGAGAAGAGGTCGGGCAGCCTCTGTTGGACCTGAAACTTCACATGCTTCAAAAGATAACATCCATCATTGTAGCAGCAATAAGGCTGCTGGTAGGATTGTGAAATCTGAGCAGCCACAGCGCCTAGAAACCTTTGCAGAGTACCAGGCCTCATGGAAGGAGCAGCGGAAGCCGATAGAGACAAGGAGCTCAGGAAGGTACCATTCAGCTGATAATATCCTAGATGCGGGCCACGAACAACATGAGAAACTCCAGTACATCCATGAGAGGTCTAGATCATCCCCTTCTACTGATTTCTACAAACAGGTACTAGTGTGTTTTGCATTATCCTTTAAATTGCCCGAGGCGGGGGGGGTGGGAGAGTGGTGGAGGAGGAGAGAGGTAATTTTAATGAACATAAGGAACACGGTGTAGTATGGTGTCTGTCTCTTGTCAGTAAGGGAATAATGGTCAATAGGTAACTCTTCTAAGTAAAACAATAATCAAAATTTGCTACACTCAATTCCTGTGCAATACAAAGCACAGTTAGACAAAGTAATGTCTTGTGTGTTGCAACCCGATGGAAGAAAACAACCTAGTGCCTTGATAATATCCTTTTTTTCACAGTAGAGGTATTGGAGGATCAAAGCAATCTTCACCTAGTTACTTCTTCATTGGTGTGTCTGCCTTCCCCATTTTAATTAAGGCTCTCAGTTCTCTGAAACTATTCCAAAGGGAAATAATATTTACTTTTGTTCAGTTTTGTAAATGATCTAATATTTTTCCATGGATTTCCTCTTTTCATCTATACTTACTTGATGCAAAAAAACTACGTAGGACAAAACTGCTGCCTAGTAAAGTTTAGAGATTAAAAATATGCCTGTTAGTGTTAAAGCTATGCTACCAGCAACAAGTGAAACTACTTAGTGTTTTATGTCAGTTTGCTTGATTGAAGATGCATAAATTTATTGTTGAACTTGCAAGTAAATATTAAGTTAATTTTTAACTGAGCAGGTCTGGGGAATGGTTAGCAGGTGGCAAGGGAGGTAGACAGAGAAACCAAGTCTCTTAAGTTTGCTGTTTAAAAGATCATGTTCAAGCTGCTACGAGATTGCTTGATATGTATAAGGAGTCATAGTGTGCTCAACCTGGGTTGAACTTCATGTTATGCAAGAAAAGAATTGGAGCAATGCAGCTGTATGTTATTTTTTCCTTTTCTTTTTCCTTTGTGGTAAAAACATTGCATACATACATACAGACACATCCACACAGCACTTATGTGTTTATATACAGGGAGTAGGATGAGAACAGTTCAGAAAGAAGCAAAATGTGTTGATTTCTAAAAACTGTGAACTCTTTTTCTTTAAGTTTTTTTGTGTCTTTAAGTTTTGCAAAAGTTATTTTTGAACTCTATGTGCAGACTTAACTATGTGGCTAATTTACTAAAGTAGAGATTCCAAGCACTGGAAACACTCACCTGGAAGTTATCTTGAAAATTAAATTAACTACGTTATTAAATAATTGCCTACCCAGCAGAAAAATCATCATATAATCTATTCCATGTATGCATTTCTGGTTTATTAGTCAGTGCCTTTAAGTTCAGTATAGGCCTCCTGGGGCAAAAAGCAGACACCTGTTTAGGCACCTGGAAAATATAAGTGCGTTGGAGATGCTTACAACAGACAGAAGTAAATAAAGATGTTGATTTGCGTATGTGATTCAGATGATTCCAGTGCTAACGCACAATTAAATTTCCTGTAGGTTCAGTGTTTGTAATGCAAAGCTATACTTTGGGTGTGGTTGTTTGAAGATAGGGAGATAATAAAATTCTGGAACAGCAATGTTGTGTGTTTGACTGAGAAACTGAAGTGCACGCTCAGAGATTCAAAAGCTGGTGCATAGTTGCCTCTTCTAAAATGTGAGCAACTCTTCTGTGACTTCTTTGCCACATTTTTTTCTTTTCTTTTGTCTTCGCAAAATGGAAGTTGCAAATGTTTATATAAATGTTAAGCTCTTCTGTAGATCAGCAAAGTAGAGGAGTAACTTGAGCACAGCCAGGTCAGTAGTGCTGTGCAAGAGGTCGTACAGCATGCTGTATCGCTTAAAACCAAACAAGCTTAAGACATGCTATGCTGTTGACTTCATGTGTATTCAAACCCACAAATAAGAGGTTCCATAATCATAGATTTTTCAGGAATCTGAAACGTGATGACTTGCTGTCTTACTTGTGCTGTAAACCACTTTTAGGAAGTCATAGTTGAAGTAAAGAGGCAAGCAGAGGATTTACAGGAAGATGGGGAGCATATTTTATCTAAAATTAACAGTCTGGATGGAAGGAACTGCGCTGTAAGGTAAGTATTTCTGAATTTCTGTCTTCAAGAGATTTCTTATGGGAACTATGATCTGATTTTTACTTGACTCAAACTGGAAGTTTTGCTATAATTTCAGAGTTTTTGCAATGTCTTTTCCCTGTTTCCCTCCTCCCTACATAATTTAATGTGTCTGATAAAATTACTGTTGGTATTAAAGTATATGGAGGCTGAAAGGTGAGCTTGAGGAAGTTGCCAGGTGTTGAGTGTATCACGGTTTCTTTGGAGCCAGATGATTCTTACTTGTGTGCATGAAACATTGCAGATATTTTTTTATATTTATTGGTTACAAGGTTGTTCTTTTCTTGGGGGAGGGGAGGAAGTGGGAGCAGGGAGGGTGGAGATGGGAAGGGAATGCATGAGGCTTCCCAAAAGAGTTTTCCAGTATTATTCTTGGCAAAGGCAGCATGCTACTGGAACACAGTAGTGCTGCAAATTGCACTTTTCTCTACTTGTGCCTTCACAGAATGCAATACATGAACAGAAGCCATCAAGAGCTGTTTTCCCATTTGAACAGCTCCACTTTTCTCTCTTAATTCATGTTTTAATGAAACTGTACAATGTTTTCAGACCCTCTTCAAATGTGAGACTGTACTGACAGTGGAGTTAAAATCCATAAATGTATAGTAGGCAGGGGGGTGCCCTCCTCCTGGCCTTCAGTTTGCCAGAGCCGTTGCAATGTAAGCAGTGATTTCAGCAATTGCTGATACTGTGGCTGCTTAAGTGGCATGTGGCAGCTGAACTGAGATTGTGCACACACTGCTATCACCAGATTTGATAGCTCCTGGTTTTGTCATAGAAGAAACACATGCATAGGGAAAATTACTTCTACAGGCTTTCCTTGGTGTTCCGTGAGTGGTATTGATGGGGGAGGAGAAAATTATGAACTGTAGCAAGCACATACTCTAGTCATGACCATAAAAGCTGGCAAGAAAATAGTGTTTATTTGTGGCTTTATGCAGTATTTTGCATTGCTTAGGGCCCAGCTGAAGAGACCATCTGCTATTTTTCTAATTCTTTGCAGCCCTTTGTACTTACCGTAGTGATTTCAAAGCGAATAGCCCATGAGGATGTGAATCTGTGTGTGTGCATGCATGCACGTGGGGGAGATTGGGCTGGAGGGGAGGGAGGGGGGAAGGCAGCAGCACAATCAGCCGAGAGCAGACATGCTTCTGTAGGCAGACAGCATTTCTGGACAAGTAAAATGATTTCCATCCACCAGTGCTGAACCCTAGTCACAAAAGCATGTGAATAATACTCCTACGCCAGCGTTTTCTCAGTGTTTGTGCAGCACAATTCTTGCTTTATAATCATGGAATCCATGAAAATCACATGACTGGGCACCAGCTGCAATAACTTTTTTTTTTCCTAAGCCAAAGCCTATTTTGACATACTATTTCAGTATTTGGCCATTTCACTGCATTACAGGATGTTTTTCAAAATGGTCTCCTTTGCAGTCTTTCCCTCAGCACTAGTGCTATGCAGAGGGTTTCTATGCCTTCCATATGCAGAAAACTTACTAAATAAAATCTTCTATCTGGGTGTTTAATAATTCCTGTGTTGTGAACTGCCACTGCAGGATGATGATTTGCTGTCCTATTGGAAAGAATATGTATTTCCATGTGCTCTCTTTTAATAAGGCATTCTTACACTCAAAAGGAACTGGGCTCATCATGACATGAAATTGATCTAATGATTTGTGAGCTGCCCTAAAGGCATTCAGTTTCCTACTTTTAAGAGCTAGCAATCTGCAAATGGCTAGCAAATCTACCTAATCCATTATATGTTCTAGAACATGAATATTAATCAAACCTAAGGTCTTCCTTGTCACCATATTTTATACCTACTTTAAAAATTTGAGTTTGGATTATATTACTGATGGCTCTGATTTTGTTCTCCTAAGGCCTGTTTGCTACAGTTGCCTTTGTGCAAGTAAAGCCAGTGTGACCATGCTGGAAACAGGAACAGCCTTTTAGCATTTGTGTGGGTTAGATGTGCAGGGACACAAGCCGAGAGCCAGCTGTGCAGTCCATGGGTGCCTTCTCTGGGTTAGAGACTGTCCAACACTACAGGATGTCTCTGATCTCCCTCACTTCCAGGTGGGGTTTGTTTTGGGTGGGGGAGAAAATTAATTTAGGTTTTAAGTAAATTGTGAATGTTTACTGTTACAGCTTCACTGATTATTTTTAGGAGAAATATGGGTCTTTTTAGTGCACTAAATCTAGAATGAAAAAGGGTTGGAGTATTGTAACAGCAAGTGATGAAAAAAACCCCACCAGTAAACAGTGCATGATAAGCAATTTTTTTCTCCTGGGCTTTTGCTTCTGGCTCATTTTGCTACAGATTTTGTGGAGTGTTTTTGGTTTCTCATTTGGTGGTGGTGGTGTTGTTTTGGGTGGGTTTTTTTGGTACTCTTCTTTTTTTAGCACACAGTTGCAAAGCATAAATTAACATTACTTCTAAAAGTTGGGGGTTTTTTAAGTTAATGAACATAATTTGTGGACTCCTTTCATCTCTGAAATGTATTTTTCCCCCTCTGAGATTACTGAGTGCTTCCAATGAATTCAGGTTGTTTCATCTCCTTCTTTTAGGAAAGCTACAACATGTTCTTCCCAATTGCAGTATTTAATAGCTTGGAGTATTATTTTTGTAGGAAAAGATAGTAGTGGTCCATAGTACCCATTGTCTTCTCTTAGGCAAGAACCAAACCACTCTTGTTATGAACTTACAGTCATGCAAACAGTCATCTGAGGTGAGCTGAATGTTTTTATACTGAAGCTTAATGTGAATTCTAAGTTTGTTACTTTAGGCCTGCCTAAGTGTTGTACAAGAGTCCCCATCCCTGGCAGTGTCTAAGGCCAGGCTGGATGTGGCCATGGGCAACCTGGTCTAGTGCATGTGGCATCCCTGACCATGGCACGAGGGTTGGAACTAAATGATCTTTAAGGTCCCTTCCAACCTGAGCCATTCTGTGATTCTATGAAGTCTGCTTATCTGTAAAACAAAAATTGGTGTTTTTTTTTATTTTTAATGATGCTACCCTTTCTATTTCAAATTAGTTACAAAAGCCTAGCTTGTTACAGATGTACAGTCTGTCCTTCTTGAAAGGTGTGTCTCTTTCTGTATGTGTCAAATGACTTATGCTGGTTATAATTAACTTCCCTGTGGATGTCTTTGAAATTTCTGAACTGACGTGGCCCTGCAAAAAGGTTAAAGATGGAAATGTGTGCTCTGGCCTGTCTGTGGCTTCCTACAGGATGATGCAGCACACACAAAACTAAATCTGCATCAGAAGGGTAGTGCTTTCTGATCAAATTCTTAACTGCCTTCTCCAGTTTGCAGCCATTGCTTTTATTTACTTTCCAAAAACATTTGATGTGTAGCTCTATTAATGGTTCTGCAAGGTTTATGAAAATCACATCATTTCAAAAGGTGAAAAAGGATTTATGAGATCACAGGTCACAGAAAATTGTTTAACATTTGACAGGTGTCAAGTACAAGAGCATGCACATGTGGAGTAAAGGAATACGGCACGACTCAGTTGTAATTAGACACTGTAAGATGTTTCTTTTAGTTCTTTCATGCCTTAGTAGTTGCTCCTCTCTGAGCTCTTGAAGATGGAGAAACAGCCTTTACCATAGAAAACCAAAGTAAAAATAATTTCTTTTTTGAGTTGACTTAAATGCCTAAGTTTACTGTTCTAAGAAATCTTTTACAAGGCAGAAGCAGGAACCTGTAGGGAGATTCCCAAGTTTATCAGGCATTTCATAAGGAAACTGATTTTTCAAGAGTTGGTGAATGTCAAGCATCCATGCTCACTAGGTGGTGCAACAGCAAATTATTGTGCAAGGAAGGAGGCAGAACCTTCAGCAACACAGGAATGTGAATAATCTTATGTCTTCTGAATCAAGTCAGATGGAAAAGAATTTGCAAATGGATGATATTCCATTTATATATGTGTTTCCATATATCAGGCATATATGGATGCATGTGTTTGTATGTATACACACATATAAAACATGCATACATGTTTTGGTGATTATTTCCTTGAGCTTGTTCTGCTGTGTGACCATTGTAGGGGTTGGAGCTACATATCTATAAAGGGCTATGGGGCTAACCAGCAGAGAGAGAGAAAAACCAAACCACATTACATGTTTGGACAAATTGGTTTCTTACCTAATCTCATATTTACAATGATAAATGGTGTAAATTAGACAGTGGAATAGATTAGATGTTGAACTACCTGTTTTTTTAATGTATAACTTTAAGTTCTATACTTTGGGAAGTTTTTTTTGTGTTGTCAGAAAGAGTATTATAGTAGCAATGTACAGTGGCAGTATCTGCTGTAGAAATGCAAAAGCTGTAGGGTTACATTTAGCACGTGGGCCATTTGCTTAAAGAGTTCAGGAGAGCTCTGCTTGCAGGCATTGCTTCATCTATAGATTTTAAACTTATATTCTTTGTTTACTCTTATACATTGTTAGTCAAATGGAGTAGTCTTTTCCTGAATGAATATTGCAGGATTAGTGTGTCTCAGTCACTGTAGGACATAGCAAGAAGTCAACAGAACTGCATAAGTAAACGTTTTCACCTTTTACCTTTTCCCCTTGAGGAAGAAGTAGGAGAGTCTTGTGGAACTGCTTCCTTACAAATCAGTGAAAAATTTCTTTGGCAAACATTTTATGTATGTATTAACAAGCTTCAGTATTTTTTAGGGCAAAAGAGGACTACATTCTCTGTTTTACACTTCACCTACAGATGATATAGTTTTCCTAAGGGAAAGAAATATTTCCTATCAGTTTGCTAAGTACAGAATGACCTAACAAGTAGTATTTTGTAGAAAATAAATTATAAATATGTATGATTAGCTTTTTATCTAATGTGCAGTGTACTAACAATTTCTACATTCATTTTATTCAAGAGCTTATAAAGTGAAGTGCTCTCTTCTTAAAATCATTTTAGGTATAATAAGGACTATTAAAGGTTTAAGTGCTCTTTTATGAGAAAGATGAATTGTTCAGTTAAAGGGAGAAGAAAACATGCTTTTCATGTAGCCAGAACATACCAGTTTGGTTGAAGTAATGCTTCAGATATCCGAATTCCTAACAGTAATGAATTTACATGTGAAAATGTCTTCTTGTGTGAAGTGAAAAAATAACAAAAACACAAACAAAAAGTTACAACAACAAAAAGTTGCAGTTTTCCCTTTCCACCAAGTTCTGTGCAGCTATTTGTTGTCATCTGGAGGATGTACAGAAGAGCTAACATGCATCCTCACAGGCTCTTAGCTATCAACAAAGAATTTCAAGTACATGAGCTGCTGAAACCTTTTCTATTTCTATTAGCATTTCTTTATCATGGGGTATGGATTATTAAGGCCTCTGTCAGACCACTTTTTTTGCCAGTGGTGTCATTGTAGCTGTAGAATGAATGGATGATGCAGTATGGTCTTGGGCTGTTCTAAAGTTTGTATTTTGTCTGAAACTGGGAAGACACTTCTGTGGCTCTTCTTATGCATATAGAGGCAACAGAGGAGAGGCCAGCAGCATCTAGTCATGTATGACAAGTGCCCATTACTGCTGTGGAGGACAGATGATACATCCATAGAACAGTTTGTGAAATGCAGCTTTTCCCTCATGCACAGTAGTAATTTCAGTTATACATCATTATATATGTTACTGAGGTATAGGAAAAGCTATCCTGTGAGCTGATTTGCATTTATTAAGTCTGAATTTTGTCTGTTGTTTTATGGCCCATTTGCTCAATGATAGGAAATATTTCACTTGTCTTTATTCTTCTTGATAATTTTCTCACAGCAGCAGCTCTTGCCACCTTCTTTTTCACCCTTTTTGTAAATCATCTAGACCTCACCAGGTATCTTAGTCATGTGATGATGCAAGCAGGGACTTTGTCCCAGGGCAGTCACATTCAAGACCCTCTAGTGAGGATAATTTTTACTTTTAGAATCTTCTAAAAATCCAAATAGTCTCTGTCATCCAGATCTCAGTTGTCCACATGTGTAGTGACTCTTAGAAGAATAATGCATCCAAGATACAGCTTTTCTGCATCAGCCCAAATGAATTTTTGTCAGTTTGACACACTAGTTACTGCAGCTGCATATAATTTCTACCTGGTTGCTTAATTTAAATGTTAAGTTCGTGGTTTTCAAGTTCTCCAGATTCATGAGTACTATACTTACTCTTACTCTTTCTCTCATTGTCTCTCTTCAACGCTCTCACACTTTCCCTCCCCAAACCTCACTTGACACTTTGCTCAAGCATTGTCCATGTATCAGAGGAGTGGGTGGTTGAGCATCACAGCTACTAATTCAGCAATTTCCTATGGCAGTTTCAAGTGATTGCCATACAGTCCACATAGCTCATGACTCCTCACTTGGTGGTGGACAGCCATCTCAGAATAATTCACACATTTGTTATTCCTTGCTTACAGAGATGTGGAGTCTGAATCAGTTTTTATTTTCTTACTCTTGTACTTTTGGCCCTATAGTCTGTCTGGCAGATACTTGTGTTTGAAGAAGTGCTTGCTTTTTTTTGTCCCCCATTTTTTGTTTTGACACTTTTAAGAACTTGTTACTCAGCTGATTTTTGCCTTTTTATTTTCTTTTTCCTCTTTTTTTTCTTTTTTCTCTTTTTTTTGGCCATTATTTTTTTTCCTTTTTACCTTACTGTGTTTCTACTTTATCTGTTTTGCTAGAATAGTTCCGGATTTTCCTCAACTGGGAAGAACTTTAGTTTTCTGATGGATGTCCTTTTAATTACTGTTTAATCCAGCCTTTGGAGGGGTCAGAGAGAAGAGGAAAACAAGGGTGCCCTTCTGGGTTTTTTGGTCAGGTTTAGTCTCCAGGGGAACTTAGCAGGTAAGGGCTTGGACCCAAGGACCAGTAGAGTCTCTACCATAGCAACAACAGTTAACTGCCACAACTGTAGAAGCAGCCTAGGGAACTCTGGGTACGGGGCAGCATTTGGAGCAGCAGTTGGCACAGGCAGGGTGTGCAGGAAGGACACTGCCTCTTCAAAGGGAGCCACGAGATCTACGTGTCAAAAAGCTGTATCCTCAGAATCCCTCAGAGCCCTGCCAGCCTTGAGAACAGATGTGGCCACACATGCAGAGGTCCAAAGAGAAGATTGTGCAGGTCTTGTGTTGCATGGGATGCCCAAGTTTCTTTTCCATATCTGATGGCAGCAATGAGCACATCTAAGAGAGATGTCCTCCCTCTACCTGTGAATTTTGAATTCCTGTTTCTAACCTAAGGGCAGCTGACCCACCTCACATATGCCCTTTTTTCTACCTCCAGCTTCTCATTACTGAGTGAGATTCCTTTCACTTAATTGCTGCTGGCACATCTGTTCACCACTGTGCATGCAATGACAGCTAGGAATATGTGAGGCCACTGTGGTCTGATAAAAGGAAGTATCGGAGGGTAGTTTCTTCACACAGAAATTTTTATCCCCTCCTCCCAAAAGTGTTACCAAGTATGAGGAACTGGGAAAAGTCCTAGACACAATTCTGAAGGTACTGAAATTGGGGGCCAGTGAAAGGAACAGCACACAAACTAGTTTGTGGAGAGAGAAGGAGAGAGAAATTTATAAGCATTAGTCCATTTTTGTGTTCTGGGTTGGTTTTACTGCTTTCCCTGGAGAGAGGACTAGAATGTAAACTATCCAAAGACTTAGTTTTCGTTGCATTGCTTGAAATCCAGCTATATTCTTGTGGCTATTCTAATGATAACAGTTGAGTACGGAGATTAGAGATAATATGAGATAGTCTCCAGTAGTTATACTCATAAAAACATCATATACTGATGTATTGTAGATTTTACTTTCCCCTAAATTATTTGATGAAAAGCATCTTTGGAAATAAGTGGTTGATTTGTCTCCTCAGTGCAGCAGTTCAAGTACTTCTAACATATGGAGTGGCTTTATGGTGTTCTGGTACTAAAAACTAGCCTATGAAATGTTCACCTTCTGCTATAACCCCTTAGGCAACATGGATTATGGTTTGCTGTCATGCAGGAGACTGTTCATGACAGTAAATTTGAGTGAAGTTTTGTGCTGAAAAGTCATGTGACAGCTATAACTTCATTTTTCTGCCCGGGCTACAGCCTGTTACCCAGTTGTGTTGTGTTATCTAAATGGGTGAGTTGTCATGAAGTCCTTCTCTATCTTGAAAGCAAATAGACAGCTTTGGGAGATAATAAAAATGTTAAGGGTGGTAAGAAAATTTTAGGGGAGGATATTAACTGGCTCTCAGTGCTGTATCATAGCATCCAACTGCTGTGTGGGATTTTGTGTGCAGCTAAAATAACATTTTCCTCTTAAAGTGTTCATCTTTAAAATGGTCTTTTAATAGGTATTTAAAGCTTCATCCACAGTTCTGCTGCTCTTTAATGTGTTCTTGTAGAAAAAGTGAAAGGAGCTTGAGATTTGCTCTGATGAAGGCCCCAATGCCTTTGGTTTCTAAAGATGGAGTGTGGGGGTGGCAATTTGCTCATGCAGCATGAAAGCATTTAGTTCTTTCCCTGCAGAATCTCCTGCAGGAGAGACTGCCTCTGCACACAGTGCATGCAAAAAAATTCAGGCTGGAGGGCTGTTGATGAAAACTCTCCTCTAAAATTACAGACTTGATTATTTGAATCTTGTTCAGAAAGGATCCTAGTAACACATTGAATTTTTAAAATCTTTTTAAATATTTACAACTTGTGAAACTGTTTTTGCTGAAATGGGCATTGTGATTTTCACAAATGAAAGGAAAAGCTCTTAAAAAATGAAAGGACTTTTAAAATATTTTTTTTAAAATAACGAAACCCAGGGAGTGGGGGAAGGGGAAAAGCTTTGAAGTGTCTGAGATCTTTTCCCCGAGGTCAGAAGTTTCTGATGATGTAACATACAATACAGACCAAGCCTTCACTTATCAAGGTTAAAGTTGACGGAGCTTGTATGAACTTGTCAATCATAGGAAGCAGGCAAAAACAAGCCAGCTGTTGTGAGGCATGGCTTTGAAAATCCTCTGTGTTACAGTAAATGAGACGCAGAGGTTGAGACAGATTCAGTTCTGCAAGGCTTTCAAACTGGCTGGCACATTTGTAAGGATGCAAAGCTCACATACCCAATGAATGTGGGTTAACAGCTCTAAATCCCGGTAAGATTGTCTTGTCTGTAGTGTTAAAGCATGAGAGAGGCAGCTAGAGGTGTGTGCCTTAATTGCCTTTTCCTGTCAGTTCTGAACTGAAATTTGCAGTAGTAATTCATACAGTATTTCTTTTGTTCTCCAGGTCTTTGAGTGCAGGCTGCATCTTCTGTCCCTATCAGCAGAAGCTACAGTAGCAAATTAGGAACAATACAATGCTTGGTACAGGATTTTAGTTTGTTTAGCATAATCAACTGCTCTGTTCACTGATGGGTTGGGAGAATAGGGGGAAAACGTGAGTTAATTCCAGCTAAGATGCTTTGTGTGCATGTGCTTGCACACGCGCGCTGTTTTTAGCAGCTTTTGTTTTCACAGTTGGCATCATGCACACTGGAATTAGAAGGCAGTGCCTTTCAAAAATATTTGTTTTCTGGACTGAGGGCTGCAGTGCTCTTGTTGTGGCTCGGGGTGCCAGGCTCGGGGTTCCTCTCGGCTAGGGGTGGTGCGAGAGCTTTTCATCTTGTCGTTTTTCTGGCAAGCCTGTTACTGTGAGTGCAGGCTCGCATGAAGACCTTCTCCACAGCAGCAGGAGATATTTACTGGGAGTGTAAGAATTGGATGTGACTATTGGAAGCAAGCGGTGAGTGTAGCTCTCTGAGTGAAAAGATTGCTGTTGAAATGTGTGCATGTGCATGCTAATTAATTTAAATAACTGGTTTAGGGTTTGTTTTTTCCTTTAGAGATGAGCTACATGTTCATTTTGGTGCCTGCTTGAGAAACCCAGGTGATCTAACTTATTCAGTGTTTCATTTTATAGCTTCTGTTCTGGTACTGAATTTTTGTTCAACTGCAAACATCTGTTTTCAGTAGTATTAGCAACAGCATATCAGAAAAAAAACCTAGATGGGGAGGCAAAAAAGAATCAAAGGAGTGGCAACTAGAAGGTAGGGGTTTTTCAGTAAATTGACAAAACAGTCGTTTTTCTTTGAGGTTTTTTTAACGTGACTGTGATTTCCTTGTTAGCAGTGTTGTAAAATGTTGTCTTTTTGTCTCTGCAATGGTTGCCATTTGTGTAATATGATGGCTCTTGTTATACTGCTGGGATATTCTGATGATTGAATTCAGTGTGTAAGTACAGAACACATTAACAGGTTGACCTAAGTGAGCAGAAGTCATTTTAATTCCACGCAGGCAGTCCCTGGTGTGCTAGGACAGGTGTGCAGTAGATAAAGCAAGTAAGAATACAGCCATAAGAATTATCTTTTATCATTGATTCTTGATGTAGAGCAGAATGGGGGAGGGGCTTTTATTTTCTTAACTAGGGAAAGAAAAACATCCCTCCCTCTGCCCTTTCCCACAAGATCCTTCCCTTCTGCATAAAAGGCACTATGCTGTTATAAGAAATTTAATTGTAATTGGATTTGATTTTTACCGTAGGCCTATGCGTTGTGCTGTTCCCCATGACTGACTGGCCTACATTTTGTCCATCAAAATATCTTTGTTTGTCTGCTGAAGAACTAAGTAGGTCTGTTGAATTTATTTCTGTTTTTATGGGTTGAGAGGTAACATTTTTAGAAAAAGAATGAATGTGAGGTGAAAACCCATTGCTGTGTGTGTTGTCATGCAGGCAGGACTGGATGGACTGGCAAGCAGCACATGTTATCATATTTTAATTCTGTGATAAAGTCAGGTTATTAATGCAAGGGTTGTTAAGCTAGAGTGACATTTTGCTTTATCATATTTGGTGCAACAACTAAGCTGTGTTTAGTGTGACTGACTAAACAGCTGCCATGAGAGCACAGATAATGTTAACAGGAATTCAGAGACAGAACTGGAAAACCAAAACTCACATGATAAATGGATTGTAGTATAACTGTGATGTGCTATGGGGTGTACTTTGTGAAATATCTCGCTGGTTTTGTACCTTCAGTTGTCTTCTGAAGTATATCAGGGCATCTCTTTCTTTTCTGTTTTTTGAGGGAGGGAGGGGGGTGAAGGTAGGGTTGAGGGAAGAGAGCATTCTCTCAGCATTCATTACTCTTTTCATCTTTACATATGGCTTTCAGACTGTTTGGTTTAGTAGTGCTTCTGGGATGCTAGTTGCTGTCATCTGTCTCTTCAGACCGAGGCAGTGAACAGCTCTCCTTTGTAGTGACTTCTGTGCTGTGCCTTGTCCTGGAGTGACCGTTACAGTGCAGCTATCATGGTGATTAAATGATCTGTCTTCTGGAGGCTCCTTTATTCTACACATCTAGCCATGAAGATTTCTAAGTAATTTCATAATCCAAGTTCTCGGTTGGAATATGCTTCATGTGTCACTGTGTGGTGGATAGTGCTGTACTGACTCAGTAGTGACAGCAGACACAGTGCTCATCAGAAAAATGGACCACTGGTAATATAATTGCCCTTGTATTGGATGTCCAAATTGTGGTGTTCGGGTATCAATCACAATAGTAAAACCAATTTGAGGGTTTCAAAATATTTGGGGTCCTGAAGCCCCTGAAGGAAAAAGCACATGGAAATCAGATGAGGATTCAGATACCCAACAGAAGTACAATGTCTGCATGTGAGTGAAGTGCTGACTCAAGTTATAATCCATAGAGATCTTGGGCTTGATTCAGTTGGCTAAACACAGGTGTCTAGTGAAACCCAAAGTTAGCCCGGTGTATCCCACTTGTCTTCCAGCTGCCACCCCTTAGGGGAACTGCTGCCTTTGAATCTTTTAATTTTTTCAAATGGTAGAGACACCTGTGTTTGGGCAACTAAATTGATCCCCTAGACTGTGAAACCAATGCATGATTTGCTTGTAGAGACTACTTGAGAGTGAGCTGAATCTATTAGATTGCACTGTCTGCATGAATATGGATTAGACCTCAAACTTTTTCCTAAATTTGGAACAGTCTTACGCTGTGCATCGCATTCCGACTTTGTAGCATCCTGTTGTGGTCTCAAGCAGAACTAGGCTTGGTAGAAGAAACTGTTTTATTTATAGACTGTTGCAGAAGTGCCTTTGGATCCCATTTTGCCAGGCAAATACACAGTGAAAACCTCATTTCAGCACACAAAATTCATAGTTGAAAAAGTAGAAAGTAGTGTAGCAGCAAGGGCTCTGCCTATAAGCAAAATTTTGACATAAGCAAAGACAGTGTTTCAGAGCTGCTTTAAGCCACCTAATTAACTGTTTTGAGCCAGGTCAGCTTTTTGATCTAATTTTCTGTGGTGCTGTACAATTCCTAGTGCTAATACAATGGAGAGAGGAGGAAGACAAAATGAGAGTGAACTACGGAGACGACTGCCTCTTCAGGCAAAATATCTGCATTTAGTTTAAAGGGAAGCAAAACTGTGGCCTTGATTATGAGGGGTTTTTTTTTATTGTAAGGTAAGAACTTTGGTGGAGGGGTCTTACTCAGGTATGAAGGCACTGTTCCAGGGCAAATTGAAGTGTTTGAGATGGAATTTAAGCTAAACCAGAAACAGCCATTCCATTTACTCAATTTGGCTAGCAGGATAGTACAGGACACTTTGTTGCTTACATAACTGTGCTTGTGCTTTATGGTGAAACTTCTGCACAGAGGTCAGGTCTTTAAAAAACATTACGTTTTTCAAATGTTGGCTAATGCATTTTTGCCAAATTTATTTAATCTGGGATTTTAAAGTTGGAATGGCTTGTGGCACTGTTTGGCTTGCCTGAAGCATTCTTAAGAAACTGTAAATCAGATTAAAATCAGACACATCGAGTTGATCGAAGTGCCTTTCATTTATTGACATACAACATTTGGTCAGATCCTTCTACCTCTCTGTCCAGACTTAGTCAAATCCTGCGTATGGAGCAAATGAAGGAAGTGGTTTGGAGTTGTTTTGTACGTCAGCCAAAAATGTTATCCTTCTGATAGGCATCTATACATAATTATTCATTTTGGTAATTGCTCATTGACTTCACTGGCAGGCTCCTGTTAATGTTTGTGTATGTGTATATATAGCTCTCCATGGTTTAAACTTACATGTAGTAGCTTATGGTACCATTACCTGTATCTAGTTTGTTAGAGCTGGGGGTGTCCAAACTGGGGAGGAGGCCTGGTTTATTTCCACAGCTTAGTGTTTACTTAGCCTTTACATTTCAGTCCTGAGTGTGTGTGCTCCCTGCTAACAGAGCTGGAAGGAAACCCAAAGATGTGCTTGTCCATGTGGTTAGAGGATGCTTAGTGCCATTGTGGAGATACACGTTTCCACCCTCAACAGTGATAAGTGGTGGTGCTGTGTTTGGTAGCTATTGCCATTATGTGGAACATGCAAGCCACAGAACAGCTTCTCCTGGGCTCACCTGGCTGACGAATGCTCAGCATCTTGTCTCTCTGCACAGAACTTCTGTGAGAGCTCTCTTTTTAAATGAGACCTTCTCAAAAATGTGGCAGACTGCTTTTTGTAATTAAGCAATTCCTTCTTTTCAGTCAGAAGCAGATTTTGGGTTTCTGCCCCCCACCGTTTAGATACAAAGGCTCCTATACCTACATACCAAAAGCAGGTACCAGTAAAAAAGGCTTATGTTAGTTTCCTGTACTGGAATTGCCCTTACTGAATATGCCACTTTGTATCAACAGCGTAAGTCTGTCGATTACACTTACTTTGCAGTTCAGATTAAGTGAGTGGTGTACCTCATCTGACCCTCAAAGCTGTCATGTCATCACATGCTCAGGGATGGGGAAGGGGTGAGCTTTTCTGATTCTGTTGCATCAGGAGGGCTCTTGCATTTGGATAGTTGTGGCATTGTATTGCGGGGATGAGGGTGCTTTTAGGAGTTTAATGCTTTTCACAGTGACTGATGTGTTGTCTAGAATAAAAGTGGTAATTAAGTCAATTGTCCTGTTTTTAGGTGACCTTTCTGTCTGTGATGTTTGGTTTTAAGTTACTAGTTCCTTTCGGTGGCACCTTATCTTTGTATAATCCTATGGGCCTCATTTCCCAAACAGCTGTGTTCTGGGCATACCTGTTATATGTAGCACCAACAGATTTACAGTAGCTCGGTGGAATTTTTGGTATTGATAATAATGTAACACCTTTGCAGGTTCTTGCCACTGTGTTCTCCTGGGGCTTGAAGCTTATTTTCTTTTCCTTCTTTCTGAACAGTAAGCTCAAATCTCTCCAAAATAATGTAAGAAGCATGTTTTGCATGAGAACCCCCTTACGAGGCATGCAAACTAGTATTGAATGTAGCTACCTTTCTTCAGACCCTCTTTCTGTGACACTGCAAAATGTTTGTCTGGAAGCTGTATGAAGGCAGTAAGTATGTAATCTGTAATTTTTCTCTAACCATGTTTGCAAATGTAGCATCTCTAAATTCCTCTGTGCTGTGATTCTTTTATTTCCTTTTACTCTGTTTTGGAAGGTGACAGGACTTCTAAAGCATTCATTGCTTCTGAGCTAGGGTAATATTGAACAGATTTGGTTACATGCTTGTCAGATTGGTGGTATATTCTGTCCTGTTTGCTTCCAGAAGCACACCCACTCCTGATGTGCATGAGAAGTTCAATGTATACTTTGCAAGCTGGCTCAGGTAGTGCATGTAATTTATTGCCTTTGTGACATTTTGTGCCATGCCCTTGATTCTTCCGTGCACCTAAGTGCAGCTGTTACTGTGTTGCGTTATGGCTTATGTATGTGAAGATGAATAGAGAGGCCTGAAGAGTATTTTGGCACAGGTTAACTAGAAGGAAATGTGCTCTACATGGGTTATCTAGACAATGAAAAATGCTGATTTAAACAACAGTATTTCATACTTAAGGCTTGCAGTCTTCATTTGGTAAATATTTCCCTTAAAATAAGTGGAACTGTTTACAGGCCTGATTCGGCTTATATTGAACTCCTAGGGAAAACCAGCTAACTCTACAGAGATGCCATGAAACCAAATCTGGAATAGCGTTGGTCTTTCTGGCCTTACATCGGTTTTGAGGTAACAAAATTGCCTTCATCTAGTGTTAAAATAGGAGTCAATACATACCCTTTTGTAAAACAGAATTGAATCTGTCAGATGACTTTAAGTTGTCTGAACCAACTGCTCTTTGTTAACAGTAACATAAGTAGACCTGAGTTTAAACAATATTCAGCTCGTTTCATGTTAAATTGAAAATTTATCTGTTAAAAATGAATTTTAAAATTTAACACTTCACATGAGACAGCTTGTGTATGTAATTGTTCAGGAATTCAATTGTGAAAAAACTCTCTCTCTTGGGAGTATAATGCTATTTTATCACTGACATGTAAAATCAGTGTGAAGTAAAAAAAAAAAAATCATACACATCAGGAAATTAATGACAATGTCCAGATATTTTTAGAACATTATTTCATACATGCAAAAGATCACAGATCCAAGGCATAAAAAATAATAATATTGAATGCAATTTGATTGCACAGGTGTGAAAGTAGAACCCACAGCTAATCGGTTGCCTTCCCACAGTACTTCATTTTAAAGATTTGATTTAACTTGATTGAAACAGTAATGCAGTGTGTAATTTCTCCCAATTTTTGTTCTTGACTTTACAGTGGGCTCTAACTCACATGCTTTTATCTCAAACTTGTTTTTGATACACTCTGACATTAACCACCTATAGATTTATTCTCAAAACTGGTATAGTAATGTTAATAACCTGTTTACTGAGAATTCCAGTTAAGCTTACTTTACAGGTAGGCTGGGGAAAATGCCTCTTCCACAGTGCCCTTCAAAGAAAACTTTGGCAGTGCATGACTACAGGGTTACTATTTCAAAATACACAGACAAGCACTGGTAGTAGCATAAGTTATATTAGCAGCTTTCTGAAGCCTTTTACTTCTCTGTTGCTCTTCTTTTCTAAGCTCACAGTGTCTCTTCAGCCTCCTTTAAGCAGAGAGCAAGCCTGTTTCCTCTCAGGGCTTCAGAGGTACTTTTTTCCTGCCTTCTGTTTCTTTCTCAATTTGTCTTTATCTGGTGAGCACAAATAAACTAAAAGTCTTGTGGCAAAGCACAAGCCTGGAGCTGCAAAAGCCTGTTTCCAGGCTAGGGAAATAGAGTGTGTAAAATTGGAATAAACCCAAAAATATTTCTGTCTAAGATAAGGCCTTTTTGGCCATTGTTTGTCATTTGTGCTGACAGAGCAAAAGAAGTTCAAGTTTAAAATAAGCCAGACTGGAAAACATGATCCTTCCTAAATTTCCTTTTCTGCCTTTTCTCAGAAGATACTCATTTTCCTTTTCCTATTTTTTTTTTTTTTTTTTAGCTTCAGCAAGCATTTTATTTTCATTCATTTCATTTTTCACCAGTTATTGAAAAACTCATTATTAAAGTTCATGGTATTCAGTTCACATTTAAAATGCCAGTGAAGTATTAATTTTCACATAAAGAAGAAACTTGGTTTTGGCACTTTGCTACTGATCTGAAGCAAGAAGAGAATTAAATTTTAGTGTTAGGATTCCTCTCCTTGAGACAGTTTTATTTGCACCTGTGGCAGTGCCACATCCATTAGCATAGGAGGTCTGCTATGCTTTTAACTAGGCCATGCACACTACAGCACCTTGGGTTATACAATGGTTGTGTCTCATCCTCTGGTGCTCCATACTCTAATTTAGCCTGACATTATGCTTTGACTCATCATGTTATATTAGGTGCACCATGTGTGCCCATACATGAGAGGATGTTTTTGTGCTGTACAGTTACCATAGATTGGTGGAGTTGGTATTCAATGTTGGATGTGATCTCGGTGTTCCAGCTTTCCTGGGTCGGTGCACTGACCTGGCGCTGAAGGAAATAAATCAGCAGCATGCTAACAGTGTGTTCTTCTCTCTAGACAGGCTGACACAGGGGCCCTGAGGGAAATCCCACAGGACAAGAGGGATCAGCTGGACCTGAATTTAGGCCACAAGTCTGTATTATCTTCCAAGTATCAGTATCTTCAGAAACCTGGCATGGAGACATCAAGATCCCCTTCTCCTCAGTTTGCACCACAGAAGCTCACTGATAAACCTCCTGTGTCTGTACAGGATGAGAACCCAGCCAGGTACTACATGTAACTCTTTTACTATTTTACTATGCTTTTTGCCCAGTTAGACCTTATTAATGGCTGTTAATTTTCTTTTCTAAAAGCACCTCCTTTGGGTTCATTAAGCATGGCCCATCTCAGCATGTCCTATGGAGACATAAGACTTGTGTGAAATTCCAATTGGTACCATTAAAGTCCTTCAGCTGGTCTGTAGTTTTTTTTAGTTACCTGATGCTGTTCAGGTGTTACATTGGTAGTTAGTAGAAAATGAAAGGGTTGAATTCAGATGTTAGCCTGGGTGAAATCGGTAGATTCTCTGTCATTTCCCCCACCTGAGTTTCTGTGTGCATATGAATTGTTGAGGGACAGAGCAGGTGTGAGAAGGGAAACTATATCCTTTGTAAGAACATCTGTTTTGAAAGTGCACACTGTAAGGTACGCTGCCAAATCATGACCCTTTCATGTTGCTTTTACAGTGAAACACAGCACTCCAGGTAGTCTGTAGAGGGGTCCACAGCAATGTTTGTGTTGAGACAGGCTGAAGATTCAGCAGGAGAATGTCACTCCTTTCCCAGGCTAGATAAACTCAGAATTAGACAAACTGACTGAAATTAATTGCTTGCTGTGTCAGTTCTATGCTGCTAACATTGTAAAAGGTTATTCTCCCACAAGATAACAAGCACTTCCAGGAAGCTCAGGAATCCTAGTTTTCATAAATCCTTCAGCACCGTAATTCATTGTTAAAGAATGAAAACAAAACCTCCAAGCTGAATAAATGCAAAGGTTGCTCTCTGAGCAAAAGTATTTAGAGCTTTTCTGTACTGTAATGTAAATGGTTGAATAGACTCAATCTTCCTGTTTTCCATTGTGCCTTATGACATAGAAAACATGAATCACTTTTTTCCCTAAACGTGCCTCGATGGTTTTCCTCTTGTAACCAGAGGGGAAAAATACGACATTTCATCCTGTAGTGTTTTGAACATGAAGTAATAGTACAATTTACTATGAAAAGTGCAGCATGTCATGTGAACCCTACCATCTATGTCCAAATGTAGATGACATTAATGACTTCCTTAATGCATTGCTTTGACTTCCTTAATGTATTGCTTTATGAATAGATACTAAGGATGCATAGAAAGCTGATTGTATTTGTCCTTCCTTTTTACTAAGCTTTAATGTTGAAATGGGCACTGAGATGTGCCTAATTATAGGTCCATATCTGAATGATGGTATGCTTACCTTACAAATCTTTTATTAACATTTAAAATTCTTAAGCCCAGACAGCTTTTATTTGTGCACAAAATTTTGTCCTCAGTTAATAATTACATTAATCAGTAAGACAGGTATGGCAAGAAGGGCCCATACGTGGATATGTGGGCCATAACTCTGAACTTTGTGTATGGTATTTATTTCATATGAATAAAATACATGAAGTACATTTATCTGCAATTAACTAGATTTCGTTTGTTACTTCTGTTGGTTTCTTGTATGAGAGCTTTTGGACACACCAATTTGCATGTCTTGGGCAGCTAATGTTTGATGACATCAGCATGTAGCTTTTTACTCTTCTTTACGAAAGGTGTCCTGTTAATCAACAGGGTACACTGAGCGTGCAGGGTTTCCTGCAGCATTTTAGGTAGAACAATGTAGTGTGGGGAAATACTGGTTGTGTGCAGAACCCAGCTATTTCCAAAGATGATTGTTTATCAATAAGATGAAAAGAGTGCATCAGTAAATGTGCATCACTGGATTTCTAGAACCATACATTCATGTTGAGGAGTGACTGTGCTTGTGGTTGGAGTAAAGCTTCATAATGGCCACAAGCAGAGTTACTGCAAATTCAAATTTCAGTTCCACCAATGGAAAACCTTCCAAAATCAGGAGGATAGTGATTGCAGAAACAGAATTTCTGAAGCATGTACTTTGAGTATCTGAAAAATCTTTTATTAGCCTGAGAGGAATGTACTCAGAGTCTCAGAACAAGTGTTGGGTGTTTATTGAAAATTGCAGTCAGGTCACTTCTTCCTGTTGTCCCACGCACTCTTATATGCACACATCTTATATTTCCCCCAAATTCAGAAATATGTTCTTCACACTCTGGTAGAGTCCAAATGATGCAGGCTTTATTTAAAATCAAAGAAAAGAAAGGGTTGGGGCAGTGGCAGGCCTCTTCCCAGCTCTGCTGCAGCCAGGAAGAGAGCCCGTATCTGCAGACAGGGAGCTGGGGCTCAGTGGCACACATAGGAACAAGCTCATTAAAATGACAGTTACCTTGAATGAAAACACTCTGACTGAACTGGAGGTAGGGAAACGCATCCCAAAATTTGGATAAGTATGCCAAAGCTTGTCCACAGACACCTGAGGAAAGTAAATACCTACTGGGAGGCTGAACATTCATTTAGAAGCAAATATACCTTTAAAATATATGATACTGCTTCTGAAGAGTGTGAAGGCAAACTGATTTTGCTATTCCCTATGAAAGAAACATGCAGCACAATAAAGTATAACTTTATTTTGAAGGAAAGTGACACACCCACACTTAGTGCTGTAGTTTGTCTTGCTCACTTATCTGAAAGGCGGCAAGATACCCAGCCAGATGAAACCGGATATTTTAGCTAGTAGGCAATGTTCCTTTACTTCTTGTAGAGCTTCCAAACCCACATTATGACAATCATTTTAAACTTTCTGCAAACTTTAAACCACTGAACTAGACTTCAGTGTCTTACATGGCTTGCATACAGTACAGATGCTTCAGTAATGTTATTTAATATATTATTGTCCAATTTAAAAGTCTGAGTTAGCGCCCTCTTTAAATAGCTTGCTTTACTGAATATCCAAGGTGGCCCTTTGTGTTCTACAGCACAGAATTTTTGCTGTAAGTTTTCCTTAAAAGGAATATCCAGAATTCTGTTATCCTCTTCAGTGCCTTTCTTCTTTAAGTAGAAAACTAGGACACTATGGTGAGATCTATTTATTAAATGTCTTTATCTTGTGTAAAGTTTTATGAATACAGATTAAAAAAACCCAAACAAATAAATCATGCGATTAAGTTTTGAATGATTTCCAGGTTTTCCATGTGTGATTCTGTATTCTTGCAGTTCAGCAAAGGCCTAGCCTGCAGGATGATTCCATCTGATCTGTTGTCTCTTCCCGTGGAAGAGCTGGGAATCGATGTGAGGGCATCACAAACTCCCCAGGCAGCTAAGCTGCCTGTCAGGCTAAAAGCTGAGGTCAACGCTGGATCTGTGTTAGGCAATAAGGTTGTGCTTGAGGCATGGTTTTCCTCTGTATGTGTGGCAACAGAGAGGTTAAAAGGCAGGTCAGCAGTGCTGTCGCAGATCTGGAGCCTGGCTGCCGAGGTTGGACTCTCATGTTTGGAAACAAACAGAAGTCCTGTACTGTAAGTCTTGTGCAAGGCTGATGTTAGGATTACTTACAAATGAACTAACACTATTTAAAATGTGTGGACAGAAAAGAAAACATGTAGGTTTAGAGTTTGAGATAGAGTGCAGAGAAAGTTCCATTACCTAGATCTCTTATCTACCTTTTTTCATATTTGGGCTTCCCCTCTAATTTGCAGATAATTCTTAAGAATTAAGATGTAAGATTCTTTCGTTTCTGAAGACTGATTTTCCTTATTTTCCAGAATTGAAAGGGTTATTGACAACAATACTACTGTGAAAATGGTTCCTATCAAGATAGTTCATTCTGAGAGCAGCGCAGAGAAGGAGAGTCGGCAAAGTCTTGTCAGTACTATGGAGCCTCCTGCTTTACCCAGTGGTTTGGAAAAGGACCAAATTAAAACACTCAGCACTTCTGAGCAATCCTATTCACGATTCTGTGCTTACACCAGGCAAGGAGTAGAGCCAGAAGCCAGAACCAAACCAGCTGACCCTCAACCAGCTGAAGAACCTGGGAGCAATTTGAAGGACAGCAGTGCTGCCACACCAGCAGTCAGCTATGTAAAGGCAAAAGAGAAGATATTTGAAGACTGGAAGTCAGAGGAACTAGCCAGAGAGATTGTGGGAAGGGATAAATCTCTAGCAGACATTCTAGATCCTAATGTGAAGATGAAAACCACAATGGATCTGATGATTGGTATATTCCCTAAAGATGAACATCTTCTAGGAGAAGCTCAGCAGCGCAGGAAGCTCCTGCTGAAAGTTCCTTCTCCAAAAATTTCAGAGGAGAAGTGAGTATTACTTTTTGTAGGCCTGTGGTTACTTGTAAGCTGCTGTCCAAACTCTGTCAGTTTTCCTAGGGTGCTGTAGGTGAGAATCTTCCTACTGTTGAGGTCTGGGGCTTCTCTAAGGCTTTTCCATCAGAATAGCAATCAAGCGTAATACTGTAACAATACAGTTCATGACAGAAAAAGAACAGTGTAGTACAATATGAAGGGTTTCCCAACACCTGGTTGGAAACTATTTGTGTGAGAGCTTAAGGAGTAATTAACTTGTCCCATTTCATAGTATCAAGATCATCTGGTCTAATAACTGGACAGTGAAGGAACAATATTTGAACCTTTTTAAGTGATGAAAACTTATGAAGGCAACTTGTAGTGGACATGAGGCATTTCCTCAAAGAGAACGAGAACAAAGTAAGAAAAGACTTAAGTTCCATTAAATTCTATCCATGTTGATGTTCTATGCATCTTTTTTGTTGGTGTGAGTTATCAAATTAAGTTGTAGTCTTCTTGAGAAGTTCATGTGTAATTCCATAATCAAAAAGATAAATAATTCTCTTGTAGTATCCCATAGTTGGCAGTTTGAAAGCATACTCTCTATGACACAGAGGTCTTGTGCTACTTAGTAAATTGAAATACTTTGTTTCCAGCTGATGTATCTGCAGTCCATTTCATCATTGTAAAGGTGAATGTTCTTCTGGACTACTTCAACTTCAGCTTTTGGTGGACTTGTGCTGAGTTCATACAGATTTTCTCAGTGACTAGTATTGTCCTATTTACATAGGTAATGACTTTCTGTTGAAGCCCCTGCTTGCTTGGTGAGATAATGACTCTAAAAGGTAGCCCTTTCTTTTGAGTAACTAGGTTGTCAAGGCAGTTAATGAAGGTTTTGACTTTTTACCAGGAAAGAGGAGCAGAATGTGCCATCTGCCATTTCCCTGACAACCAATTCTACTTACTACAGCACATCTGCACCAAAGGCAGAGCTGCTGATTAAAATGAAGGATATGCAGGAGCAGCAGCAGCAGCAGCAGCAGAGCGAGGATGATTCTGAAGATGAGCTGGATCATGACTTGTCAGAAAAGAAGGTAACAGACATTTCTAAAAGTGTAATGGGAGGCTCTCAGTTGTGTGCATTTCATTAACTGTGAACTCTAGGTAAACACCCCTAAATAAAAGACCTTCTTAGATGTATAGGATCACTTGGAAATTCAGCCTGGATTTTGGGTGGGTTTTTGGGGAGGGTGAAAGGGTGGTGTGTGTTTAAGTGTCCAACTGGGGATTTAGGAACTTCATATTAGGTGCTTTTTGCAGCTTGATGTGTGTTTTGGAAAGTCTCAAGGGGAGAAGTTTTGGGGAGGTTATTTTCAAGTATTGTCTTCCATTTCAGTTTCTAATGTATCTGTATACAAAGAAACAGTAATGCTTCTGTATCCCACTGTAACTGAAATTTAGGTCCAAATTTAAGTTTGAGTTTGTTAAAGAGAAGAAACACATACCCTTTCTTTTCATTTTTTTTTTCTTCTGTTTTGTTGGTTGGTTGGGTTTTGTGTGGTGTTTGTTGTTGTTGGGATGGGGTTTTTGTTGTGTTGGTTTTACTTTTGCTTTCATGAACAGCAAACCACTTTGCCTTCTACTTCTCCCAAATTAATAACGGTAATAGTGGGATATAGCTAATCAGTTTGGTGGATTCAGTGGAAGTTACACATCACAAGGAAGGCAGTCTTCTCCACTGCTGTTCATCCCCATCCTTTGCTGGTTTATTTTTGATCTAAGGTCAACATAATCCCCTTAGTATTAAAATGATGATATAATGACATTTCTGTAGTTTGAGAAAGTGTGGTCCTGTGTTAAAATCATCACATCTCATTAGTGATTTTGAACCAAATCATCGTAGTTCCCAGTATGGAATAAGCTGGAGGAAACGGTCTGTTTGATCAGTTAGGGTGATGTCTTGTTTACCTAACCTAGTAATACAGTGGTGTGCAGATCTTTCCTGTTAAAGTCAGCTCTCTGCTTAAAATCAGCTGCCAGGGTGAATTTGGTAATCCAGTCCCAAAGAAATATTTTCCAATAAAATACAAGGAATATATTTAGTTGCTAAGAATGAGAGATTCCATAAGAGATTCCCATTTCTCTTCAGTGCAGGAGTAGATAACAGTGCATTTGAGGGGGCTGTAGTGCTTTTGTGTTACTACTCTGGGGTATTTTAAATCTCCTTCAGCATTCCCTTCCTGCCTTTGCCCCCACAGCATCACGCAGTTCAATGTAAGAAGCACTGCTGGGGTCATGGTGTGGTTGCAGCAGGAGGGTTGTCCTTACCCTCTTGCCAGACAGCTGCTGAATCCAACAGCTGTACTGCTTAGAGAAATTAAGGATTTCATGTATTTTATACAATTTGGTTTTATCTGGTGCCACACATGACAGTCACGTTCACCATTTTTGCTAGAGTTACTTTCCTTCTCATTAGTTATGGGATCTATGGGGAGTGCCTTAAACCTTTCTCATTTGCCAAACAATCTAAATACTAAAACTTTCATAAGCAAGAGTGCCATTAATTCCTGTTGGTGTCTGTTAACAGGAAAATCATGTTTACCCTTTACGTACTCCTCCCTCCACCCCCTTCACTCCAGTATTTGCCACTAATCATAGAAGATAGGAAGCATTTAATGAAGAGCTGCTAGCAGAGCTCCTCCATCTTCTTTGAATGCAGATATTGTTGTAACTACACACAAATTGCTGCTTACTGCTCTGCTTGCTCCTCCACGTGCGGTGGGATGCAAGCACTCGGTTCAGTGGCCTTTCATCTTGGATCTTGTCAGAAAACATAAAACTCGTGGTAAGTGGGTCAAGGCATCTTGATAATACAGCCAGAATATATAATAGAATGCTTTTATGACTTCAGTTATTTTAGAGGAGGCATATGCCCAGAACCTGTTCCTTGATTCCAAGAAACAGTCAGCTCTGTTATGAGATACCATAATTGCAGTCCACTGTGGAATTACTGTAATATTTGTCACTCTCTACTCTGCAAACCAGAAATGTGTTGTGCTTTTATTTTTTCCCTTTTGAAATAAATACAGGTATTTCATACAGAGTTAATTTTATTTTTATTTGGGACAATCCCTGTATTCCCTGCTAGCCAGAACAGAGTGTGTTAAACCTATGTTTAACATAGATTTGCCCCAATTATAAAATATTGAACAGATGTTGAAGACACAAGAGTGTTTTTTGTAGTAAGCAAAAACCATGTGTGGCTGAGTAGGAATTGTCCCCTTTGCCTTTAGAAAAGTTTCAGCAGCTCCTGAAGTGTGTAAAAATAATTGAAGAATACCAAGCTGCTTCTGCGTTTAGGCCTGAACCTATGTAAAGTGGGGTGGTGATCTGGGAGCAGAGCAATTTTTGTAAAGCATGCCAAGCAGTGAACCCACCTGAGCAGCACACTGTTAAGGTACTTTCTGTGTTGCTAGTCAGATCAGCAAGAATTGCTGCAAAAAGATGAGGTTTTTATTGTCATCCTGTTTACTGGTACAGAATTCACAGCTATCAATTATTCATCTGCTAGTTTCAAGATGTAGATTGGAGCTCTTCTGGCTCAGTTGATAATGAATACAGAACAGGTTTTCTGCTGGTTAACAAAAGCATGTAGTGAGCTCTGTTGCTGCATCCAAAGGCTGGTTCATCTGGGTAGGAAGCAGTGATCATAATCCAATTCTTAACAGATATGACAGTCTCAAAGAGAGGCAAGTAATTATGACCTTCTCACCTATAAATGTGGTCCTTTAGAAGCTAGCTTCAGATACTTGGAGGCATCTAAACAGGATCCTGCTGGGAAAGTCTTGTGGGTTTTGTGTTGTTTGGGGTTTTTGTTCTGTTTGGGGGGCAGGGTAGGTTTGTTGGTTTGGTGAGGGTTTTTTGTGTTTTGTTGATGTTGTTGTGTTTTGTTTTGTTTAAAAAGCAAAAAAAGACACCCTGAGAGAGCAGATCTGGATTGCTGGACCAGATTGGTAAATGTTAAGCACACATGTGGCTTTTTTTCATGAGAGAATGTTGCAGCACAGCTGCAGAAGTGAAAAGCTTGAGATGGTAACACAGAGCACAACAGTATCCTGTAGTGTTTCAGATGGTAAAACAGCAGCATTTTGCATGTGCATGTCATCTGAGGAAAATGAGAGTGTGGCACTGTGACCTACATAATTCAAATCAAGCTGCATTTGCACTGAGAGAAGGGGGGAAAAAACCCCAAAATCCTGCAGATTAATCAGTGAGTAAAGGAGGCATCTGTAGAACTGCTTACTACCTTAATCTTTAGGGCACCCAGACTGAGAGATAACCCAAATCCAGATTAACCTGGCCTGAATATATTAAATCAAAATGGAGGAAACCAGCCCAGATAATCCATGTGTGGAATTTCTACTTTCCAAAGGGCTGTGAAATTTTGAGGGAGTAGTTGCTTTCTGTTGAGGTGGCAGACTTCTGTTTTGGTTGGTGTAGGTTTTTTTGTTGTTGTGTTTTGGGGTCTCTCTGTTCCCAAAATAAATTGGTAATGACTGTTCAGTGGTGCCTGAGACAGTAGCTGCTATCAGTATGTTTCTTGGTAATCATGAAGGCTTGTAATCAGATTTGCATTTAGAAAGCAGAGTTTCTAAAGAATGAGTCTGTCTTTTTTCTTTCCTCCAAAAAAATTGAAAGGGTACTGTGAAATAATGACTATTTTAAGCAATGTCATTTTCATTCAGAAATTGCACTAAGAAGTGTAAGTTTAGAGAATGCTTTGGAAATTTGTCTTAGCTGAAAGGGGATGAATACTGAATAGGCATCTACATTTAAATGGATGAGACGTTTTTACATTGTGATTCATCTCACGTTAGAAGAGATGGCTAGCTGCACTGACTTCCTCCCCTTGTGCACAAGTGAAAGTTAATAAATAGCCAAGGAACAAGACCTGTTGTCCAAATGCAAGGTGGTAGTTAGGCAGCATATGCAGAACACAGGTCACTGAGGGAGGAGATCTGGGTTCTTGGTCTCGCTCTGCTGCTGATGCACCCGACATGTTTCTTCTAAGCCACTGCATGTGCATCCCAGGCCATGTGGCTTTATACTAAAGAAGCACTGACAAACTGCAGGTGAAGTGGTACATAAAGTGACAAGCAAAGATGCTTGTTTGGTCCTTTGACAGAGCCACTTTGCACACCTCCACCCAGGGCTGCTTTGTACAATACAGAAGTATATTTTGTTCCCTGTTCTGTGCCACAGGGATTATGATTTCCCTATGGAAATGTTGTAAGGCACTGTTAACCCTGAAGTTTCCTGGGAGGGGAAGGACTGCTATTGAAAGGATGCTAATAGTATGCAGAAAGGAAGAAAAAGCTAGACAGTGCCCTAGTTTTAACTGCATCATGTGGGAAATACAGTCTTGTTTTCCTGGTATTGTTTATCTTCCTAAGTGTAGCTCCTCAGAAAGGTATTATGGACCCAGTATTTAGAGAGAAAAAGGATGCGCTGTTCTTTATGCTGTCCCATAGCAGGCTTTGAAGCTGTTCAAGAAGCAGGAATGCTTGCTGGGGGCATGGGGTGCAAGTCCTTTATCCTTTGCCACAAAGGTAAATTGCTTTAACACGGGTCTCAGGCTAAGCATTGTAGACCTATGTCCTAAACCTTTAAATTTAGAGGTATAGACCTTGGACATATCTTACACATATATTTATTTGTAATGCACTTGTTGTCAAAGCCACGGGGGAGTTTCAGTGTATTTGAATGCTAGATTTCTGACATGGCTTTAAGAAGTGGAGAAAAATGCAGTAGTACTAAAAGAAAAATCTCATCTCCTTTATTTTCCACAGCAAGAACTTATTGACAGCATTAGTAGGAAGCTGCAGGTGCTGAGGGAAGCACGGGAGACACTTCTGGAAGACATCCAAGCAAACAATATGCTAGGGGAGGAGGTAGAGGCCATTGTGAAAGAAGTCTGCAAATCAAATGAATTCAACAAATTCAAGATGTTTATTGGTGACCTTGACAAAGTAGTCAACCTCCTGCTGTCACTGTCAGGTCGTCTGGCCCGGGTGGAAAATGCCCTTAATAACCTGGATGAAAACACCTCTCCGGAAGAGCGGGTAAGAAAGGCCAATGATAATATCATTGCATTTAGTGAACCTGCTGTGGAGGTTTTTCTTGGTTTTGTTTATCTAAATTGCAGAGCTCAGGTTGAGGGATAATGAATGAAGAAATCTCAAAAGGCCATTTTCTTTAGGTTTCTTAAAACTTTTCTCTTTGCCTTGGTTTTGCTTGGAACACTAGAACTGCAAGTAGCTTGGTGAGGGGAAGAAAAGGAGGGTGATGGTCAAGAGGGGGAGGCATTGTAAAAACAGTTTTTCAATAGAAAATGTGGTTTACCCAAGCAGAATAGCCCAGTAGCAGTGTGGAGGTGTGGAGGAATCCCAGCAGATGAGAAAAATTAATGGGTATTCAAGGTGCTCTTACCTGTTGAATCCCACCTCTGCTGGGGAGCACTTTGTTTAGCTCCAAATCCCATCAGGCTTTAGCTGGGAAGGAGATTTGTAGTGATACAGATACGCACCAAAGGAGAGATGTAGACATGTGCAAGTCTTAAAGGCTAAAATAATAGAGAGGATAGGGGGTTGGGTATGTATCAGGTGAGTTTAGCTTCTACAGTTAAATGAATCTGAAGTGGGATTTCTGGCTTGTAGCCGTGGACTCAAATGCCAGCAATCCACTGTATTGTGTTGTAACAGGATTTTTTCCACGGGCTGTGGATTCCTGTTGTGTTTCTTTGGTGTGCTCCATTGTTTCACCAATAAGAACCAGTAAATGCTGGGACTAGTCTGAAGCTGTGTTTTTTCTGTTTGGTCCTAGCTGCTGCCAAACATATTTGTTTAATGGGTGTCCAGACCCTTTTCTGACTGAGGTGAAGGGAAGGTGTTTGACAGCTTACCTGAGAGCGTATCAAAGCTTCTGAAACTTAAAGAAATTTAATCCTTCCTTAGCCTTTTTTTCTGCATGTGGTTGCAGTTGCCTAATAGGCTCAAAGATGGGAGTGTGAGCTGGGGAAAGAGCCACCAGATGATATGAGCGTAAAGGAGAGATCAGTGTTTTCTCATTATTTTCCTTATCAGTCAAAGCCTGAGAGTGTTGAGGACCCTAAAGCACTAAACCAGCAGTCCATAGATGTGATGAGGTGCCTAGACCCACAAGACATGTTATTGCAAGACCAGGAACAAGTGGTAGGTGTAGTAGTTTAGGAACTGGATGCTAGGAAGTCAAATAGATGGAGAGAGTGCCTCTTCATGTGGCTGTGGTTCAAAACAGCAAAATTCTTGGGAAAGGCTCAGTAGAAAGAGCCGAAGATCATTCTGTCAGAGGAGCTTCAGGTGGCCTGTGTTTGGCTGTTATTTCAGAGCTAACTGCAAAGTCCCTTCTGCAGTTTGCTTGGCTTTGGTTGGTTGAAGACAGTCAGATGAATCCATTTGACATAATTTACACCTTTAGGGCTTGTGAACCGTTTAACTGTTGCTCAAACAACCTCTTCAAGAATAGTGTCTTGAGCCTGCTGCAGTGTGTTTCACATTACCCTTCAAAACAGACTTTCTGATGTCAGTCATCTTTGACAGAGGTAAAAGCAAATTCAAGAGGTATCTCATTTGCCTTCTTCCTATCTGCATCCTACTTGTCTTAGGTATTCCCTAAACCTCCACAAGGGCAGAGGTGCATCATAGAAAGTTCATAAGGAAAGTAGAGTTTGCTTTCCTTAAACTGTCAGGTTACTCATGTTCACCTTAAAGTCAGCCCATGGGCTTGATAAGAAGCAGCCATACAACTAAAATCCCAGAAATCATTGTGAAGGACTAAACATTGGATTGTTCTTGTGTCTCTTGACAGTGCTTGTGAATGGCCTGAAAAAACACAGAGCTATTCCATCCCAGGGTTAGGCAGGTAACTCTACAACCGAGATGCCAGCTAGCTGATAATATGCCCGCTTGTGTTCATCAAATTCTAATTCCGTCTAGTGCTGCTGCCGCTCAGTGTACATACACACAAGCTGCAAGGCTGTCCTGGGGAATGATCTAGCCATTCTCCCAAGTTTGGGCTTGGCTGCTAGTTCCCCTGGTGAGTTTAGGAGAACAGTACTTCTATCTCTTTGCAGCAGATAATTCCGCTTGCAATTTGCAGTGGGATTTTTACTTTTTTCCCTGGCATAAGCTCAAAGGAAGATTAAAACTGTTTTTTCTAATAATGTGTAATTTCTGTGGCTTGTCTTCCATAGCTGTCTTGAATCCCAAATTAATCTAGGGCTATGTATTTTAAGTACATTGAGAGCACAAGTCTGAAAGCATTTCACCCTCTCTGAGCTTTGTGCTGTCTGTAGAAAAAGCAGCAGCACAGAATATGTGTGCAGCTCTGACAGATAGGTCTGTTAGAGCTTGCTGGTCTGTATCCTCCTTTGTCTGATACTTCCATCTTGGAAAGACTGTTTGGTAGCCTACAAAAACACTTCTCTGTAAATTCTTTGGACTTATATGGTATGTGTGATTTAATGTAAAGTCCAAATGAAAAAAAGACACATTGATTTTAACAGACTGTGGTTTATTTGAAAACGTAGGTTCTCAAAGAAAATTAATCTCTGACACAAAGCTAAAAGTTATGGACTGGTAACTCTTAGGGGCATTTTTTAATTAATTTCAGAAGTGTACAGGTATTCTTGCTGTCAGAGTAGGCCAGCCATGCTCTGTCACTGGAAAAAGGCAATCACTTCTAGGCAGACATCTGAAATAGGTCAGACTAAGAATGTTCCTGTTTCTTTCCATATATTGCTAAAGGAGTGTAGCTGAGTGATTCAGGTGTGGCTGTCTACTGTGTAAATGCAACTCAGCCTTCATGCTGGTACATATATATGAATGGAATATAAAGCTCCAGTCTTCTCTGTTCAACATCCCTCTTTCCTTTTTTGCTTCTTGTGAGGGCATGAAGTGGAAAGTTTCACAGCCCTTCTGGGAAGATGATCTGTTCTTTTTACTTTTTCTTCCCTCCTGTTGTCTTGCCCCAGCTCTCGCTCTTGCTTGTGTTGTCAGACCAGATAACTTCACATCTGATGGAGAAGCTGTGCGAATTGCAGCAGATCTGTGAAATGCTACAGTGTCAGGAGCTGTGTTGAGAATAAATCACTCTATTAATTAAATCTGTTCAGTCACTCTATCAGTCTGAGTCTGACCATGGCTGTTTCAGCATGGAAGTTCAGTGCTGCGTATTGAAGATGTAGGATGTTGCTGAGCGAAGTCTTAATTTGGAGAACTTGGGTGTTTCTCAAATGCAACTGTATTTTATATAACTATTTTGAACTGCTAAACAGTGATCTTTGAAGTTCTTGCTCTTGAGACCAATAGAAATTAATGGTGCAGCTATTGCACCATTCACTTGCATCTATTCACAGCATTATTTCCCTGTTTGGTAATGCATTTTATCAGAATAAATTTGAGAAGCAATATTGTTCCACCTCTCAAGTATTCAGGAAAGTCTTTGTATTTGCAGATAAACCAGACTTGAAACTTAAACACTGAAGCTGCTGTCCCAAACCTGGTGAACCCAGTGAATTTTTAACTGTTTTTCTTTTCTTCTAAGCGGACATTGGTAGAGAAGCAGAAGCTGCTGACCCAGCAACATGAAGATGCAAGGGAACTGAAGGAAAACCTGGATCGTCGAGAGCGCATTGTCTTTGACATTTTGGCAAACTACTTGAGTGAGGAGAACTTAGCAGACTATGAGCACTTTGTAAAAATGAAGTCAGCCCTCATTATTGAGCAGCGAGAGCTTGAGGACAAGATAAAGCTGGGAGAAGAGCAACTCAAGTGTCTGACCGATAGCCTCCAACCTGAACGGCTCAAATAAGAGGACTGAGCTTGACCAAGGATCTGAAAAATGGGAAAGAAGGAAGGGATGAGGGAGTTTCCCAGTGTACAAATGAGTGTCTTGGCTTGTCTGAGGGTCTGGTAGAGAAACAAGTGCACAAGAGAAAAATAGCTTTCACAACAGCAAGAAAGTTCTTTTTCATTTTTTTTGGGATGTATTTAATTTTTTAGAACACATTTTTATTGCTGGACTCTACAGCTGTTTCTCATTGCTTAACTTACAGAGAACTCCACAGAAAAAGGCAGACTCTTAACCTTTCTGCTCAGCAAGTTGAAAGTCTGTGGCAGTTGTGCATGCGAACAGTGTTTTTTTAGATTAGGTTGTATACTTTCTTTATGTTGAGATGTTGTACAGACTGCTGGGAAACCCAACAGCAATTTATGAATGCACACAAATTTAGAAGCTCTAAATTGAGTGGCTTTTTATTTTTTTAAAGACACATTAAATAGGGGAAGCGTTCATCTTATAGCTAATATATTCAGATTGCTGAAACATAGTGTCACTCTGATCCTGTGGCATCAGACACTTTTTTGTAATACTATATATAGGATGGCACTTTCCCCTGCAGAAAATAACTTTAAAATCAATTTCAGTTCAACACTTCTTAAGCCAGCTTGCAAATCACCTAATGGCTACCTTGCTGATGATTGTTTTAAGCATTATTTTGCAAAACATATTTGTACACCCTCTTACTGCAATGCGAGTGATTTTCTTTACCAAGCTGTACTGGATTTACGAAACAGGCTGGAAGTACTGTGCTGATTTTGTTCAAAACATTTCTCACCTAAATTGTTTAGAAGGCTCTTCTGCTCTTGTGTTTTTTTTATGCATGTTGTTATTCTTCTTCCCCCAAACCTGCCACACTTTATGAAAATACATGTAGGCTAAGGACACAGCTTCTGTCTTTCTTCTGATGGCTCAACATTGTGATGGTTTTATATAGACAGTTAAGTTATACTGAAGTTGACCTACATAATGCTGTTTGTTCTTTGTTTTCCCAGACTACCAAATGCAATATGAACACTTATGCCATGTAAATACTGTGCATTACTCAAGCAACTCTGCTTTGTAACTGTGAACATAAGTGGGTTTTGTTTGGTTTTTTTCCCATTGCACAATGATAGATGAGAGTTTGCTAGTTCACAGTATCAGGTTACTGGGTGCGTTCTTGTAATAATGCCATTGATTTACAACAAGTGATTTCCAGTAGCTCTAAAAAGAGGTGCTAACTCATTTCTTAGCTTAGTAATAGGTTAAGCTGACTTGCTTAGATACCTACAGAGAGATTCTGTAGTCTCTAAATGTCATATTATATGTTAAAATAAAGTTTTGCAGGAAAGGAAAATCTTGGATGACCTTGTGTATATGCCATTTCCATTGTAGTATGGAAAACATTTATCTCTCTGTAGACAAACAGGTTGCCCACCAAGAAGCCATTTTCAAGGCTGATGTGAATGCCAGTCTTTAGCTAAGCAGGTTGAAAATACAAGTGGCATCAGTGGCGCTTCAGTGCAGTGGCAGGATTCACAAAAGGTTTTCTGTCCTTCTTGTCTAAATCCTCTCTTTTGCAGAGAAAGAACTGGAGAGGCACTGGTCAGTGAATTCCTTGTGAGCTGGAGAACTGGGGAGCAAAAATCTCATGGAACTGGTTCCATTACAGACAGGATTGCCAGGGGATCAATGCTTCCTGCTCTGGGGGGGCGGGGCTGAGGCACCCTCTTTCCCTGCTTTAGCTTCTGAGTTTTGCTGGCTTCAGAAAGCTTTGGAGACCAGCTTTCACCTCGGAGACCAGTTCCTTTACAGACAAGTGGAAACATTAAAAGGACTGTTGCCCCCCTTATAGTGCACTACTTTGTATACCTGGACCAAATCTTTAATGAAATCATCTTGATGTGTATCATTTGAGGTCAACTGAGCTACCATTTTACAAGACCTACAGCTGGCCTTAGTTTCTTCCTCCTAGTTCAGAAATGTAGTCTTCTGGCATCTCACAGTTATATGCTGCTATTTCCTAGGACAAGTGATCCCTATGTCCTTAACCTTATCCCTAAACCATAACAAACCCCAAGCTAAACAATTCCCAAATAAATTATGCTTGTCTTTTAGCATGGAGAAAAAGTGTGCATTGTTTTATCTGTGGCATTTTAAAAATTTTACATATTGTGGTTACTCTGAAATGTGTATGTGAAATGTGAATAATAATATAATTACAATGTGTTTGTATACAGTACTTTGATTTAGATCTTTCTGATAAAAGGTAGCAATATTGTGAATGCTATATATATTATCCTTTTCAAAGAACAGTTGCATAGACACCATCCTCTCCTTTCCTTTTTTAAAACTGTTGAAAATCTCTCACCCCAGGAGCCTGAAGATGGTTGCCTCCCAATGTTATATGTAAATCTGTAAATAGCTATACTGTTGCTTTTTGAAAAAATCTGGTGCTAATGTTTTGCCTTTGGCATCCTGGGGATGGCTGTTTCTCCACCCTGTGTTGTTCTCAATTCTAGGTCTCTTTGTATAGTGAAAGATTTCCACTGTGTTTCTCCAATTGTTTGGATCCTGCAGCCCAGAGTGAAAATGTACAGTTTTCCTGCCTGACACTTAACACTTACTGACAAATGGTATTGCTTGACTTTGAGAAAATAAACTATATATTTCAATGTAGAATTAGTTTTTGTGTGCAATTTTAACTGTCAAAACCTACTGTTTTGCTGTGGAGTGTTAGTCATCTTGTGGTGCCCATCAACAGCACCTATAGCTTTTAAAGGCCAGGCCAGTTACCTTGTGGTCTGAAGTAACTTGCTCTCTTTTCACAGATTTAACATGTTGACTGGTTGATGATTCTCAAGTTCCCCATATAAGTAAGTACCAGAAATGTGTTCATTTCTGTTCAGTATTTTGAGTGGATGAGTATGAGAGGACAGTAAAGGAAGATGTCTCTTGCAACTTACAGAGTATATCACAGGGACAGAGTTCAGATTTTTCTGCTTGGCTAAGTACACTGTTTTGTATTCTTCTGGTGTTTAGAAGGATAATTCATATGGAAATATCTAAAGCCAGTGGTTCTCAATATTTTTTTGGAAGAGCAGATCACTGTGAACTCTCCCTCTTTAACAGACTTCCACAGGAACTATGTAAGAATTTCAATTTAAAGGAGTTTCTCAGATTAACCACAGGCTTTTTGCCTTATTGGGAAACAGTCAAGTTTGTGCAGATTTATAGTAGAGGTGACCACTGAAAATGTTTTATAGCTTGATAAATAATCCTGGAAATTAATTGTCTGTGCAGGTCTTTATGGTAGAAACTATGAGGTAAAAGTAACTTAGGGAATGAAAAATGTCTTAGGTATTAGTTGGATTTTTCCAGACTTCTAACGATACGTTTCACCCCTTTCCTCTCTCCCTCTGCATGTACATGGATGCACCTCTTTGTGCCTGGTTTCCTGGGCACCTGGTATAATCCAGGATAGCAGCTATAGGGGAATAATAGTCTGGGTTTTGTGTATTGTTTGAATTTGAAAAAATTGCTTTTCTTTAAACTGAAATTAGGCTCATTATTTTCCGCTTGGGAAAATAAGATCCTGAGATTTCCAGTGAGTCTCTTCTATACTATTTCACAGTATTCTTTCCTAATCAAGCTCTAATGATTAATTTTGGTGTACTTAATTGTTTCATTTTTTACAGCTGAAGTAATCTGTTGGCAATCCAGTAGCTAGCAAGGGCTGATGATGAGTGCTTTAATGGTACCCAGTCATTCATTGCAGAAGTTCGTAGGTTTGCCCTAATTAAGGGCTTCTCAGTTGTGAGGGGTTTTTAAAGTATATATGTTTTTTTCCTACATACTTGGGTAGATCCTGCCCACAAAGTAGGTGTTCTAAAAATTAGTAATCACATCTTTAAAGTACTGGACTATATATTGTCATTGTCAGCAGTGGCAAATTGGTCATCACATTCACTTACCACAGTTTCAATCTGTAACTTAACTGATTATGGTGATCCACAGATTGTAAGATGGGTTACCCGTATGGTTTAGCAGTTACCTCCGAAATCCTGGGTTTCATTCTCCCTACCCACTATTGTGATAATGTTTCTATGAATAAAGCTGTTCCATTTGAAGTAGGTTGACATAATTTAATGCATCTTGGGACAAAATCTGAATTGAAATAAATTCAGTGCAGTTCAAATAGCAGAAGGTAATATGTCTCTCAGTTGGACTCGAGTTGGACTCGATCCTTTTATGATTCTATGATCTCTTCTGGGATTGAGCAGGACAAGGAGTTCTGTGCATCTCTTGCTCACTAATTGAGTTGTTAACCTAAAATATAATAGTACCATTAGAGAATAACCAGATTCCTGCCACGTGTGCACCTGTACTAAAGTAATTGTCTGCTATCCATGATTGCTAAATGCAGGAGAGATTTTAATTAAAGTGAATAGATTTGTGACAGTAGAGCAGAAGATGTACAACATGTTGAAAGACAGAAGAATAATCTTTCTTACTTTCAGTAACATAAATCTCCAGAAAAACGGTATCTGAATGGAGCCTGCATGCTACAAGTCACAGGTGAGACTATTCAGGAATTCTAGATCTGTGTTCATATATTTTAATGGAGCCAGTGAAAGAAAGGCCTTTCTTAAACAGATACTAAGTTGCAAGTTTCATTCTAAGAAACTTCCGTAAGAGAAGCCAATATTAGTTCTGAAAAAGCTGGGGTCTGATGTGCACTACCAGGAGTTTTTAGTTCACTGCTCTTCCTTGTGATGACATCATTTGCTAGCCTCTGGATAGAGGGCATACTCTGTAAACCACGTATATTTAACAAGAGTTTTACCAAAACATTATTTTCTTAGAGCTGTAAGGTCCAAAAAAGCCTGAGAGGAATTAAGAAAATCCTCCTGATGAAGATTGTTTCAAGCATTTAGTTTCAACATCTGCTTTACTTTCCAGCTGTCTGCTCTTCATGAAGTATCTGTTGCTGATAAATTAGACTTGTCTTTTTTAACAGCCTCAGAGAAATAGGAATACAATGAGCAATTGCAGACTAAATAATATGTAATGGAAGATAAGATTATTTATCTTGGTATCTAAATATAAAAGCATGAGTCTTGTGAGTACCATTCATAGCCACTCCCAAGTGTTAGACCTTCAGCAGCTGTCACACAGACAGGTATGGCTCCTCCAAAGGTATAAAGGGAAATCTAGCTGTGATGATTTAAGTGGCCAAAACTGACCTGAAAGGGGTAGAACAGTCAAATTCTTTTTATTAAAAATGAGGTGATACAGATCTCAAGGAAGTGAAAACTTAAGGAAACCTGGAATGATCAGTATCCTGAAGGAAGAAAAACAACCAACCGCCAAGTTCATCAGGGCTGTGAATTTCCTGCCTTTCTCTTTCTCCATACATGATGCAGCAAAACCATACTGTCTCCATATGGCAGGGCAGACCTTTTTGATTACTGTAGCTTAAAAAAAAAACTTTAAAGCATCTTTGAAATTTAAACTTATGGGGAGCAATTTGGAATTTCAGAATCTCTGGTCTTAACCATGTGAGGAGGAGACCATCATGCTGTTAAATGCATTCAGTGACACCTCTTTCTTGCCTCAGGAGACAGTATTGTGGCTCTCTGGCACTAATGAGCACTCAGGATGACTTCTTCCTCAGTGCTTTCTCTCTAGTCATCATAAATTCTCTGAACAGCCCAGCTAAGCTAGGCATGCTGAGATGCTTAAGTCTTGTGAGCTGGGAGATGAGGGTGTTTTCCATCTTGTACAGCACACTGCACATTTACTGCATGACTGACCTGGCTTCTCAGGTTTTGTGTCCATAATTGCCATCTCTTAAGAGCTTGCTTTACCACCAGGCCTTAGGTTAAGAGCAGAGCACTATCCAGTTCCTGCTGAAGCTGGATCATCATGTGCCAGGAAAGCACGACCTAGAAAGCCAGAAGCAAAAGAAGCCTAAATATTCAGCTCCAACATGTGGTTATCAACAGAGGATCTTGGGTTTCTGTTTGTAGGACTACAATACATAGTTCAGGGGAGGCAGTCAGTGAATTAGAAAACAGAAATAGTCCAGGGAGAAGGGTGACCAAAATCTGCTCCAGTGCTCTACCTACTGTCCAGATGCAAGAGATAACACCAGGCTCTGAATCTGACCTTAAAGTGCTGGCTAATTGCAGACTAAGTGCCAAAGGCTATTGAGGATACAGCTACACATAGACCTTTTTCCTGTTTTTTTTCTAGTGTGAGGTGCCTAAGTGCAGACAGTGATCTTAATAACAGTGGTGGAACTCCAACTCTTCCTCTTGAGTGTGGTTATGGGGTGCCAGGTCTGTATTACCATTTAGGTACATAGCTGGTGGCCTAAATTAGGAGCCTGATTGGCCTTCATTTCCTCTATAGGCAAACTGAGACAAGGTTGGTTTGACCCAGATACCTCTCCCTTTCCCACCTCCTCTTTCTCTAGGAAGGTAAAGCTAACTTAGGCATTGAAAACAAAGACAGGATTACTTCATGCCTTGGGTCCCTAACTCAGCATTAAACTCTAAAGGCCCAGGTGTCATGGTGCACTGCATTAATTGCAGGTCTGTTTGTCAAATGCCTGCACATACTGAATCCCTTTGATACAAATGCAGAAGATAAGTCTCTGCTCTTTGAGATCTGGGTATTCTTCCAAAACTATTCAGTTTCTCTGTTCTCCAAATCCTCTCTGTGTTAGTATACATTTATAGTTTGAGAAGCATGGAAAATACCTTCTCCCCTTTTTACTGCAACGGGAAAAAGAGGAACTGGGTGAGTAAACTCTATTGTCACACTGGTTTTGCAAAGGTGGAGTTATTCAGACTGGTGTTTTTATGCAATGGGCACTTCTACCACACAAATAAGAAATGATTACAAAAGAGGCAGAGTGGTGTTGGTTATCATTTGCTACATATATGGCAAACAATGAAGAGGAAATTTGTATAGAGCAAGATTGGTAGTCTGGGTGTGTTCAAACATTGCCATTTCACAGTGCAAAGCAATTAATCAAGGAGCAAGAGATGGAGTCCACATAGACAGGGTGATGGCATATAGACTAGAAAACAATGACTCTGAAAAACTGTGTGGGGTGACAGTGAATAAACAGCTCGTATGAGCTCTATGCTCCAGCAAAAAGGCTGAAACGTAGCCTTGGAAGAGAAGGGGGACTTGGGGAAGGTGGTATCTTGCTATGCAATAGTTCTGAAAGCTTTTGAAACTCTGCAAAATATTGTGTCTAATTCTACTGTCCCTATCCAATGCAAAGGTGTTGGAATTCTGGAAAACACAAGAAAAGACTTATCTAAATTGTTAGAGAGTAGAGAGACTATCAAACCTGGGATTGCTGTGTATGTGGTACCCAACATCATATGCAAAATGACTTACTTAGTAGAGGAAGTCTATTTAAACCAGGAAGAGCCAGCAAGTGCAAGACAGACACGAAAATAAAAATCAGATGCAAATGTTCAAGGGTGTCAGGAATACAGCACTGTTGTCATGAAAAATGGGGGAAAATGTGCAGTGTGAAATTTGGGTGTTAAGTCTTTGGCAGTCAGGAAACTCAGAATGAAAATTTTATGGTTACCATAAATCCACCTTTCATGTTTGAGTTCTTATATTACATGGCTGCTTACCAAGCTGTGACTACTTCGGTAAATATTTAGTTTGCCAACGGTTTTATAGCTGGGGTCTTAAAAGAGCAGAAGTAATTATAACACATGGCTTCTGTAGACTGACAAGTCAGGAAAATAGGTGGGAGTTTGGAAGCCTTTAGCCTGCAAATGTGGCTTCAGTGCTCCAGGGAGCACATCTCAGATGATCTTTCTTTTTCCATTACAGACCCTCTCCACACATGCACCTACAGGAATTGCAAGAAACTCTTCTTCTTATACTAGTTTGATTAGTTAGTTAGTTTTCTTTTGGTTTTTCTTATGTTTTCTGAGATACTGTGTTCTATAGGGTGAGTCCCCTACCAGTGCTCCTGTACTGGCAAGCTTAGCTGTTCCCTGGGCCAACATATAGCTGATCTCTCTTCACAGTTCAGGGGAGCTCCTTCTGTGTGGTTGCCCCCCTTCTTGAAACTGTCCTCCATATATGCTGGAGCACACATCCTTAGAGGATTGATGGCCTTTCATCTCCTTTGCCTTGTAATTTGTAAGCTGGCTATGTAGTCGTTTGAAGGAAAACAGAGGCAGTTTGACACCTCCTTCTCTCGGTTCCTAGGTAAATGGTAGACTAGCACAAGGGTAAAAAGTAGAGCTGTCTTACCTTTGAGGCAGAGTTGCTGCAAGAAAATGCTTTTGAAAAGCAGCTGCCCTTCACATATTAAAGGAATTTCCCCTGTCTGGAGCTCTTTATGCAGCTGCATCCTTCTGCTCTTCACCGTCACTCTGCTTCTGGTGACAAGGCAGTTCATAATAAATCTATTTTGCCTTCTGGAGAATCCTATTTTGTTAGTGTTCTATCTCACTAGAACATTTCTATCTATTTTCTACTGCATCCATTTTAATAGAGTATTGGCCAGTTGAAAGACTGCAGTCATTGTACAGCTATGATGATAACCAGAAAGGCTCAGGAACCCTTGTAGGCTATCAGTAAAGATCCTGAAGATCTTGTAGCTGAAAGCAAAGCCATGATCAGCTAATGAGCAACCAGTGATGTATATGTTTCTCCTAAAGCAGTACTTTAATAGTGCCTGGTGATTTGTGCAGGGAGGTACTTTGTAAAGCTTTAAAACCTTCATGTTATGCTACCAACTAAAGGTTTCTATAGATATCTTACTTTTGTTCTTTTAATGGAAGTTTATAGCAATTTGACTTTCATGTGACTTTTAACAGCTGATAAGAACGAGCTGCTGCAGCAGCTCTAATGAAGTGAAAAAAGCCTGGTGGTGTAACACTGTGGCACATGCTCTCGCAGCGCAGAAATGCTGCCAAGGCAGAAAAGAAACCAGTGTGCAACATGGTGATAACATCCTGCCATCAGGTGGTCTTTTCCACTAGCTCTAAAATGTCAAGAAGTCTGAGGGAAATGTCTTTGTTAAGCTTTGATGACCTACTTTTAGGTATCTGGGAATAACTAAGAGACGACACAAATCACAAGAGTGCATCTAATTTTAGTAGCTGTTCAGTCTGTGCGTGCGAACTGTTGTGTTTTGCATCTCCAGGAAAAAACATTGATTTCTTGCTGAGCCAAAGGCAAGTTTTATTGGTTTTAAATCAGCCCCTTGTTGAGTCATGATCACAGGGATATCATCCTTCTTGAAATTATTGAGTCTGTAATTGTCATCTCAATTTTGCTTCAAAGACTAATACTGAGGCCATTCCAAAGAATCTACACTTGCTGATCTCTGAAGAAAATATCTAAATAACCCATGCTGGAGATAATTTGGGTAGCTGTATTTTGTGTGTTTCCGCTTGTTTTTAACTGACCAATAAAGCAAAAGAGTCGACTTCTTCATAGGAAGTCTCTGCAAGTGTTCAAGCTCAGTTATAAGGGCAATCCAGGAAAAGTTAAGGACAAAACCCCTGTTGTTAGTGTGGCAGCAGAGAGTTTGAGGACACTGCTAGTGGTGCTGACAATGGATGAAAGATCTCTGACATAGTTTGGATAGAAGCAGCACTAAGCAAGTATTTGACCATTGATAGGGACATTATTGCTGTACTAGATTGTTTTGAAGGAATCGAGTCCAGGCATGGGTGAAGTACAGGCTGCCCAGCCTCCACTGGACATTGAAGACTGTCTCACTTGCTAGGAGGGTCAATATGTAATGTCCTCCCTCACACAATGTCAAACTCCACTGGAATGGTTAACTAAGATGTGTTTAAATCTCATCCACGCTGGACAGGAAAAAATATAAATAGAACTAACACAGAGGATGGTAGGGACTGGGCATTTTGGACACTTATGGGAGTTCACAAAATCAAAGATAAATCAAAGCCAGCAAAATGCAATGACATAATGGCAGTAGAACAACAAGGCTATTGCCAAGTTCTCTAGCCAAAGAACTTTCCAACTGATGGGCTCACCCATAAAAGCAAGCAGCACCTGCTGGCAGCTGTGAATAAGGTGAACGTAGTTTGGTATTGTGTTGAGTATCTGATGCTGTGTAGTGTTTCCCTGTGGAATTCATTGAGCTTGGCAGTGGGTGCCTCTCTATTCAGACAAGCCTTGGACAGCTTGCTGCATGCTCCCAGCCTTAGCCAGCCCTTGCAGGACAGAGAGTAATAAGCACTCTAAAAGAAAAGGTCAAGCTGTTGAAGAACCAAGCCCTTTGTCATGCTATGACCAGAGCACTCCTGCCTGGTCACCTCCATCTTCATAGCAATATGGAGTCTACCCACTTGGAGGGCTCCCAAACCCCTTGCCTGGAGCCTTTCTCCTAAGATATGCCTGACAAAGTGCAAGGGGTTTAAGGGGATTTAACCCTTTCAAAAGCCCATTTTGCTTTTGGGTGTTTCTTCTTAGAGTTTATCTAGGCAGGTGTGCAGTGGGCTGTTTATGCCCACAGTGGGGCAGCAGTTGCAATGAGCATGCACTCTCTGAAAATGTATCCTTTTTTCTTAAGCGTCCTGCTTTTCAATGTCATTTCACATGCTGTTGACAATGTATTTGTGTTTGAAGAGACACAGGCAAAACAAGCTTCTCTGAATTTCCTAGGTTTCAAAGGACAACTGAGTTTGACCACAAAGGTATTGCAGTTAGGAAAGGTGTTTATGTAAATATTTTTCTCAGACTTAAGCTGTGGTTTTAGAGGTCCACACTTAGTTTCAGTGTTGGATGGATATGCAGAGGTGTTGGTCTGATGACAAGCACTGGCAGAGTGACAATGCAACAGCTCTAATCCACAGACAGGCAACCTGCATGTGGGGAGGTGGCTGTGTTTCCTGGGAGAAGTAACCTTTGTCTTGAAACAAAAAACAAGAAAGAATTCATACCCAAGCTTCTGAGCAGCTTAGGGACTCTGTCTGCTGCCTCTTTCATACCACTTGCTGGGCAATGTATCTTGCACAGCATCTTGTTTTCAGGCCTGTTCTTTCGATGTGGCAAATGAAAGGAAAAATAACTTGAAACAAATATTTCCTGTTCTCTGGTATTTAACAATGAAACTGTAAACCACAGAAGGGAACAAGTTTGATCTGGAGGTCTTTGAAGTCAGCAGAGCTATTCCTACTGTGTTTCAGTGAGCTTTGGGTCAAGGCCTCAGGAGGAAGAAAGCAAATGTTTTCTCCCTGAAAAAGTATTAACCGTTGGCAGTCAAAGAACAAAGAAGTCTGATGTATAAAATGTGTTCCCTTAAATAAGGCAGTCAGAAATTTATTCAATTTCCATCTGCTTCCTAATAATTCATCTCTAATACACAAAAAATAACACATTTATAGAAGTCATAATTATATACTGAGAAGAAAAAACACTTTATTCTGTGATTTCCTTCCTATCTTGCTTCCATTCTATTTTGTATGTATTGTATTTCTCAGTAATGGTGTTTTATGCTGCTGGTTATGTTATCACTGTAGATTTCCAGTTGAATTAAACTTCACTGCATTGATAATGGTTTTCAAATATATTTAATCTGTTTATTATTTTTCTGTTTTGTACAATTTAATCTTTAAAACATCAGAATGTTGGGTTTTGTGACTGAGAAGGAATAGGTCAGAGAGTCAGAATTTGGGGGGCAAAGAAGTGCTTTCCTGGGAGTAGTGTAGGGGGTGCCACTTGTATCACACAGATAGATAGGCAAACAGGCTGAGTGCCGCAGCTTCATATGCAAAATCAGCAATTGGTTTGCCTGCAAGTTTTGTCTCACACCTACTAAATCCAAGAAAAGGAATCTATCTGCCCGCTGCCTACTGCCCAAGGATGATGCCCTTCTGAATCAGCAGACCTATCATCATGTCAGAAGGCCACATTTAAGTCTAACACATGACCACAAGCCCACTGGGATCTATATGTATCAGGACTATTTTATCATGCACAGCAAAGCCTCAGCAGCTGAATTTGCCTCTGTAATGAACTAACACCATCTAGCTGTGACTAAGCAGAGAGAAGAGACCCCAGCCTGGTGAACTGCAGAAGATAAGGCTGTGTTGCCTTAGCCAGGCTGCATTACCTGCATATGAAACCAGTGAATCAGCATCAGCTGGAAGATACAGCAAAATAGGAGGCAAACTGGATTAAAGGTCATGCAGAAACTGAAGAATATGAATTAATGCCATTTTACAGCCTTCTTTAGTGATGGCAATGGCCAGCAATGGTGTGTGTTACAGGTGAGAAGAATTTTTCAGTGAGGGTTTCCCATTTCAGAATACTTCCATGAAATAAGCTTCTTCATATTTCAACACCAGCCCTGGAAATGTCCTCCCACTGTACCAGCCAGTGCATCATTTGGAGATTAGCATACCTTATTCTAGGTTTCAGAGAGGACAACTACAGAATCACAGAATGGTAAGAGTTGGAAGGGACCTCTGGGATTATTTAGTCCAACCCCACTGCTAATGCAGTTTCACCTAGATCAGGTTGCACAAGACTGCATCCAGGTGGATTTTGAAAGTCTCCAGAGAAGGAAACTCCACAACCTCTTTGGACAGCCTGTGCCAGTGCTCCATCACTCTCAAAATAAAGAAGTTTTTTCTTATGTTTAGGTGGAACTTTCTGTGTTCCAGATTGTGCCCATTGCCCCTTGTCTTATCACTGGGCACCACAGTAAAGAGAATGGAGTTAAGAACTCTCTTACATTTTGTAGGAGCCATTGTTTACATTCACAGGAAAACCACAAAGCATAACATAATAATGGTTTTATTTATTTTTAAAAAACACATCAGAGATAGCATGGTACTATTTGTAATAAAGTATGGGTACTACCAAACACTACAACAAGAATACTGCTGCGGCAGGAGGGTTGGACTAGATGATCTTTCGAGGTCCCTTCCAACTCCTAATATTCTGTGATTCTGTGAAAACAGCTGATCTTGAGTTTCCTCTTTGGAAATCCTTCTCCTCTCCCCTGTATTTCTTCCCACTGCAGAGCTGCACAAATTTGGGTTGCATAAATACAGGAGGAAAACTATTAATAAAGAAAAAAGGGTTATGAAATCACTTCATTCTCTTTCAAATGAGAATTCTGTGTCCTTCAGGCTGTAAGGCTGAGACATTGTGGTGGTCTAAGGCTGGAAAATCATGTAATCACAAAGACAGATTTTCAGAAAGGGTGTCCTACAGAAGACTGAATTTTCCATGGCAGTTAGCTATATGTTTTGGTAAGTGTTTTAGAGCAATTAGAAAAAATAGCATACAGTAAAGCTTTCATATTTTTATAATATGTTAATGATTAACTGACTTCCTATGTCTTTGTTGACTTAGTGGGAGAGTGACGAGGAACTGTGAGGTACCTCTTTGGTAGGGTAACAAGTCGGACAATTTGCACAGGCATTCTGGAACTTGCTACACTCAGCTGACACTGCTTCAAAGCCTTGGGCAACTCTCAGACCCACAGAAGTAAGTTTCCTTTTCCTTAATATGACTTATTTTGTGAAGTCCTGATAGAGAACAGATGGAGAAAGAGATTTAAATATTTGTTTCCTAAAAAGAATATTTTCCCTATCGGGAACAGAAGAATTAAATTTTCAAGCATTCAGTCATAGGGTTATTGCTAAGAAGGTCTTTTCCAACTTAAGTGATTCTGTAAAGAGACCTGAATTTCTGTGCTGTTGGGATTTTTAGACTTCCTTTCTGCTTCAAGACTTAGATTGCACAACAGAGTTAGTTAGTAAACTATGTCCAGTGTAGAGCAATAGCCTGCACTTGGGTTACAAAACTTTACAAAAGCAAGATTTGAATGTTAATTTCAAAATGCATTCAGTGCCTGGCAACATCTAAAGCAAAAATATTTGAGTAAAACTTGAAATAGATGGAAAGAAATTCTTTCTTATACGGGCTGGGAAAAATAACTTTGTGCATGTTTTATGTAAGAAGAGTTTAGCACGAACTTTCTCTTCAAGGTGGTTACAAGTTGCAGTAGAATTCCTAAAGCAAAACCATCTTCTACCAGGCAGGCAAGCTGCAGGCAGGGAGACTCATACTTTGCTCGTCTGTTGTTACGTTTTTGGTGTGTTTTATTTTAGCTGTGCTATCATTTACAAACAAACAAGCATTGTGTCCCATCCTTTTAGAAAGTTCTCCTTTCAACCACCCACTCAAAATCTATGACGAAAACCTTATTCCTTATTGCTGTGTGCAGGCCATGTGCTCTGACTGCCCCTTCTGTAGGCAGTTCCTTATGCACGGTTGGCACAGGCAGTGCTCCTGCAGCACATTAAGGTGGATGCTCTGCATGCCTCAGGTGTTCTTCATTGCTCTCTTAGGCACCAGGCAACATTAGATCCTGTTATTTTAGCTGAAAGGGTGACTTCTCTGGTGACAGCTTCCCATGCCCCAAGCCTGCATTCAGTGCCCTCTTCCTCCCAGCCATGTGTGAGTCCTCTGGGACCTGGATGTTGCCTTAGTCACACTTCTGACCCTTTAGGGCTCTTTTCTCTGTGCCAGACACCCAGAGTAGAAAAGCTTTTGGACTTTGCTCTGCTTTCTGAAGCTTCCTGAGAGGTTCCCATCTCAACACAGCCGGTGTATCTGTCTTGGCTTTTCAGGGGCTGTCATTCCTGGCATGTTCCTGAACTCTTCTACTTAGGCTCTAAATGGAAGTTGCAGCAGGGGAGGTTTAGATTGGATATTAGGAAAAATTTCCTTACAGAGAGTTGTCAAGAATTGGCACAGGCTGCCCAGGGAAGTGGTGGAGTCACTGTCCCTGAAGGTGTTCAAAAAACATATAGATGTGGTACTTAGGGACATGGTTTAGTGATATGGTGGTGATAGGTTGATGCTTGGACTTGATGATTTTAGAGGTCTTTTCCAACCTTAATGCTTCTGTGTTCTGTGATTGGCATTTGGGAGGAAGAGTGTACATAATGTGTGTTAAAACATTTATCTGCAGGGTTTTTTAAATCTTTGTTTCCGGAGCTTAAGGGAGGTTGAGTTTTAGAAAGCAGATCTGAAACCCAGCTGATGCATTTAGACTACTGAAGATAATTAAAGCAGCTTTTCAGAGAACCCAGTCTTTATTCCGAAAGTTAAATGCATTTGGTTGTATTTAGGTATCTCAGCTCTGAGAAATGATATCATACCCCAGCCTTTTGTAACTAACAAGCAGTGGAAGTAAAAGAGGTGCTGAAAAATTTTCAAGTATAGCTACATTTCTGTTTGCTTCTGCTTATGAGAACACCAGGAGTTGCAACTGTGGCCACAAAGAACTGAGCTTTACCTCTTCAACAGCAGCATTTTATTTTAGTATTTTTAAAGTTATGCTGGATGCACGGATGACCAAAAAACCCCTCTGTGAAATCACTTGGCATTTGAAAGAGCAACTTGCTTCCATTTTTTTTTTTTCTCCTAGAAGCAAGCTTGCAGCTGAAATCTGCAGCTCTGAGTGAATTTCTACAAGAACCACAGGCTAGTACCACCAACTATTTATTCAGAAGACTGCCTGTAGCTGACTGAATATGAGTTCATTTGGCTTAAGAAATTTCATATAGTGATCATGTTACGTCACTGTATTATTCAGACATATAAGTAATCTTACTATACTAATTAAATCAATTCAAAATATTTGAGGAGTTGCTTAAGTATGAAACCAGCCATTAGATTATGCCAATGCTGTCTGTGTTTGCACAGACTGCCCCATCACTTGGGCTTTGAACTCTCTTTTCTCTGATACAGCTCTAACCATGCAAGGACTGAGCTTTCACATTTTTCTCTTGAAGGCTGCAAAGGGCATAATGCACAGGGACCACAGGGTTTTATGAAAATAATTATTTCTCCATTTCTTTTTATGTCAATAGCAAGTTAGTGGTGGATCAAATTCTTCCCTTCCGAAGGGTATTGCCACTGGCTGTAAAGCCTACAGGAAAGGCACAGCTGGTATGGGACCGAGCTCAGCGCCTGCATCCCCATCAGATGAGATGGAGACGTGCGCAGGGTGGCGGAGCCTGGCTGCTGAGGCGGGAGAGGGTCTGCGGCTGCCGATGGTGCTGAGAAGATCTGGCAGGGCCCTGTCGCTCTTCTTGCTACAAGGTTTCCTTCCTCCTTCCTTCTTCCTTGAGATCTCACAACAAGTGAGACGCTGTGATGGGTGAAATCCTGGAGGCAGACGCCCTCTGCAGCTCATTCCCATCTTGGCATCTGCAGGAGAAACGTGGGGCTTTGGTTATTTGGTTGGCTTTTTCTTTTTTGTTGTTTTTTGTTTGTTTTGATTTCGGTTTTGTTTTTGTTTTTTAAACACTTGCCACAGTAGTCCTGAAAATAAGGGTTATTTCACTACATTTGGGGAAAACCGAGTTTCCCTGATGCCCTTTGCTCACTGGCAGCCACACAACGCGTCCAGGCTGGGATGTCTCCATCCCACAAGACTGCCTGAGGTGTCAGGGATGCTGCAACCTGCGGCAGGGTTTGTGTCAGAAACTTGAGAGTAAATATGTTGTTACCCAAAATCTTTCCTTAAAATCAGTGCTTCTGGCAAGGGGTATGTATCTGCTCTCATTCGATGATACCAGCAAACCCTATGGTGTGTTTATTAGTGTTCATAATGATAGAAACTGGAATCAGGAACTAGATCTTTGTTTTTATTTTGACATGGTTTCATATGGCAAGCAAATTTCTGTATCTATTTCATCCTGATACTCTGTTCCTTATTTTCTTTCTGAATTTTAATACCCAGGGGTCATAAGTAAAGGCTTCTGTCTGGTTTTCTGAAACAGACAAGTGCGATAACTGTAATTCAGTTTCATCATCAGTCTCAAAAGTACTTTTTTTTCACCTTGTTTTTTTCTCTAAGTCAGTCAGTACTGTCAGGTTAGTTCAAATAAATTCCAGTGAGGAGGGTGTGGAGAAATGAACCAAAATGAATCATTTCCTACATAAGCAATTTATTGTGTCTAGACATTTGGTACCTCATCTAAAGCTCATCTTTGTTCTCTGATTGTTCTCTGGTGTTTTCAGAATTTCTGTATAAGCTTTGAGTTCTTTCATCCTGCATATTTTCTTGTCCTGTGGGTTGTTTTTTTTTTGTGAATAACATGGGTTAAAAAATATCTTTTCCTAATTTTTTTATTTTATAATTCATTTCTGGACGCCATTCTAAGTGACTTAGCATATGAAGGTTTCATAGAGGGCTCAGTAATCACAGATACAAGCTCATTTAATTCTGTAAGCAGACAGGTGAGTAAATTCAACCCATGAAGATATATAGACTTTAAACTCTGAACAGCTTCCAGTGCCACAGATTGGCCTATTTGCCAATCTTTTATGAACTTGGTATCAGCAAGTTGTTTAAATGAATGTTTGATATATATGAAAAGTATTACAGAAATATGTGTGCTGCACAAAATGTTTTTTTAATATGTTTAAATTTGGACTCTGTCTGCTCAGCTGATTCAAAAAGAAGCAGAAGGGAGTCAGTGAGGACTCCTTTGATCATGCCCCTTTCTGTTCAACATCCTCCCATACAGAAATTATCCTATTTTGGTGTGGAACTGGGACTGAAGGAAAAATATCCATAATGTCCTGTGGGGCTGCTATGCTGCCTGGGTGGTAATAACTCTTAATTAGATAGGGGGTTTTACAATCACCTTGTAAATAACTTAGCAGGGTAAGATAGCATTTATAAATCGGTTTTATTTTAAGCAGATCAAAACATAAGAGACTATTCCAGAGCAATTTCTTCCATGCAGGAAAGGATTAAATGTACATATGCAATAATGGAAATTAATATGTCCCACAGGAAATCAGTCCTATTGGAGATATATAGACGATTTGGAAGCCAAAACGATACAATTGCAGATGTTGCTGTGTTTGGCTGACACCCTGAAGCACTCTGTCCCATTCTCTTATCACTGGCATCAGCTTCAGGACTGAAGTAAGTATATAGTGGGCACTTATATGAGAAGATGGACAGTGTTTGCTGAAGACTGTACTTTTAGGAAGATATTTTTTAGTTAAGAATGTCTTTTTTTCAACTAGATTGATTCACCAACTGAATCTGTTAAAAATAAGTAAACAGAAAAGTTATTGCTTTAGTAAAAATCCTAACTGCAGGTATCTTATTATTAGAGTGAACTCATACAGTGCTTCTTTGATCTTGAATGCAATGGGAGGTGGAGAAAAGGCATTTTAGATAACTTATAAAATACAAAGATCCCCAGAACCTTTCAGATCTACATAATAAATTCAAGGCCAATATGTCAGAATATGAATAGGATATGTCAGAAGGTTGTATAAAAGACATGGGAAATTAACAGTAACTTTACATGTTGTGTTTAAAAAAAATATATAGCATAAACTCCTAATTTACACTCAGAATGTACAGTCAGCAAACAAACCTATAATCTTTTGCTAGGCTAAATGACTAAAATCTTTTCCACCACATCATTAGGATGATTTGAGCTGGAAAATTTGGGTGGGTTATGAACAAGTGTTATGCACAAAGGAAAAACACTGAAGAAACTTTGCTCCAAGTTTGAGGCTGAGAAAGCAATGGCAGAACATCCAGACTCCAGGCCCTGCACAGAGCGTGATATTTCTGATTAATTCAAGTGTTTCTGCTTATACTGAATGCATTAGCTTAAACAATTTTAAAATGGTCAAAGTTCAGTAGTCTCTACTAGACTTTGTGGCCAGGATTTGCTCATGCCTTTGAACTGTGGTGTTTTCTGTCTCTCACCGGTCCCAGCAACTCTCAGTAAGGGCAGCATGAAAGCAGAAGTCTGTTCCCATTGGGCTGCTGCACTAAAAACAGAACTGCATGGGGAGAGGAGCATGACTTCCATGTTTGCTTCATAGGATCTTTTACAACAGCCAGGATCCTGAGGATTTTATCAGGTTTAAATTCTACTAGCCAGAAACCCTACAGCCCCTGATTACACGTAGTGTGTGTAAAGACCTTTGAACATTACCTTCATTAATTACCTAGGAAGAAAGTAACTTGGAAAAAGATATGAATTTTCTTCTTGTGAATGTACAAAGGGGGTTGTAATGGAAGCTAGTCAAAGGCCTTTTCTCCTCCTTGTGATATGACAATATACAGAGAATTAAAACCTAGATGTTTTTTGTCTTTGGACATTAAACTTCAACACTTCATTATGGCTGTGAAAAAATGACTACCATCCTCCCTCTGCACACACATTCTCTCCTTTTTCTATTTCACTAACAGGTTCCCCTATTCACCCAAATAATAATTGCCTTTGTAATTTTATACTGTGTGTCTTTCCAGTGCTTCTCTCTCTTTGTATGGCAACTGTATCTGCAACAGAGCAGAAGACCTCCAGAGGATGAGCACTCTGATCAGCACCTCACACCTCCAGCTAGCTGCCTTTGCTTTGGGTACAATAGGCTGGATACTGTGCACCATTTCAATGGGAACTGTGGAATGGAGGGTGTGGTATGTGGACAACACCACCATCATCTCCTCTGGCATTGCCTGGGTGGGGATTTGGAAAGTCTGCTTCATCAGTTATCTTCACGTCTCGCCTGGGTATAAAGAACAGTTCTGCCATAAATTCAGTGGCTACGACTTCTCCATCCCTCATGAAATTTATGCTGCTCAGGGTCTCCTGTTGATCGCCATGTTTATGGGCTTGCTGGGACTGACTGCCACAATAATTGCTCTGAAAAACATTTATATGGGAATCACTCACAAAAACCTCATTACTCGTTTCTTCCTGGTGGGTGGCTTCTTCTACATATTTGCTGGCCTGTGTGTCCTGATTCCTGTGAGCTGGAATTTCTATTCTGTAACACGCAACCAGAGCATTGCTTTTCCTCCATCTTATTACGTGCCTTCTAGCCCAGCAGTGCAGGAAGCTGGTGCTGCCATTCCCATAGGGATTGTAGCTGTCATCCTCCTGCTGCTCAGTGGGACTTTTTCTCTCTCATACAGATTTCCAGTGACTGCAAACACTATCATGAAATCCTGACAGGATAAATCCTCCTGTGCTGTTTCAGAACAAGAGCATAGCCAAGAGATAAGGATGGCAGCACAAGTGATTTTGCTGTCAAAGAACTGCAGAATTTCATTTTAGTCCGTAGCAGCCACACTGTTTTGATGTATGGACCAGCTGATTTACCATCTTAGTTGTCACATATGACCAGAGGCTCATCTCTGAGGTAACCACTGTTGAGCAGCAACTGTGATTGTTTTACCACTTGTCCTCTTTTGTATATACAGACGTGTTAATTTATTTTGTGTGTAAGATATTTACCATGCTGTCTGATTCAGCTGTCCTGACAGAAAAATGTGAAACAACACCTTAAATGTGAACTTGTTTCCTTCTTGGTACTAAGCTACTTGTTTAATTACATCTGGAGCAAAGTATGTTTTGTGACTTCTAATACCACTAATAGGAGCGTCATCGTGGTTGTGTCAAATGAGTCTTCCCTGAATTGTCTTACAAAGGTCTTGCCAGTCTCTCCTCTTCCTCCAGGGCACATAAAGAGCTGTGTCTTTAATGCTTCTATTTTTCTTTCAAGCAATTTGCATTTTATGTTGCAACATGTTTGCCTGCGGGCAAGGTGCGCTCTTGGTTCCTCACTTAGGCAGAGCCAAAAAGTCTGCAAGTGTTTGCTTCCTCATCAGACACTTCACTAAATCTAAAGGTATTGCAAAAGATGGAAACAATTTCTCCAAGTTATTACAAAGCTGCTGTCAAAATCAGTGTGCTCTCAGTAACTGGGAATATTCAGTAGACCTTTCAGGATATGATTCGTTTGACCTAATGTAGACATCTATGCCTAAACTGGTCACTTCAAGCTCTGTTTATAGTCAATGTAGAGAAAAACACAGCCTTTTTTCCAAAATAGGTACCTTGAATGGCTGGGAGATGACATACTCCCTAAAAACCTGTTTCTCTTAACCCACTGTAATGACTTTAGTAACTACAGTTGCTAACTCCACCTAAGTTAGATAAAGTTAGGAGAAATGAATCTGTCATTTAAGATTAATGCCAGTGTCATTAAAAACAAACAAACAAAAAGCCCCAAAAAAGTTAAATGTCCCAAATGCTGCAATTAAGGCAATTAAAAAAAAAATTAAGAGGTTGAGAGAAAAGAGTAAACAGCATGGACAAACTGAGGAACTCTGGAAAACTGATTCCTCAAAAAGCTGTTACATTTTTTAAGAAATGCTACAGGAATCTAAGTAATCTAGTTTTATTTTTTAAATTGTCCTCTTTCTAAAATACTCATAGGTTCAGAGAAAGAAGAAAAGAAAATAAAATGTACTCAAAATGTAATAATTCTTGTACATTACATAATCATCATCATGGCTAGGCTAAAACAAGGTGAAATATCAGCAAACCAAGTCTTACTGCTTGTGGTTGTTACTACCTCAGCTTCTTCTAGCAGTCCAATTTTTCCTCCACATCTTCCACACAGTGTATACTTTGCTGTACTGTCTCTCTATGCAGAATCTCTGCAGCACCTCCCTGTCTGCTCTAGTCTACCAGTCTCTACTGAAACATCAATTTATCTTATCATTGGCAATTTTTTCATCTGCTGCAAGAATTTATCTTTTGACTGTTTACAATGCTGTAAAGCACTTTCAAGTGGTTTTCAGTGAAGGCAAGTGATTTAATAACTTGGTTATTATATGTTGTTTCTAGTTTGATTTCTACTATACAACCTTTACAATGTTGGTAGGTTTCAGTTTTAAATGTGCAAATCAATAGAACTGTTATCTCTTCCCACAGGTCCCATAACGGTATTAGATTTTATCTTATTGTAGTTTGTAAGAAACAAAATACCTAACCATGTGTTTATGGCAGCACTTTCCCACACTAATAAACTACTAATATTCCCTAGCAAGGAATTTGAACTTTAACAGAAAATGCCTGATTCTTCAACTTTTTCTGAGTTCACGTATTCACAGAAATATCAGTGAGTCCAACTGTATTTGTTAGCTTTATTCACTAAATGATTGTGTTCAAGTCACATTTATTCTTCTTGGCTATAAGAAAAAGGAGCAAACACCACCAGACATGTGCCAGGTTTCTGCATTGCTGCCACAGCTGTTTCCACTGGTGATGATGTTCATCTGCTCTGATGTGTGGCTCTGAAACACTGGCAGTGTGTCAAACGTAGGCGAGATGGTGAGGAAATTCCCCAGCTAAACACTGGACTAGATTACCTAAGGAGAGGGGGGAGGGTTGTAAAAAACATTGTGTCAGAAATAACTTTAGACAAACAGTATCATGAAGACTGTAGGCATGTGTAAGCCTATCTCAGGACAGAGGTGATCTAGATGGAGTTCTTGGCATCCTTTCCCATGGTATTTTCTAGGTCTCCAGTGCAGAAGTCTGGCAATAGCTGGTCCAGATTATGTGTTGATACCTGATAGAATGTAGTCTATGGGCAAATACTAGGATATATTAAAACTTCCAGTACTTCCCTGAAGAAAAGATAGGAGAGAAAAAAAAATCTTAGCTCAAAACAAGAGGCAAAGCTTCCATTGATTTCAATGGGACTAAGCCTGTGTAACCTTCATCCATCCCTCAGGGCTGTGTGATTCATGAAACTTTAGTGAATGTCTGCGTTCATTAAGATTTTGGAGGAAAGAAAAGCTTTTACTTCACTGGCAAGGATGAAGTTTCTTTGTCTGTATTTTCATGACACATTTGTTTCAGAATTTAAGAAGCTAAGTTACCTTTCAGTGGGTCAGTTTGTTACCATGTCATCTGTGCTAGTACAGCTGGTTTTAGGGTTGTCTGCAAAATCAAGTAGCTGAAATGATTTCGATTTAAAACTCAGAAGCACAAAACTTTTTTGGAAGGCTATTTTTAACCTAGATTGCTTCAGGGACCTGAAACAATAGGCTGGCCCCACAATAATTTGTAGTAGCACAGTTGGAGACAGGCAGAAAGCTGTAATGCAGACAGGAGCGAGTGGACAGGGCCTTGAGGTAGAGAGATAAGGGCTAAGAACCTCTTAAACAGATTTCGTCACTGAAGAGATAATATCAGGAAGCTCCATCTCCAGCTTCGCTGCAGACAGGGACCTGCTGCCTCCCCAGTGACAGCACCGATTGCCTTGTGGGCTCCACCCTGTCTAGGAATGTCTCCACACTGGCCTCAGCCTACACAGAGTCTTGCTTTATTTTTTTCTGAGTTGACAATAAACAAGTATCTTGTGATTCACTCACATGTCTGAGTTAACTGCTGGGGAAATGAGCTGAATACCAAGATTCCCTCTGAGTTCTGCCGGGTGTCTAGGTGCAATGAGAAGGCATCCATCTTTTCCCTCCGTAACATACTCCTTGATATTTATCTACCACATGATGTATTTTGTTAACCTTATTTAGGTCTCTCATCTACCTCACCTGTCCAATCACGGCCACAGATCAAAATGGGTATGAATATATGTTCAATATTCCTCTCAAAGATGGATGCTCAAGTAGTGGATAGAGCTGGAAAGTGCCTAATAGTATAATAAGCTAGTAGCACAAAGTCTAATGAGATTTTCTCTCCAGATGAAGATGCAATTCTGACCAACATCATTTGTGCTCCCATAAAGGAAGAGGGAGGAACTGGAGGTATTGTCCTGCAGAGTAAGTCACCAAATTTGTTGGGTTAAGTCAGTAAACAGAATTCTTACTCAAGTCAGCAGTTTTACATGAAGACAGTCTTAATTGCTGTGTTAGCTTATCAAAAGCAGCACTAGGCTCAGAAAGAAATGTCTTTGTTGTCACATGGCTTATGGTATACTACAATGATGAGAGGGATGGTGTTTTTCAGGAGAAAGCTATTTTTAGACCTTGGACCATTTTTCACTTTAGAATGGAAAAACTGAAATGTCACAGGCAATTTCCTGCTCTTTAGGCCATTAAAATACTTCAGGACAAAGAGTTTTTGCATAAATTGTAAATCAGGCTGGCATAGAGTTTAACAGCAAATTGTTTTCTTAAAATAAGAAACCAATGCACACTAAATTAAAGATTCCCAAATGAGACAAGTTCTCTGTGAAAATATACCTTTTTCAAAACTGAACTGGGATTCCTTTCATTTTTGCCAACATCTGCATTGTTAGATCCAGTATCAGCTCATAAAACCATATTTTGCAACCGACATATTTCCCTTTCCACTACTTAAATAATTTACTCTATTTCCCTTGCTTGGGAGATGTGAGATTGTTCAACCATTTGGAGTGTATTTGGTCTCACTTATTGTGTCAAAACCAACTCTATGCCAAGCAAGAGAAATTAAGTGAATTTCATCTCAGAATTATAAACCCAACAGATACTCACCCATAATTGGGAATGGGGTACAATATATGCACTGTTAAGATACAATTTACAGAACATCACATCTCTCTCTTTCTCTTGGGGTATACGTAGAAAAGACCAGATGTGAGTTTAATTTAATTGAAGAAGCATATACATTCTGACTGTCCAAGGTTACTGCATGTGCAGGTTGATTTTCAGCAGTCGAATATGCAGGCCCACAATGGTATAAATTGGGAAGGGTAAAAAAAAAATATTTCATTTTGAATTAACATTGCCAAAATATTACCAAATATCTGAGATCAGCTGACAAGAACAATTTGTTTCTGCCCACCCAGCCTGCCCCACATGGCCTCAGGAAAGACATTGCAAATAGGAGAGAAAGCATATGAGAAACTGAAAACTAGAGGCATCATACTCACTAGGCAGGTATATTGCAGCTGCTGGCTACCTAAAATTGAGGGGGGAAAACATCTCTTTCACAACAAAAGTGTTTAAAAAATCCTGAAGGCTGTGTAACTGAAGATGAAGCATTCACAGCTTGGGGAAGAGATTGGAAATATCAGTTGTGCTGCTGAATGTCTGTTTGAAGGTATGGGAATAAAACTATGGAGATGTCTCACCTATCTCTAAAATAATTATGTAATATCTAGTATCTAGCCATGGCCAAAAAAAAAAAAGACTAGCTCTTGGGATGAATTTGAAATTACTCAAAGCCAGATTTCTAGTGAACATAAAGTTGTGGACATCCACTTACTGGACTTTCAGAAGTCCTCCTGAAAAGCTTAATCTGTCTATATGCAACTTTCAGAATAACTGATTTCAGTGACCCTCACGTCTGAGCTTTAGTATTACAAATATGTGTAAAACCTGACAGTCTTTCTGTATGGCAGTTTCCCACTTATGAAATAAATACAGCAGGAACTCACAAAAAGTTATGGCAATAGATACATTAAAGAGTACGGTGGGAGACACAGAAGGCACTGAAATGGATCTGCTGAACCACTAGGTTTTGTTTGTACTCCAAAACCATACTCGGTGTTGCAGAAGCCTCTTAGGTGTGTGATGCTGCCCTGCTGTTACTAAGGGAACAGGGGCAGAAGAGGAATGGTGTCTTACACGGCAAAGAGAGCAAAAACTGGGATGGCAAGGGAAGAAAAGGAAGAAAAGGGAAGGAATGAAAAGGGAAAAGAGCAGATTGATTCTAGGACGCTATAAAACAAAAAAATATAGTTAATTGACATAATGATAAATATTGAATAATTACAACAGGGTTAAAAAGTGATGAATCAAATACGGAAAAACATTAAACAAGAAAGGAGGAATCACATGTTCCAAAGAGAAGCCAAAACAAACTGAAGAAAAGCAGAAGAAAAAGAGGTAAGTGGTACAGAAGACAGCACTGCAAAAGAGCAAAGAGAGCATGTCCCCATCTAACCACAACAGCTTTGGCAGAGTTCTCCTTGATATCTGTGGCTCAGGTGGGAACCGTGTCCTTGTGCAGCACTGAGGACATCAAGACAGCAGCCACGTGTGCTGAACCCCACTGTGCTGGCAGTAAAATAATTTACTGTACTTTCCCCACACCCTTCCTCCAGTGTAGCCATCTAGGCTGCATTTGCCTAGGGCTTAGCTGTGGTAGTTCACAGAGGTGTCTGGACCATGTCCTGTTTGCTTCCACCTTCTGCTGGTCAGTATCAGATATGCTGGGCTGGATGCTAGATGTCATCTCCCATGCACTGCTGAGCATGGATTACCAATGACATCTCCATCACTTCCTCCAGCACTGCTTGGGTGGAAACTGGGAAACTCAGGCAATCACTGTGAAGTCTCCAGGGACTTCTGACTAAAGATCTGTCACAGAGTCAGACTTACTGAAGACATTACCCCTGGAAACTCTGGTTGCTCAGAAGCTTTCTATTGGTTGCTAGAAGACTGGGAGCATAAGGGAAAAACTACGAGCTTCTCTCAAAGAAATATTTATAAGGGCTGTGTTCAAAATCCACATAACAGCTTTTTCCTAGCTGAGGGGATGTTGTAAATGTTCACTGTCATGTGTATGTCAACCCCCAGAAGCTTCAAGTTCTGTTCTGCAGTGTGCTGCCATGGTGCCTCATTTCCCCTGCTCCCCACGCCAGCCTGGGGCGCAGGAAGCAGCCCCTGCTGCTCCTACTGGGGTTACAGTCCCCATCCTGCCCCTCGTGAGTGGGACCCTTTCTCTTTAACATAAACATGCTATTGTGCTGGATGCCAAGGCTCCTTCTGATAATACAGGCTTCAGATGCCTGTGAGAAATGTCAGGCAGGGCTGCAGGATAAACATAGCAACCCAGTGACTTCATCTGCTCAAGGAGCTATTTGGGTTCAGCCGTGACTCTTCAGTGACATTCATCATTTGCCTTTTGAATTCAGGGGAACAGAAATAAACTATGTGACAAATTATTTTCACCTGAAGAAATATTTGTTATTAAAAAACACTGCTCTGTCTCATCCAGGTAGCTGAGTTCACTTCAGTGGGACCTTCTGCATAGGTGGACTTCGGGTTTTTTTCAGAGGTATGTAAGATCAGCATTCATTTAACTGAATCTTGCCTACTCTAATAAAATGCTGTCTCAAAGGTGCCTTTGCAAAAAGGCATCTAAAGGGTGCCTTTTTAAAATAACATTGTTTTAAAATTCACCTGCTCTAGTTCATACAGAGATAATGGCCTGCATTACACAGGAGGACAGGCATGATATTTGCCCTTTTTCAGGGTAGCTTTAAATATTATAACCTATGGTAAGAGTAAAATGGGAATGTTAAGGTGACTGTACTTTTTGATTTAAGGGTTTTATACTAACTGGTGTGGTAGACCTTGGCAGGCAGAAAGGCATTCAGCACATGCCAGTTCATCCTGTCTGTCTGTGAGTGCAGACCATGACAGCATGCCCCACAAACCTATCAATGTGATTAGTTGCAAGAGCCTTAATACCTTGTCTTCTTGCTGCTATTTCTCAGAAATATTTGTATCCGCCAGGACATCTCTCTATAAATAGTTTCATTTCCAATGATAACTTAGGAATTCTGAGACTTAACATTTTGCAGCTGTACAAAGTAAAAGTTGCTTGGTGTGCTAATAGTCCAGAACTCTCAAATGGTCCTGGTGATGGTCAAAGCTCATGCAGACAGTCACTGAAGTTGGTGACAGTCTTCAGTGCCTCTAGGGTCCTTCAAGATGCCATGCTCAGCCCAGGCCTCAGAAGATGCTGTCAGATGCTGCTCTTTCTTTCAAAAGGTTGGTCATCAATTCATATGAAGAAAGCACTGACATCACCCACATCCTATGCCAGGAGGAGGTTTGTCAACAAATTTCACAGGCTTTGACATGAACATTTAAACAGCAGTTGTAGGAAGACTTGTTATAGATCAGAAAATTTTGCTTCTGACAAAAGCATTGCTTACTTCTCAGAGACCTAGCAGTACTTGTGAAAATCTGTTTCCTTAGTGAAACTTCATACTTACAGCAGCAAATAAAAAGTACTCTGGAGAAGATAAAACCAAAATGAATGTGAGTGTGAGAAGATGAAGATTTTAGCTTGAAAAGTGAGCCTTACAGGAGTCTGATCGTGGAATTTAAAGTTAATTTAGGAAAGCACTCAGCATCTTGTAGGATTGCTCTTCCAGACTAAAAAGACTAACTGTAGAATCGTAGAATGGTTAAGGTTGGAAGGGACTGTGACATGCAATGTAACTGCCTAAGTACATGCTGTCAGAACTTCTTGATTTAAGCTAAAGAGAATGTAGATAATTTGATGAAAAAGTGTCAGAAGTCCATACCACCTAAATTACCCCATTGTTTGATTTGCAAATCATGTTGTTTATGGAAAATCTCACAAGGAACTCCAATTCTTTTTAAATTACCTAAATTAAATCCACCCTTATCATAATGGCCACTCCAATGACTTAAGAGATCCAAGACCTTTTCTTGTCTAAACAACCAGTGCAAACTGGACATCAAGAGTGAGAAAAACAAACACACAAGCATACAAACAATGAAGGACAAACCATGGGAGGCATAGGAGAAGACGAACACTGAACAGAAAAACTATGAAAAAAAAAAAGGTTCTGAGGGAGGGGTAAAGGAGAAGAAGGTTGTAAGTCACTGAGGACGAAAATGTAAGAGAGGCAGGAAAATACAAATGGAGAAGAGAGAAGCTAAAAAGGAAAGTGAGAGGAAGGTAATTTAACAAAGACAGGGAAGAGCAGAGGGAAAAATCTAGTTGAAGGTTCAGGAAATACAGTTTTTGCCTAAGCAAAATACAGCCTGAAATGACCTTCTACTTCTAAAATGACGATGGACACCTTTACTTGAGGGATTCACATGCAGAAGGAAAACAAAAAGAGTAAGTTACACAGAGAGTTATCTTATCTGGCCTGTGATTTTGTGGTTGACCAACGGCCATAGCACTCAAACCTTGAGAGCTTAGAGAAGGTACATCTGACAGTGGAGAATGCAAATGATTGCAGATTTATACAACACGTATGAAATATATTTGGAGCATACATGAGCCTTGGCATTTTCTGTCCTTAAACTAGTATTCATCTGCCTAAGCTTTTCTTGGGAATTAACCTGGGAGTTACAGGGATTTGTCAGTTGATGGCCAACATCTAATTTGGGATGACCAGCATCTTTATCAGAAGAAGGTATATCCATGTGAGTTACTCCCAATTAATAGCTTTATCTATCCATTCACTGCAGCCTGATGAATTATGCTGCAACAGGAGGATCTAACCCCAATCCTTGTTTAATCCATTGTTTACACAAAATCTTAGAAATTGCGCTCAGTTACTGGAAAGCCAGCAGAGGAAGCTCACAATAACAGAGTCTTTTACAAATTATCCTTCTGATGAATTCAGTGCTAGTAAATAAACAAAAAAAAGCAAAAAGTCTTGATGCCACAGTCCCTGTGAAAAAGAGCCCTTTGTCTTTTAAAGCAGAAACAGTTTGCAGCAGAGTGGAAAGACTTGATAATCTTGATAGCTTCTGCTTTCAAGCTTTTACAAGTCACAAACATTTTATATCAGTTGACTTTGGCAGATTGGTTTTGGTGGCCAAAGTCTGGATTAGGAACCACAAAAATGCTGCTACCCAGCTTCTGTGGTAAGTGATCTAATCTCTGTGCAATGCTAGATGCACAACTGTTGGGAGATGCATTCGTGCCTGTGAAGTACTCAGAAAATTGTTTGCATTGCTCAGACAACACCTGGATGGCTGAACTAAGGATCAGTGATTTAATACCATTAAGAGTGAGTACTAAGCAAGTAGCTACAGATACCAGCTTGGTTTTAGGACAGGCTGTCTTTTTGCCAAATTATCACTGGGAAAAAGATTATCAGCTGACATCATAATATGAAACCAATTAACATAAGTTGAGAAACTGAGTCTTGTCCTATAATGGATATACACAAAGATTAATTATGCTTAAAAACTCCAGCATCCTTAGTTCAATCTTCTTGGTGTAACCACTTGGCAATGGGATTATGAAAAAAAACAATGAACCCTTGTAATTTACAATGTCTGTGCTCATTATTTGAAACCTCTTTTCTGATCACTTGTCAAATAATACTCCTCTTATTTTGCATGAATTCTTTTTCTTCTGTGTTTTTGGGTTTGGGTTTTTTTTTTTTTTGGTTGGTTGTTTTTTTTTAATAGTTATTTCTCATGGGCTAAATTTTATTTCTTCAGAATGAAAGGCTGAAAAGCTACTACTGAAACAAATAACTGATTCCAGCCTCAGGACTCTTGCAGAAGGAAATCATAAAACCTAAAAGGAGCTGATCTTGACTGAGGAAATCTCTACTCCCATGAAAAGTATGAAAGAAAGTTTCCATCACATGAATTTAACTAAAATTGTTAAAAGAGAAAGATTCCTCTTAAAATAATTTGGTCAAGTGTTTTAAGCCACAGACACAACTGCAGTGTTGTTGACTTGCAGAAGCCATCCATAGCTCCTTGACATACTCCCTTAATGGAAATCTACCTCCTTTAATAAATTCAATGTTGATTACATATGTTAGTTAAAAATTTTCCAGTTAAATATCTAAATTAAAATCTTAGGAGAGTTAAGTAGAGGATTTTTTAATAGATTTATAGATAATTCATCAGTTCTATAAGGTCCTGAAATTGCTCCTTTAGCTCACATGCCGGAGACCTGGGCTGGGATGAGGAATGAGTTGCTCACAATTTCAGACAAAAATATGGATTCTCACATGTTTACATGCTCTAATATGTGAATTTTAGGAAATCAGAGTTTCAGTTTTTACAGCTTTGTCTCCAGCACAGCGAACAAGAATAAAATTTTATTTTATTTATGATTGAGGAATCAGATTTTAAGAGAAACCTACCTTCAAACCCCATGCACAGAGAAAAGTACCACACACAGTTAAATGTCTGGAAACTCTGGGGACACCTTCTTCCTCTGTTCCTTCTGCTGAAACTGAGTCTCCCAGCAGGAAAAAAAAAAAAAGAAATTAAAAAAAAGCAAGCAAGGCTTTGATCATACAGAAAAGCTTCACTGCACAGCTGCAGGCTCAGCAAAACCTGCCTTGTTGCTAAAGATAAGGAGAGCCTTGAACCCAGGTCACTCACTTTGAAAAGAAATGTGCTCTTATGGTAGAAAATGAGGATTAATGTCCTTGCAGTCATGTTTTAAAGTAACTGTTACTGCATGTTGTGAGGGGCTGCATCCACTCAATGAGAGTCAAATGTGCTCTTTCTGCAGCTGCTGGTTTTAGGGTATTCCAGTGGTGTGGATGGTTCATATTTCTAGTGTTTAATGGGGCTTTAGCAGGCATTACCTACCTGGCCAGGAAAGTCCTGGGCTCTTGCTCAGTGCAGAACTTCAGGCATCATTAAAGCTTTGCAGGACACAAAAAGCACAATTTAGATTTTGGATCACCCCAGAACTCAGGCCTTTCCTTTTGTAGATTCATACTCATCACATAGGCTGGGGTTTTCAGTGAATGTTTAATTTTCTGCACAGCCAATATCACATGCAACAAAAATGTGACAACAGCTGATCACCTTCAGGTTAAAATCTTCTTGTCTATCATTTTTCATATCACCTAATTGGAATTGCTTTCCATATGTTAGGGTGGGGTTTGGGTATAACATTAATGCTTCCTATAGAATGTAAATTGTGGGATACTGAGGATGCTATTTTTAGCTCCTCTGTGGATGTTTTGTGGTTCAAACTCTGAGAAGCCCACATTATTTGAGAGATTCTAACAGTTTTCATGATTTGTGTTATAATCCTCCTGCCTCCACAGAAATTACTGTCAACCAAGACTGCCCTATGCTAGCTGCTGCCATGGAGATAGTGGCAATATGCTTGGGCCACTTTGCTCTGTGGAATAACTGCAACAAAGAGTTTCAAAAACGTATTGCATATTCTCTCCCAGCGCAGGTGCAGAAGCCTATGACAGTGATACAGTGTAAGTGCCGGGAGCTCTTGAGGTACTCAGTACTCTCAGCTTCCACGACAGCTCTCCTGCCATTGAGAATCATGACTCGCTAAACTCATGCTTGGCATGCCAGCACTGCACAGCTCTCCGGAGGGGGTACGTGACTTGTTACCTCTCCCCCACCCTCCAAAAAAGATATTAGAAACAGCCTGATCGCTGCAGGAGGACCGAGGGCGTCTCAACCTCTCGGCGGCCCGGAAACCGGCAAGGACAACGACCACAAGCCCTGAGTGCCGCGCTGCCGGGAGGCGGCAGGGGGCGCCCGAGTGAAGCGCGGAGCCGGGCTGGGCTAGGGCCGCCCACGCTCCGGGGCACGCCGGCGGCGACCGAGGCGGCGGCAAAAGGTAGCTCGCTGTGTCCGGCAAGTGGCGATGTGTCGGCCGGAGCTGCGTAGTGCCTTGTCCCTTCACTTGTGCCCTGGCAAACAGAGTGGATTTAACCGCTCGTATCCGTACCCGTGGCAGGCATTTGAACAAAGCGCTAAATGTCTTCGAGGTGGATTCTGTCTCCCTGTTGAGACCTGGCACACCAGTACAGTCCATATGGGAAGGAGAGTAGCAATTTTTTCGGGCCAGCTTGGAGGATGGCAGAGCGAGACACGCTCAGGTAGGCACGTGGACGCACTCGGCCTAGGCCTGGGCTGCTTCTGGGTAACAGGAGACAGAGTTGCTTCGTTGATAGAGAGAGCTTTCTGTGTCAGCCCTACTCCAAATTGTTTTCCTTAGGAGGCTGCCTACCTCCGCTGCCTACAAACATAACAGAAGGAGACCAGTACAGATAGAGGTGTTTTTTAAGGTGGTTTCCTGTATCCTGCCTCCCAGCACGCAGCCATGAGGAAGACCAGGCAAGGCAATGTTGTGGGTGTGTATCACTGGAGGCTTCCAAGAGAGGTTTTTCAGAAATATTTCTCAGGAGATGCACGGCCAAAGTGCTGAAGAATTGGTTTTGATGCAGGACATATGTGCCCTTTAGCCTTTTTTCTCATAATGCCAATCATGTAATTAATACCTTCCTTTTTTCTTTTTTATGTGTGATTTCATTGAATTGTTGCAGTATATGGTGCAAGGTGTATTAGTTGTGTTCATTCAATAAAACTTTCCCCGGCCCCCCAAAAAACAGTACTTTAACAAACTTGAGCTTTAGGGTTGTGTTTTGGGTTTTTTTAGTTGTTATTTTGTTGGTTTGGTTTGGTTTTGTTTTCCTTTGAATGTGGTGACATTTTTTATTATTGATGTTCACCAAGTGTTTGTTGACGCCAAATTCAGAATTTGCAGGAAGGGGAATAGAGATTCCCCTGCTTCTTTAACATTTTTTTTGACATGTCAATATATTTTGTCCGATACCACTGACGCTGTGTTCACGTTTTAATCTGACCAATGAAGTCAATCCAGAGGAGGTCCTGGGCAGGCAGTGATGAGATACTTGGATTCAGTTTCAAGGCAACCCATCAAATGCCTTCTGGTAAAGACTTCCTTCCTTTGGAGAATTTATAGAAAGAAAAAGAAAAAGCTTTTTTTATTTAAAAATAGCTTGTGGTTCTCTCACAGACACAACTGGAAAGAGACTTCACCAGGTAGGAAACACCTGATTTTAATATCTTCTGTACTTTAAAATCTATCATTAAAGTATGTGGGTAGCAGAGTTATAACATCCACTTTAAACTAATGGTAAATGTTCAGAAGGATTGATAGAATTAGATCTCACAGAACTATGATAACACAACAGTGCAGAAATCTTATAACTATCAAGGGCAGCTGATAAGTTGCTCTTTGCTTTACCATTTAAACACATGCTACTTGAGCTGGTGTCATTCTACCATAATTTAAGGATGATGGAAGGAGGAGGCTAGGTGCATGGTATGCTGTACTCACACACTGTTTGGGCTGCCATTTTACAAAAGATTTGAGGGTGATTGGTGTTCAACTGCTTTTGACCAGAAGTCTTGCTTTTACTTTGACTGGAAGTCACTGCTGGACATCTACATCTTAAGTTCCCTCCCATTCCAGCTTTCAGATTTTTATCTAAAAGAGAAACTGAACGTTCAACTGGAGTGGAGAAAGGCAACTCCTTAGCAGCTAACATTACTAGGTAATATAAGACAGAAGACAAAAACTACATACACAAGACTTGCATGCCACAAAAATGGATGGTACTACACCTGATTTAACTCAGATGCTGTCATGACAGTTCTCATTTGGATAAATGTTACCCATAAATCTACTTTCTAATAAAGATCTACAAAGCTGGAAAAAAAATTACCATACTGTGCAGCAAGAGGAAGTGTTTGCATGTACGTAGGTATGTGTTGTGCTCTGCCTAGTAGCATAAACATTTTTTCTGGCTGAAGATTTTCAGGCTTGATCTGGGTTCCAAAATAGATTGAAGTGGAAAGAAAGAACTTGGAGTGACATTAATTCTGGGAAAATAGGTTAGACCTATATATAGGCAGCTTTCAGTAAATACAATGATGTGAAAGATGACAAAACTTGTAATATAAATGGTGAATTAAACCGACAGAAGCATGAAGTAGGTAGAATATCTATTCTTTGTTCTTCAGATACAGGTTGATCACCAAAAGGCATATGCCACGTGAGTGAGCAGCCTCATGGATATGAGCAAGTAAAGTTCCTATTGAACAATCTGTAGGATTGTGGCCAATATTGCAAACACATTAAAAATATTTTATTTTTCTTACAGCCAGGAAAGAACCCCCTGCAATCAATATTAGTATTTAAATTGTTTTAATTGGCATGCATATAATGATAACAGTCAGTGCATTGGGTTTTACTTCGGTGCAGCCATAAGAATCTATTTGGCTGTTTAGCTTTCATAAAGACTCTCTACATTTCCTTGTAATGCAAGTGATTTCTTTTGAAAAAATAGCTGGTTTCTCTCATGGTTACTGTGCTGGCTTTTAACCTGCAGGACCAGGAGCAGGCAAACTGGAGGCTGTGGTTTGTGAATTATACCTCTATCTGCCTCTGGAACTGCTTGGGCAGGAATATGGAAAATCTGTTTCACTCCAAACTAGAGGTGTCTGTTGGATGTAATGTAGTGTGCTGCCTTGGTTTTCATGTCAGTTAAATATTCTTCCCTTTAGAAATTTGTGTTGTTCAAATGCTTCTCTTCTGTGCATGTTTCACAGGAAGATTAGGAATACTTTTCATCTTCTCCTCATGGAAGGTACTTATGGAAATGTTTCTCAAAAACCAGCTGGAGGTGAAACGTGAGGCAGGAGGAATGTCATTATGTCTTTTCAGGTCTTTGCCTCTTGCTCTCTGTGAGCTGGAATTTCTATTCTGTTGTAAACAATAGAAGTATCTCCTTTCCTCCTCTTTTCCGCCTGCCCTCCATCCCAGCCAGGCAGGAAATCGGATTTGCTCCTCCTCTAGGGACCCTTGCATATAGGATCTTTCTCCAATAACTTGTGAAGTCTTCTGTCAAGATAAATTCTGTGATCACAGTACTGATTAAGTGTCGATCAGTGGGGCATGCTCGGTGCCAGCAGCCAGTTGCAGGAAGCTTTTTGGCCTGTGATCCTATATGCATAGGTAATATTTGAGTTTGCTGTGGGCAAATAAAGCTGAGGGTTGGAAGTTACAAAAAGGAAACTGTTGTTTTTGCTAACTGGCTAACATTAGCGAGGATTTGGCAATCTGATTGCCAGCTGCTGCAGCTTGCAATTGAGGTCACCTTTTCTTTGGATATAAACATTAGTCATTTACTAAAGAATGTACAAAACAGGTGTTCAGTGTTCACTGGTAATTGCTCTTTTAATGGGATGCTGTAAGATAGCACCTGGCATAGAACAGTTCCTTGTATGCTTGTTGTTATTAACATAAACACGTTTGTACTGTTACTTATGCAGTGCCATTGGTATGCAGGGTACAGAAAAGATAAACAAAATGACAGATGGCTAAGCCAGATGAAATTACAATTAACCTAATGACAGAAAAAAAATAAAGGAAGTGTGGCAGGAAAATGTGAAAGAACATAAAAATCACTGCTTGGTAACTATTTTTTTTCTTGTTAAAGAGGCAGTTCCAGATTTTGTGGCTAATAAGGGAAATGAAGGTTGAAGCCACAAACTTCCAGACATGACTCTTTTTAAAGATTTTGAAATGCAGTAGTGCTTTTCACACAGCATGAGAGAGGATATTGAAGACTAAGAAATTTGCATGGAGAAAGCCACAGTTATTTGTGGGGAAAGGGAATTAGGCTATCTCCTGAAGGTGTGTCTTCTGGAACAGCTTTAAACTTAATCTTCCTATCAGCTGTATAAGGTAGCAGGACTTCTGATGCCATGGCCCTGTGTACACTCAAACCTTCACATTTAGTTTTAACTGCCAGGGACAAATTTCATTAGATCATTTCAGATTTATGAGTAGAGAAGCCCAAAATTAAATTAAGAAAGCATTTAAATAAAATACATCTAAATGAGAATGTATTAATAAAAGGTATTAGTTCTTTTACAGTAGGTTTTAAACTTCTCTAGGTGGGGTATGGATGTACATTTACATTTAGCTGCTTTGGCAGAGCAAAGACTGACTAACTGGAAGTCAAGCCTCCCCACTTTCAGTACGCAGACCTGCCAAGTGCCCACTGGGAACGAGATTCACTGTCCAGTGCTGTCTTCCAGCTTGCAAGTCAGGTCCTGCTCTCACAACCCCAAGGGAGCTGCCTGACTTTCAGTTCCCTATCTCTTTCATGGGGCACAAGGCAAAGGAGAGGGGGAGCATGCAGCAGCGGGAATGTTACCTTCCTGTATAATGCCTGTAGCAAGCTCTCACTAGCTGGTGCTTCATTCAGTTTGGCATTGCTGAAACTGGAGGTGAGCTTGTTCTCTTTGGTTAGGACACAACAGCTGTGTTGAGGAGTGATTTGTTCAAGTCACACGTTCACATGATGTGAAACATGCACGTTTCATTTGTATTGACTAAACCGTAACAACAGACTGTCTTTTCTCATGGTAATTGCAATGGGATAGCATGATTTATGTCACTGTTGGAAAACGTTTCAGAGCTCTAAAGACATTGGACTTTTTTTTCTCCCAGGTAAAAGGGAGATGCTAGAAATAAGAATGAAGAAACTGTTGTTGCTAATTATGCTAATTATGAGCTAGCGTTTAAGAATGGTAGGATCCTGTTCTGTGGAATTGAAGAAGAGGGAGCTTGAAAAGTAAAGAAAAACATGTGTAAGGACAATGTCACACAGTATTAGTCAGTGTAATATGCACTTAGCACACCAGTAGTCTGACTGCAGTAAAACTTTGTGCAGGTATCAAATTAAGTTTTGAGGGTTGGTGGAGTAGCTTTGAAGATATTACTGAAGCACTCCTCTTCTTCAAAATAAGTTGCACCGGGATGATAAACATTCCAAAAAACAATGATCCAAAGAAAAAGTGATCCTAATTTTGATTTCCGTATGGTAGGTAGTGGCAAATTGTTAAATAGGTTAAGTTCTTCCAAAAGAGTGTGAGATGGTTACTGAGGGTGAGCAATCCAGCAATACCCTAGCAGAGCTGAAACAGTTTTCTGTGCTTGTGACAGAATCATTTTCTTTTTGTCACAGATTGTCACAGCCTCTCAGCCAAAATTATTGGAATTTTTTCCATCATTCATGAAGCATTCTTACACAATAATTCCATCTATTCTTAGCAAGGTGTTCTTTGGTGTGAAATCTGTCTATTGTTAGAAAGTGGTTTTGAGAAAACATGATTCTAATCTTACGGCTTTTTGCCTTGATATCAAGAGAGTAACTGCCAAATATGCAGTCATATCTTTTGTTAATAAAATGAAGTTACAGGCTCTATTAATAGAGTAGTAATAAATAATGGTGGTATTGGGGGAGAGGATTATGTGTCATGTTACTTCTAGTAAAATGATACTCCAAAGAGTAGCAATATTAGGAAAATTAGCTGCTATTAACCTAGTTTGTTATACAGTCTGTCTCACAGAAAAAAACCCTGCACTGGAATTAGCTCTGTGGAAGGGAAAATGTCATTTATAAGTTTTTCCAGCCAAAAGAAAAAAATCAACTATTTCAGTCCCAGGCATACCACTGACATATGCTTCAAGGGCATATTTTGTATAGTGTGGTCCTAAAACTTCATCATAATATTGACAGACCCTGCAAAGAAAGAAACCAAAGTTGAATCTCACAATGAAAAAGGGCACACCACCTGAAATGGCCATTGCTCATTCTCTGGACTTTCCTTTATTGTCACAGTAGACTTTAGGACATCCTAAATATGCTGACCAAAACTTCAGCAGAGCTAGGGGTTATAGAAAAGCACATAGTAATAATCTACATGAGCTGTGTGGCAACAGGGAGATCAAAAAGCCTACCATATCTTTCATGTACACAATTATCATGTTCTGAATAGCACTGTAAATTAACGCTTTTTTCTTTTTCTTTTTTTTCTGTATGACCTCTTCTTTCTTCTATTACATCTGGTAATGAAATTAAATGAGTATGATCCATAATCTTCAATTTAGGCATGGATTAAAGATTATGTCTCATTAGATTTAAGGCACATTGCACATACTGTTTGGGTTTGGTTTGGGATTTTGTGTTGATTCACTTCCATGAAACATTTAATGCCTGCAAATTAGTTTTCTCTCAGTTATGTCAGTGAATGGTGGAGGTGGTGTCCAAGACATACAAACCAAGGAATAGTTTAGTAGGCAGCTCATCTCTTTAGGACAGCCAGGTCTAGAAGCCAGGCATGGCAGCCCCCTTTCCATCTTCTGACTGGATGTCTGCAGGGTAGTGTCAACTGCTAAAAGAAAAAAATTATACAGTCCCTCAAGCTTCACCAGCCCCCACCCTCACCCACCTCAGAATTTTCCTCCTGGCAATCCCAGAGTCAGAGCTTTTGAAGGAAACACATGTGGCCCTTGGACCCACAGAATCTAATGTCAGTGGCATCATGTTGGTTATCCCAGAAGGTCTCTTCAATGGCATACTCTGTCGTTTGAAACCTTTCAGCTTTTTTTAAACTTTGCATCCTAGTGACTGCTGCCCATTTCTGACAGATATTACTGCTTCGAGCCAGTGTGCAACTTGGACGTAAAAATCCAGAGCTTTCAAAGCGAGATGTCTGCATTGCTGGTAGAGTCAATAGAGAGGAACATGTATTCACTTTTTTAGAGGGGTGTGGAGGAGAGGAGTGCTCTGCTTGGACCCAGAGCTAATCTTCAGCGTTGTCATGACACCGGGTGTCAAGTCAGGACAGATCTCCCCAGCATCAAACCATTCTGAGGGTACTGACCTTGACATAAGGATTTTTATGTGCATGTGAGGCATTGGATCAAGTAATGAATAAAAATCTAGATTTTTAACTCTGTGCCAGGTTGCTCTGTTTAGTGACAGAAGCTCACTGCTGGATACTGATTTTAGTTCAATATAGTAAGCTCAGCATATGCTTTTCTTTGGATGGTATTACTGCTGTACAAAGTATATCTCAAGTGTAGCAGTATGGTTTTTACAATACCAGGCACTACAGAAACTTGCAGATTTTCCTATAGTAAAGGTAAAATAAAGGAAAAGAACCTTGATTTTACAAGTTTGATTTTAAAGGGATAAGAAATCTTAAAATTAAATTTTAAAAGCCAATTACAGTTGTTCAAATATTGGAAAAAAATCTAAGCAGCCAAAATGAGCATTTAAACCTTCCTTAACATGATATGTGATCCACTGAGAATATTAATCCAGCCATATTTTAAAAGTCATCTCTCGAGCTCAGTTTAAATGGAAATGTTAATGTAAACTTAACAAGAATTTGGGGCTATCTGAACTTTAAAAGTTCTCAGAGCACATAGAAGTCTTCTGCCTAGGTAATTTATCTAGGTAGTTTTGTGGGATGATGTTCACTGAGGGATGGTAGAGGACAAAAATTACAAAAGATGATCATCAAACTAATTTTGCTTATTCGTAATTTGCTCTTTTGAACATTAGAGGTTAAATAAATTAGAAATCTTTTGCATATGTCCTGCATCAAACAATGATGTTGCACCACTATAAAATATTGACCTGATTTCTGAGGGTGTTGTTGGCTTAGAAGAACAATATCCAGCTGGACTGGCAGTGCTGTCCAGAATATATTAAAAAGAAAACAAAAACCAAAAACCCAACAAAAAAGAAAAGAATCCCTGAACAAATATGATTGCTATATAAGAGAAACTATTCTGGTTATGAATGTAATACTCCTATAACATTAATATAGTAGTAGTATGGATGTGTTTTTCTGATCTGAACAGAGTAGGGAATTCTGTAAGGAATTCTGCTTTTCTGAACTGATACAGCCTTAGGGGAGTTCTGAGATTCAGCACTTCCATGTGATTCCACCACAGGTGAAACATGCACTGAAGGCCAAAATAAACCATGGAATTGGGGTTTTTTGCCTTCATGTCAGGAAGGACAAACTAGTGTGGGCTATTATCCAGCTCTGTTTTCTAATTTGTTGGCCAGTCATCATGGTGAGTGAGGGGCAATGATCACTTTAGTTCAATAAAGTGAAATGAACTGTGAAATAAAGATTTCTTCCTCCATGAGTCTGGGAATATCCCCAAAAACTCCACATCAGGATGGATGTGTTAGATGAAGGGGGATGCACCTACACAGAGAAGACAGAGAATAATCAGTTTCCTTTAGCTCAATAGATACGAGGCTTCAACTGGTAATAGCACAAAGGTTCAACCCAAAAGGTAATTCTTCTCAAAGTGTATAGATAAAGATCTTTGCCATATATATTGTTGGTGCTAGAACAATTGAATGAATTAAATGAATAAAATCCCTTAGGAGCTGTTGAATACAAGGACAACAGCTCTGGGCCAGAAGATCCTGAGCTGGAATTCACAGGATATAGAAAGACAGTTCATGAAAAAATGTCACTATTATGTCTGATTTGTCCTTTTACTCATCTCGGCAGCTGGTAGTGGCCACTGTTAAAAACACAGTACTGGGCTGAGTGGACGCGGTTTGACTTGGTACAATCATTCTCGTGTTTACGGAGGTTTTTTAGTACTTTTCCAGTATCTGAATCACAATGCACATTGCCAGTGTTATTCCTGTATTAGTGAACTGGAATGTATAGTTTCTGGAACACATGTGAACTGGCATGTTTCTTTAGATGGGGGGAAAAAAAGGGTGTTGAAGAGGGTTGTTTTGTGTTGTTCCTTTCTCTAAGAGTATGCAATACCACAGACAGCACATCTTTGGATAAAAATGAAAAATGAACTGTAATAATGTGCTTTTGTAAAACAAATTTGGGCATATTCTGCGCAGCAAACATCTTGTGTTGGATTAAATATCTCTCCAGTGATGTCAGTGTGAGAACAAGCGCTACAGTGTTGTTGAAGTAATTGGGAGTCACTGTGCAAATGTGCTGGGCAATCCTGGAGAAAGGCTATATATGGTAATATATCCAGAAAGTTCTCTATTTCTGGTTTTTAGAAGGCAGGAGGGTGAATGAATTTACTGTCTTTCAAAGCGACACAAGATACAAGAGTCTTCAGGCCTTCCACCAAGCACCCTGTCTGAGCAGTAGGCAGTACCAGCAGCCTCCTCGCCATGGGGTCACACAGCACACATCTGATGGTTCTAAGGCCAGGAGGCAAAACCACAAGCATTGTTGGGGCTGACAAGTGGTGAACTGTGGTCACTGCATGTATAAAAGCCTGCTAGCGTGAGAGGTGCCTTTGTAAAACCTAACAGGACAAATAACTCTCCCTTACCTAAGTATAAAGCACAACAAAAGTCCAGAAGACAACTTGTTTCATCCACGTTTAATTTAACTAAGATTTGGACAAAATGAAGCTAACTTCAGCAATTTTATTTTTTTTTTAGAGAAGTTGCCTTACAGCAACTTGTTATGATGACACAAGTAACACAAAACAGTCACTGCAGTCATTGAAGTTAGTGTAATGCAGACTAAATAGAGTACAATAAACCTTAAATTGTAATCTGAGTCAGTTGAAATATATTTTTGTATGCTGGAGTTCATAATTGTCTCTGCTGACATCTCCACAGGTTCTCCCTAACACCCATCATCTTGTCCTCTAGCCTTTGGGTCAGCTCCACCCTCTCTTGTGCCATCCTGTTTTATTTTGGGCAGGACAAGTCTGAGTTCATATTGAATCTGTTTCTGAACGTTTGGGTTTGTTTTTAATAAGAATTAATGGCAGTATCAATAAAGAGGCGAAAGGCAGAACGTGCCAGTGTGCAATCACGCTGCAGAGGATTCGAACCATTAAAACATTCCAGGTCCTCTGTGGCCAATTGCTAAGACCTGGATGGAGGAGGAAAAAACAATTGTATTCTGCCAGGAGAGGCTGTTAAATTCCTGTGAGTGAATGTGGTCCTGACTTAATTACCACTTCCAAGAGCCTATTTATAGTTGTCTGGGAAAGCACTTAAGTGAAATAGGCTTAAGTTTGCAAATAGAGTAAGTGGGTGAACACTAACAGTGAAGACAGAGATGAGAGAGAGGCGACTGTGGAGTAACCACCCCCTACCCTCTCAAGCCCTTTGATGAGGTGTTAGAGCAGGAGTTTTATATTGACTGAATTAGCCTGATGACTCATCGTGTCCCTACGGAGAATTTAAAAAATCTAAAATTGTAGGTGTTGAGCAATTTATGCACAGCACTTCATGAGCTTAAGATTTGAAATTTGACTGGGACAGAAAGTACCACAGGAAGGTACATGAAAAATTTCTTGTCCCTCTGAGAAAAAAAACAACAAATAATTATAAACATCTTAAATGCTTTGATAGGTAAAGTGCTGAATCTGGGCATTTAAATGATTGGCAAGCTGAGGTGTAGCGTGAAGAATGGGGTTTGTCCAGGGGAACATGGTCAGTGGGATTTCTGGAGTACAAGCACTTACGTTGCTTGAAGCAAATACTACTGACAGCTGATAAATAAGTCAATGGAAATGTTATATTAGGAATGATAAAGAGAAATTCGCATTGTCTTTATCCCAGGCCTTTTAGAGACAAATGAATAGGTGCCATGAAATGGAGGATTAGAAAGGGATATGCAAACTGGATGTAAACAGGCCTGTGTACTCAGAGGAACTGATCTGTCTTTAAATCTATTGCTACAGTTATTCAATTTGTAACTTCTGTATATTTCATAGCTTTTCTGTTTGCAACTAGTATAGTCCTATTAAGCTGTGAAGCGTAAAGGAGTATCATATAACTTACTGTGTCTGTATAAAATGGTTTCTTTAAGATTTTCTTTTCAATAATTCCACCTATACACAGTGTATTAAGTGAATGTCATAAATGAAGAATTTTGGCATGCCACAGCATGCCACAGAATTTCAAATGTGCATTATAAAAGCACATTATATACATATTTCAGTGTTTTGTGGGCATAATGATATGAGAGCAAATAGTCGTGTATACATTTCATTGCAGTGAGTATCTAAGCACTGAAATTGCATTCATACAAGGGCTAACCACAGTCTTAACACTTGAACATGTGCCCAGATGTACTGTTCTCTTTGTCATCTATGGCGTATGTCATCTGTGCACACTCTGCACTATGGCAATGCAACTCTTTATGCTATTTCCATACCAGGAAGTGAAGCACCATCTCAATTGCTGCTCCTACAGAAGGGACAATTGTCCCACCTTGTTCCACATACTTAAATCCAAGTGTCAGATCTCTCCTTTGCCCAGCAACCCTCAGAAAGAACTTCAGATGCTACACCACCTGTGGCTGCAAAAGCAGGGCAGCCAGCACAGTTTCCACCATACCGGAAGGAAGCTTAAATCCCTGTATGGCAGCCCAAGGAGACCTCTCCCCCAAGACAAATTTCTCAGCAGTAAAGCAATACATCTGGCTAATAGGTTGTCATACACAGTGTGCGGACTTTTGGTTTGGATAGATGAGCCTTGTAAGATATCTTTCTGTGTGTATGTGTACATGTATGTGTGTGTACATTTCTCTATGTCTTCTGTCTCTCTAATTTATCTTTACATTTATTTTTATATTTTTGCATACATGTGTATGTGTGGTGAACGGAAGAGACCTGAAGGGACACAGCTAATGAGAAAACATATCCCAGTCTCTTCCTATTTTATTCTGTTGGATATGGGAAAAGTAGTAAGCACAAGCTTGCAGGATGAGTGTGATAGCTGGCCACCAGGACAGTGATGACAAAGGAGCCTTCACTTTGCCATTCCAGAAGACATCTGTGATCACTGAAAAGTGACAATTTTTAGTTAGGTGTGAAGAGACTATAAAAGATCCCACATAGGTTGGGAGATCTGGGAAATGGGAAATAGTTAGCAAATGAGTGCTCACAACTAGAAGATAAGGATGGAGATGTTATTATACACAATGGGATAACAGTTCTGACTGGCAGCCGTTTTCCAGCAATTGTGAGAAAGAAGTGGAGTGCCAAAATGAGGTTAGGATTTTTATGCAGAATTAAGAGCTTTTCCTGTGGACAGTAAGGAAGTTGAAACTTCTTATCTACAACCTACAGTGTGAAAAGTTATCCCTGTGGATATTTCTGTGGAAAATGTTGTGGTATCAGTTATGGACCTGTGTATAAGAGCACATATAACAGAGATGTGTAGGTAGAATCAGTGATTATAAACACTCAAGATGGCAAGGGAGCATACATGAGGAAAAACTGCTTATGTAATTTTGAATTAATGGGAATAGGTGTGCCTGAGGAATGAGTGAATGTGTGAGCAATGTTTGTGGGTGGAAAAAAATGGAAGGAAAGGAAAACAGGTGTGGAATTAAGGTGTGTGGAATACATGAGAACTGAGATGTGCATTATGTATATATGGAGGAGATATAAGTAGACAAGGTGCTGATGTGAATTTATGTAATATACCTTTATATGAAATATGATATATTGGTGTTTGTGCAGATTGATTAAAATAAATGCAATAAAATGCAAGCATTTCATTCCTGTGGCAGACTTCTATCTCTTCTAAGTTGAAAGTTTCCATGTTATTACCTGTTCTATACGGTGCACAATGTCTTTGTTTGGAAGAGGGATTTCTTTCTGCAACCCAAAACAGAGAGATGATGTGTTATAGCAGGTGCTCCATCCCTCTCTTTACCATCTTGAAGCATGACAGACACTGAGGAGGAAGAAAAATAAAAGGGAGGGAGCAGCAGTGCAGACTTGAGCTTTTCACTGTAGGGTAAGGATGGCACAAAACACATTGCAAGTTAGGCTTTAACCTGAAAACTACAATGAATTTTTCAGGTGCTTCTCTTCTTGCCTTAAAAATGTTACTTAAAAATGTTACTTAAAAATAATCCTTGGCTCCTCAGTGCTTTGTACATTTCCTCCCAAGGAACAGGCAGAAGGATGAGGTAACATTCGAGGAAGGGTACCATTCTGGTCTGAAAAGTAATTAAGAGTTCCTGCCTGGCATCTTGGCATGACTGTGCTGCAGACAGAGGGAGTTTCTATTCTTGTGAGGCAACTGCTAGCCTTGTGCCTTGCTAGCTTTATGCACAGTTGGCTGGACTTTTGGAATCAGGTTATTCAACAACTTTATTCACAAGTGTTTAAGAAGCTTCAGCTCCTGACTGAAGCTAAATATTTTGCTAGATACAGGCAGCCTGCAAGTTAGATCTGAAGTCTAGGAAAAATTTAAATCTGAGGCTTTTAGGACATGTTCTCACATTTAGCCTGCAAACTTTGGCAAGGCAGGAGCTGAGGATTTGTTTTTATATTTGTTCAAGATTTAGAGAGATGTATCCTGTAAGTTGCAGAAGCAGCTACAGTGCACCTGAAAATCTTGGACCTATCCTTCACATAGTAGCGTATACATCCTCAACTATATTTATAATGAATCCATGAGATCCAGAACACACTGAACATGTTCATGTTTTACATCATAATTCTGGTTGAGAAACCACAGCCCAGCCAAGTCTTTTTCTGGCTGTAACCTGGAGCAATTTGCCAAAGTTAAGACAAGAATTTAGGTGAAGGGCTATGAGCTGAATGAAATATTCCACACTCAATCCTGCCATTTCCCCTCTTGCTCACTGGTGTGTTTATCTCCCAGCTCCCATTTGAAATCTTTTTGCTGCCTCTGGTTGGTCCCACACTGTTTCTGCAGCTTCCTTCTGCAGGATCTTCATCAAAGCTTGACCCTCTCTTGACCCACTGAAGCATCAGACCCTCCAGGGACTGATGAGGAAGAACCAGCCTGTGTTGGAGGGCGATGCTGCATGTATCCTCAGCAAAGCTAATGAGTCTTGGTGGATTATTATAGCAACCTGGCACTACTGCTTCCAGGTATTATGAACTAATCCAGCATCTTAGCATGGTGCTGTGTTGTGCAGACATTGTGCTGTGAGGACATTAAGAGCAATGAAGGGAGACTTGAGCTGTGGTGCAGAGAGGACAGGGGTTTTTCTTTAAATATGAAAACGCAATGTTCCAAAATGTTCTTCATATAAACCTGGGCCATTTGCAAATGTCTACCTCTGCTAAATAAAACCTCTGAAAATCTGGGAGACATAGTTAAAATTATAGAAACTGCAGTCCATGAAAAATAGTTTGTACCATGCCTTAGCTCTGCCTTCTTTGAAATATGCCACAAAACTATCTGTAACACACAAGCAGTACCTTGCTTCTGGAGATACTGACGAACTCTTGGGAGCATATGAGAATATATGTTTGAGACTATATTGTTAATTCCTTTCCTGGTTTTCAGAATTTTAGGTTGCATTAGCTTAACTCCTTATTTCCTGATTTCCAAACATTTAGCTGAAGTCAGTGTCCTGGAAAAGGACCGAGTACCACAGGCCAACTATTCTAACCAACTTTTGGGGAATTTAATTCCAGATGGAACTCAGTGTTGTGGTCTCCCATCAGCCTCAGGTCAAATCAGACACAGCTGCTTTCCACTCTACAGGGTGAGGTTAAGGGACCAGGTTGAGATGTCAAGTGAGTCAGATGTAGTTTTCCACCATCCATTATTCAAGCATCGATACAGCGTGTTCATTGTAACTCTTGTGGTCCTCACCAGCTCTCCTCCATCACCTTTAGTAGCTCTGCAGTGGGAGCCCTGTCCCTTCCCTCCAGACTGCTCAGCACCCCCGACGTTTTTCGGGTGGGCACCGTGGGATGTATGACCCAGCGAGGACGGGGCATAGCTCCCCCTTTTCCTTCGCACCTCGCACCAGTCCCCCATGGGCAATAGCAGAACACAGTCCCCCGGGCAGGACAGGATGGGCCGTGGAGGGGCCTCAGCCACCTTGCCAGGGCCCAGGCCGGAGGGCTCCCGCCCTCTCTCCACCGGCGACGTGTCTGGGTTTGGGCTCGGCTTCCGCGGCGCGGGGTGCGGCCGCCAAGCCGGACTCTGCAGTTTCCCTCTTGCATCGCAGACTGAGCCCGACCCGGGGAAGAGTCCTCCCTTCCCGGTCCGGTCCGGCCCTCCGCGGCGTGGGAACAGCCAGGCGGGGCGGAGGCGGGGGCTAGGCATTGGCGGAGGGAGGGAAGATGGCCGGGGCAGGCGCCGGGCGGGAGTGGGGGGAGGCGACGGCGGGGCGCTGCTGAGCGGCGGGGCGGGGGTGNCGGGGCCGGGAGAGCTCGGAGCTACCGCTGCCCGCAGGCTGGGAGGAAGCGAGGGACTTCGACGGGCGAGTCTTTTACATCGACCATAACACCCGGCAGACCTCGTGGATCGACCCCCGGGACAGGTAAGGGGCTGGAGCTGGCGGCGGACGAGGCAGATCCCCGGGGCAAGGAGAGTCGGAGCCCGGTTCAAGGCGACGGGCGGTGGCTTCGCCGCCGAGAGGGAAAGGGCGCGGAGAAGAGGGTACGAGGAGGCCTTGCTAGGCCTCCCCATCCCCTTCTCTCCGCGCCTTCTCCTCCTCCGCGGTGGGGCCGGGCCCGTCGGCGACATTTTCCTTCCCTCGTCCGTTGCCGCGAAGAGGGTGTGGGCGGTGGGGCCGCCGGTGCCCCTGCCGGGGTAGGGGGGACGCGCTCCGCTCCTCGCTCCGCTTCTGATGGGTTGGGGTAGGGGGGCCTGTCACACCGATCCTCCTGGGCCGATACGTGTGGAGACCTGAGGGGCAGAGACCGTACCCCAGCGGCTGACGAGTTTGCCGCCCCTGTTAAGGTTAAATGAGATCAAGAAAAATGGGAATTAAGACTTCTTGCCCGCCCCCGCGGTGGGTGCTCAGACCGTATTGTGTGTGTGTTTGGGAGGCAGGAGCATACTGCCTCTGTTTATACTCCTCAGATACTGGACTAGCCCCACTACAACCCGAACGGCTTGGCCATTCTGATTTATTAGCAGGGCTGAACTAATTGGCAGCAGCATGCTGGAGGCATGCTGAAGTAATTTGGTAGATTACCTCCTCATAAAAGATAACGCTGCGTGGAGGTAAGCAAACCGGTAAATTCCTGTAGTTAATTTGACAAATACGCTGTCTGCTGGAAATTACCTGTCTGCTGCCTGGGTTCGGGGTAGCGTTTCCACATCTCTCAGATCTGGTGGTGCTGGGTAAGATGGACACAGGCCTTTTCAATCTAATTAGGGTGAATAAATACGAGCAGGTTTTATGTTTTTCAGTAGAATTGCATTAGAAGCAATATTTAAGCATCATAGCTTAAAACTGGTGGCGGCGTGGACTGTCTGTCGCGAGTACTGCCCCGTAAATACAGCCTCGCTTGAAAGCCTAAAAATTTCCACGCAGAGTTAGTGAACACAAGTGTCAGTATTCTAGGTGTCTGCGAAATAAGAAACATATGTCTCTGTGTATACTTTTCTATATTAAACAATGTTTTTATAGTAAGTGAAAGTTGGACAAGGACAGTTTGAACCTCAGCCAGAGCTACCTTGCCAGAAATATGCCTGGAATGTTAAGCAGGCCACAGAAACATTTAAGCACAGTCTGGGTTAAAGACTGTAGTAATTTGAGCAATTCCTGCCGTCTTGCACAATGATACATAACTGTTTAAATAGCCTAAATATTTACCTACCAGATGAAGATCTTTTGTCTCGTTACTTAGCTGTACTTACGCATGCACATATTTTTTTTTTTTTGCTGAGGCAGTAAATATTTCTTAGTGTGCTTTAGATAGCACGTTTTTCTACATTAAAATGCATGAATGTTTTAGCTTACATGTAGTACATGGTTTTAAAGGTAACCGATGACGTACCAACGTGTCTGTGGCTTGTCTGTATGTTATTCTTTCCATTAAGTTTCAAAAGGTTTGCAGTTTCATCTTCTGGAATGTCGTGAAAACAGACAATATCAAAAAAGATTTAGCCATTTACTGCCATGTTTAAACTCAGTGACCGTTCAACTTAAGTACTAATGCTAACATTATGGCTTCATGTTTTGAAGAAATAATTGAAATGCCACATGATGCTTGAAAATTTATCTAAATATTTCACACTAACTTAGATTTGTTTTTTGCCTTGGGTAAGAACATTCTGTACAGCGGAGACTGTGACATTCATATTGTGACAGATAGAAAATACACATTTTCCTGAGCATGTATCAATAGTTTCTACAGAATTTAAGTATCAGGAGCTAGTTTCATGATTGCAGAGTTAATCTCTGATTGAGAATAGACTACTGTTGTTACTTTTGTGAGTTATTCAAATTCCCGTGGGTAGCAGCAAAGTAGGAAAGGATCAGGTTAGTTGTGTTCTGCCAAGTTTGGGAAAGAAAGATCAGAGTGGCAGGGGAATGGTACCAAAGCTGTATTTTTGCAAAAAAGCTGAAAAAGTGGAGGGCAGAATAACCTCCTTGTATGAGATGTATCTCAGCATTTTAAGTTTGATGTAGAGGGACAGAGATCAGCCCCCTATTTCTGTGTTTCAATGGTTTTGTTTGTGTCCAGGAGGAATTGGACAAAACTATGAGACTTAAGGCCATGTTGCACTTGATCAGGGCTCTGATGATCAGCACCTCCAAGCTTTCCTGTGGGCAGTATTCTCATAAGCATCCCCACGGGCTCCTCTTACCCTGTAGCTGGCACTTGGTACTTTGTTTTTCTTTTCAGCATTCCCTGTGAGATTTCTCAGCCTTTTGTATAGTTTGGTTAGTGAATTTAATCTGAAGCAATTACTTGATTAAAAAAACCCAAACCAAACAAAGAATCTCCCTCTGACTCTACACTAATATTGTTCCCATTGAAGCCAAGAAGAGAAGGAAGTACTATTTGGAGAAGTTGGGGAATGAGAAATGTGCTCTATAAAGGATTTTGGAATTTGGGAAAGAGAAGGTGATGAGGGCAAGGGAGGTAAGTCAAAATAATACAGAGTGAGAAGGGATAAAGGACTCAGAAGTGGATACCTTAGGATTTTCTGTGATAAGAGAAAGTGGAATAAATTAAGAAAAAAGAAGGTGACTAGTAAAATAATGATAAAATGAGTAATTTGAAAAGCATTTTATCTTTGATATCAAATCAGGTTCGGGAAGATACTGTGTTGATCTGTGGATTGTGTGTGATGACCAAATAGTGAACAGTTGTCTGGCAGATTGTGTAGGTCTCAGAATGGAGCCATTCAGTGCATGTTTTCATTTTGCAGTAGTCATCTTTTATCTTAATAGATTGTAAGTTCTGCAGGGCAGTGAACTGCCTTTTTATCTTGTGTTTGCACACTACTTGCTATATTGAGATTCTGGTCAATAACAGGATTGTAAATGGTTCTATAAAAGCCTGACTGTGTTTGTGGTTGATATTGATGATCCTTGGGGCACTAGGGATCCTATTACTGTTGTTTGTTATAAGACTGTGTTTTCAAATGATTAGAGCTTAGCCAAAACTGTTTTTGAGTTTGGCAAAAGCTTTCTAAGCTGGTGAATCTTGTTAGTTTTGCTGTTTGTGGAAACTTCAGCTGGAACACAGCATTGCTTTTTTGGAACAGTGGTAAGGGAGAGGGAGTGTTTCCTTCAGCTTCTTAATGTGAGTTGTCTTCTTTGTTTGAAGATTTAAATCATCTGGTTTTGGAGTGAGGATTTTAAACTTCCAAGGCGTAATCATCCATTTGGGCCAGTTTGGGAGGCACTGGAAAGTCAGTATGGGCTGGGTAAAGACTTAGATCTTAGCAGCTGCACTTGCAGAAACTTCCTTACAAGCTGGTCTGCTGGTATGTTAATTGAAATCAGGGACTTTTTTTTTCTGTCCTGTGTCCTTTCTGAGACCTAAAGGCTGCTTAGTTTGAACACAGGACAAAACCTCTGGCTCTGTAGAAGACATGGGTTAAATCAAGGAGTATGGGAACGAGTGAGATTGGCCTTGAAAGTTGACAGAGGGTAAAATTTCAGTTTTAATCACAGAATTTTAGAAAGCAAAGAAATCAGGAGTTGGGGGTAGGGAGAAGGAGGATGGGACCTGAAGCCTGGGAAGAAAAAAGGTGGGGGAACTGGACTAAAAACCAGTAGGGCAGGGGAAAAACAGCTAAGAAGAAACCGGTCTGGTGAGGGTTCAGGGTGTGAAGGTGTCAGCTCTTTTCTTGGCTGTATATGGAACCCCGAGGGAAAAGAAGGTGCACTGAGTTTGCATGAGGAATCCTCAGAGTCAGATAATATGCATGTAAGGCAGCATGCAAAGTCTAGGTGAAAATGCGAAGATAGTTGGAAGGTGAAATATAAGACCTATGTATGAAATAGGAGGATGAGAGGTCAGGAAGCATAAGATGTGCTGGACAAGGGGACTGATGAAAAATCAGAATTGTAGAGATTGAAAATAAGCAGCAAAGGCTAATGGGCTTGAAACAAGGAGTCAGCCTGAGAAAGTCACTAGGCAGGTATCTATGTTATTAGGGGTGCAGGGTAGAAATGCTCAAGTGATTAATGGGCAGAAAAGTCCAGAAATGCTGGCTATTTTTTGCTGAACTGTTTCAGGACTCCTCATTCTCGTTTATTTGCTTGTAGCAAATACTTGTATTACCCAGTTTGCCTCTTCTCTCTGTGGGACAGGACAAAGACAGTCCATTACTACTGTTGTTCTCTGTTACGGCAAGTGACAAAGTGAGGTGTTGGAACCCACGTGCCAGTGGGATGCTGCATGATACGGTTTCTCTTCCAGTTTGGTTTTTTAAAGGAATAGGAGATTGCAAGTAAGAAGCTTAAATCAAGAGAATATTCATATAAAGCATTCAAAGCTTAACTATTCCAGACTTAAGATGCTTAACTACTTCTTGTTTTGTGTTAACAGAGCATTTTTAATGGCAAAGTACTTTTTAATGTATTTTTCTTGCCTTGGAGAGGAGCATGGAGAGGAGCAACTCTGAGGCCAGATAGGAAGGCAGTGAAGTATGTGTTTTTTGCCAGAATTGGAAGATGTGTCCTGCTCTAGTGAGAGGACACCCTGATCTTTTGGAACAGCAATGCATGAAATGGTTAGAAATGCCACGGCCTCTTTGCCAAGGCAAGAGAGTGTCTCCTGGAGTATTGGAATATATCTGTCCAGTTGATGTTACTCAGGCGAACACTAAAACAATCAGAAGAAGCATTTAAATAAAGATTTTTCACAAATAGTGTTTTTCTGGACCTGGGTAAACCTCTGCACTGAGAGTCACAGTTAGTGTCATTCACTAGTTCATCACCTGGATGAACACAAATCCATGGGGCCGGATGGGCTGCACCCAAGAGTGCTGAAGGAGCTGGCGGAGGTGCTCACCAAGCCACTTTCCATCATTTTTCAAAAGTCCTGGCTGACTGGGGAGGTACCAGCAGACTGGAAATCAGCCA